>CABFWB010000272.1:122209-169749 GCA_902151455.1 Timema bartmani
CATTGTTTTAGATTACTGCAAAATGGACTGTATGGAATATAAGAAGATAATTTAAAATACAATTACTTTTCCATCAATTCTGTGATTTATTTAAGTACTGCCTTGTTGATTTTCTGCAGATAGCGAATCTTTTTAGATAGTAAACAATTTAATGTACCTGTATGCTCTCTATGAAGCTGTAATTCTATAGCTTGGTTTACACTTTTATTCCTTTTACAAACTATTATTACAAGGCCTAACATGTGATTATGACTCAAATGTATCCAAGATTCAATTTTTGGTGAAGGCGGCAATGAATAAATCTCATAAAAATAGCCGGCTGCAGCCGACCACATTACACCTTGGGAATGTATGACTTAAAGATGACCGCTTACATTGAATATCGCATTGAAACTACAGTTCTTAGATAATTCATGACAAAATAAATCTCTCCTTTATAATCATAAGAAGATTCATTTTTAATATTAAATAGGGCCTACATTAAGTTGACATTTGACGAAACCCCGCATATGTACCTAGCTCTAGTTGGAGCCAGCTCAGTCTCTGAACAATGAAAAGCTGCCTCCTAGATTTGGGCACCTCACATGGCTAGTTGAGAGTCGACTCAGTCAGTGAGCAAAGGAAGGCTGCCACCACCGAGGTTTGGGGACCCTTTGTGGTTCTTATTATTCTTATTTTTTGTCTTGGGCAGCTTGTCTCTCTTCTTGGAAGAAGAGGAACAGGTGGACGCAGAGTCCGCCGGGGATGACGTGTTTGATCGCTCCTGCTCCCAGCTGCGTCCCAAGGACTCTCTCATGCTCTGCCCATCTCCTTCTTCATAGGTGTCTACGTCCACATGAAGAAGGTCTGCGGTATCGGGTTGGGTGAGCAAAGTAGTACGTACCAAACGTCTCTGTTCGTCTGAGTGTTGGGGACACCGCATAGAACGGGTGCACAGCTTCCTTGTGTGCTCAGAAATGACCCCACATATTTGCGTGAGAAGGTTTTTCTTCTCGTCATGGGTCATGTTATCATAGTTCATGTTAGTGTTCTGCTCAGTAGGAGGCCCTGTCGACAAAGAGACGCCGTCACCCACCCCTACCATCATTGCGTCTCCATTTCGACTCACCTTCTGAATCTTGGGCTTGCGGTTACCGTTTCGTTCTCTTTTTCTCCGGCGCCGGTCTGTCCCCGCCGTCCAATCCGCGTCATCGTCGTCGTCACTCATCATTCCACCATACGTCACGTTTTCCTTGCTGTTGTTGGCAATCCTGCGACTAGCGATGCGGGAGCTGTTGCGGCCCATCCCCATGCACTTGGCGAGGTGTGGGGCGAACCGCGACGCTGCCAAGCTGTGCTTGCAACTTGGACACACGCACTCTAGCATCTTCTTGGGCGGCGCCTGCTGACTAAAGATGTCCATGTCCGTACCCTCCATGAACTCGGCGCTCATTTCGACTCCGTCTACGTAACCTTTCTTTGTCTCGAAGTGGACGTGAAAGACCATTCCGAGCGTCAGCTCGTCGATCAAATTCTCCAAGATTAATTCGGATATTTGATTCGCTAGCTCAGGGTTGTTCATTGCGGTTATGTACTGCAGCATTGCTTGTCTATCCTCAATTTTGGATCTATCCATTTTTTTTCAAACACACTTAACCTTAATTAACCAGCATAAATACTTTTATAAGTAATTATTCATTCATATAAAAATGAGTATGACATATAGTTAAACGGTTGATATATGGCGTTATTGAAATACAATTAAAAATATCTAATGAGTATAGTACTTAACGTTTGGCACGAATATCTGGACTCTGGTATAACATACAAAAACAAATAATAGATTAATTTGTTCGTGGTTATGTTGTGTTAGGATAAAGATCAAAATTAGTTTCAATTGAATTGGTAAATAAAACATTTTATGGATTAGCAGCACTGCCTGGCGGTTAACTTCTCAAACACATAGATCAATGATACAATTTGTTTATAAGACTTAAAAGGCCTACTTGTTACTACTAGATTATATAAAGAGATACATTTGTGTATTATTTATTTATTTATTTATTTATTTATTTACATTGCAAATAAGTTGCACAATCTAAAATTAGAGAAAGAGAACCATTAGTGATTAGAGGCTTTAAAATGTAAATTCATATTCCAGTTAAAAAAACAAAATTACTAATAAAGACTAGATGGGACATCTGGGAACTTGAATTCAACGCCAAATCTTAACGAAAAATTAAAACATAAAACCGATTTTTTAAGTTTTAAAGTAAAATTATTTTATATTAGAATAAAAGTGTGAGAGTGTGTTGGAAGAAAAATTAAGTTTTAAAGGGCATGGCTGGAATAACGAAATAAATGCTTATGTTATGGAAATTGCTTTGAACAGAATATAAGAGAATGTAATTGAGTGCGCCAAAGTTGTGGGGATTTTCGGTTGTGAAAAATTTAAAAAGAGATGCATGATGGAATGAACAGGTGAAAGAAGCTGTGAGATAAAAGAAAGAAGCACACAAATGAATGATTGCTTTGAAGAGTGAAACAGAACCTGAGATGTAGGACATACCAGACAGCGGGAACTCAACGCTCAACCTGAGCTTAAAGTCACACGTCAGAGCAATGTACTAATAAAAATTGAATTATTGTTTTTATCTGGAGGTCCAGACATTTGGTGAGAGCAATCCAATATATTTTTATTTCTAACTCAGCGATCGACTTCATTTTTTACTACAGACTAACCTACATAAATATTTTCAAGGTATATGTTCTGGCCAATTAATTAAATGCTAAGCATGCCAGATTTTTCGATGCCTTTCTTACTTCATGTTGATGGTTCCTCAGTTGCTCTGGGTGCTGTGCTCTCCCATTGGACGTGCGATGGTGTTCGACCGATAGCCTTTGTTAGCCGAACGCTTATGGACGCTGAAAGGAGGTACAACGCTTATGAAAAGGAAGGCCTTTCCTGCATATTTGGTGTTAAGAAGTTCTCTAATTATCTTGAACAAAGAGCGTTTGAGCTGTATACTGATTATATGGCCCTTGCTTGGATGTGGTGTTCCTAAACATTTATCTAGAATATATAGGTGGGTCTGGAGATTATCCCGGTTTAAGCTCTCAACTCATCATGTGCCTGGTAGATATAATGGGACTGCCGATGATTTGTCTCGCATGGCAGAGATCTTGAGCCTATTAAGTATGAGGATAAGGTACCCCTATTCGTTTTATTCAGTCCATTCCTGAATCCTTATGTCGATCTTAGAACATCAAAACAATGATCCTTGGTGTATGGATATCAAGAATAAGCTTTCATGCTACGGAGCGGGATCAAGAGAACACATTTGGGAAACTCATGCACCCTTATTTTAGTGAATGCGTTTTCCAAATGTGTTCTCTTGATCCCGCTCCGTAGCATGAAAGCTACCACGACTGCTAATGCTTTATGCAGACGTGTATGGGAATTTCTTGGCTCTCCTCGCGTCATTGTGAGTAACAATCGACCTTGTTTTCAATCTGTTACCTTCAAAAACGTGTGTTTTGAGTGGGGAATCAAACATTTTACCACCAGCACGTATCATCCTAGGCCTAATCATGTAGAGCGTCTTAACAGGAATCTTGTTGTGGCACTCACCATTTTTTATTATCAATCTCAGAACAAATGTGACCAAGAGTTAGATTTTTTGAATATCGCCTTCAATTCTGCGTATCATGAGTTCACTGGGGCCTCTCCTGCGTTTGTATTTTTAGGGCGTCAGCTTAGTCATCTACTGCTTGCGATTTGGGATATTGATTCACTTTGTTTAGAAACTTAACATGTTCCCACGCTGATAGTTGTCACCGCACGTTTTATAACCTTAGGAAAGCTAATAATAGGGTAGCAACGGCGTATAACCGTGGAAGCTCCCTGTTCCTTATGTTATTGCTGATCGTGTCTTGTATAGAACCGTCCCCCAGGGTTTCACCACCAACAGAACCTGAGCCAAACTGTGGCTTAAGTGGGATGATCCATGGCGGGTGGAAAAGTTCCTAACTCCTGTAACCGTCCTCCTTAAGGATGTCACTGACGTTACTTTGTAAAGGAGAGCTCATGTCTCCTGTTAAAAAAAAAGTGCCCCAAAGAGTCATTGTGAATGCCTCTTTGTAAGTTATTTTGTTAAGTCTACGATGTTTGTATACGTATGTATATAGTATTCTTCTACTACGCTGGTAATTTAGGTATTTTGTGTTATCCATGCCAACGTAACTTTAGAGCAATTTTTGCTAAATATATTATGTAATATTTATTCTGGGCCTGGAATAAGAATGTCCAAGTGTAAGTTTCGTGGAAAAGATAAAATTTCCCGGAAATGTGAAAGCTTCCCAGAAAAAAGAAAATTTCTGGAATAAAAAAGTTCAAGTGTAATTTTTCCGGAATTAAAAATGTTCAAGTGTTAGTTTCCCTGAAAAGTCTTATGACTCCCGGAATAAAAAGAGTAATCTTCCCTAGAAAGAGAAAATGTACATTTACTGGGATAAGAAAATATTGAGTTTCCGGTGTCTTGAAGAAAGTTGCAACATAATTTCGACTTATGTGCAACTGTAAAGATTTAGTGTCGACATGATTTATGGGTGGACGTTAGCTATGATGGTACCCTAAATCCAGTACGTTTGGACACCATATGATGTCATGAAGTGATGTAGAGGCTTAAGATGCCAGTTGTATAACTATGTTCTGTGTATATTTTTTTGTCCAGTTCCAGGGGTTTCCCGCACATAATCTTTTACACTCCTTCATCCTTGTCGTACGGAGTCTCCGAGTCTCCTCGCGAATAGCTCCGTATGGACTCATCAGTTTGCCGGAAGCCCGAAAAGGGATACGATAATGACACCACGATGGATGCTATAACCCGGCCACTGATGAGTCACTGGTTCACCCAGATGGCCAGTTGTGCATACCAAGTCGGTTGTTTAGAGGGATGGTATGGAATCTCACCCTGTAATGATAGTAGTTGGACTGAACTATCATCGCAATCGTCCCTGGTTGAGCTAGACGTTGCGCTTCCCTGTGCAGTAAAATGATCGTGCACCTCCACTCCTCAATAAAGATTGAGAACAAGTTCCAGAGTCCGGTGAGCCCAAGGGGCAGACAAAAAGGATTTTGAGAAGTCCGAGGCACCTTATGAGTCCTTTATCCTTTTAGGAATTTTGAAGATTATCCCTCGCATCTTTGGTAGTTTTGGCGTTCCTAACATAGGAATAACAAGACGGTTTTACCATTAAACAAATTTTAACTCTAGTTTAATGCATCTTTTTTTCATCTGGCTGTTTTAGATTCCCTTCTGTATCAATTTCTGACCCTACACAAGACCATAAATCTTCGAGAATCAGACACATTTTCATCGTGAATTTCCAATTATTATAATTTAAGAGCTTGTCAAGCATTCACACAGCCAGCAATATTACACCTGTGTCTCCCATTGTGCTTAGTATTTACTTTCACCCGAGATTTCAACAAATTTCGACGAAAGAGTCCTTTTTGGTATTTAGTGTACTACACGCTGTGCTAGATTAACAAATTTGAGATGGAAAATGTTTACTCGCGAACTTAAGCAAACATCGTTCACACTACATATTACTCAATCATGGAACTAAATCCCACAGCCCACAGCTTGATAGAAATGAAAGAATTTCTTACCCATGTGGAAAAATCATATATGGCCAGAACTGGTCTAGATCTGGACCAGATATACCCGGATCAGGGCTAGATATGCAAATGGGGCATTCCTATAACTGGTCAGTTCCAATTCTGGCATTTTTTCACATGGCAAAGTAAAACATGAGTTATTAGGCATTTTTTTGGCGGTTGACTTGATATCGATGTTAACAAAATGTTTGTGACCGAGACGATACCAGAGCTCGATTTGGTAACGCTTTCCTTGACCAGACTAAACAGTATTGATACGACCAATGAGCCAAGAATTTGTGCGCCAATTTCGAAAGAGCATAACTTTTTATGTTAGATTTAAACGCGTATAGCTTCGTAGACAATAGATGTTAGGTTTTTGTAAATTAAAATGGACAGAAAATACTAGCTAGAAATGCTTGACAGTAAGTAGGTACTTAAAACCCGTTTAGCTATGGATAAAAGAAAGAGAGTACTATTATGATCTTGGCCTATTTAATATTACATACGTACTTCATGTTTACTTAATGTTATTTTTGGGAAGATATTTTTAGCTTGATATGTTGTGTAAATATTAGGAATAGTCAAAAGAAGCACCAATCTAACTAAGAATAAAATTATATAACTCATTTTTCGTCGGGTTACAGTACTTGTAGTAGGATTACATAAATTCACCTACCAGCCTTAGATCTACTCCACCCCAACCACCGTTTTTATTTAAGAAAAACATCTCAAAATCGTTTTCACGCTCCACATTGGTCTTTGGTTGTATACCCTCGATACCAAGATGTATCCAAGTCAATCGTGAAAACTCACCTATTGTAACAAACGTTCTCATACATGGATGCACAGAGATAACACATTAGATAAGTCAAAAACAGGAGATTGTCAACAGTTTTAAACATCAAGGACTAAGATACGTACTAAACATTCTGCAAGACAGCGCTAGCGACGTACGAAGAAAGAACACATTTTATTACATTTCTAACATAACTAGCCATGGAAACTTGATAGTCCAATGAGGCTGAAAGAGTAAATTCCATTTTCCAATAGTCTGGAAAATATAACCTGCTGGAGGACACTTCGGTTCAATTAATGTCTCTTTACTATGTAAATATCGTACTCTTACATTAACATAGTGCCCTATGCCCATTATATGTCCACTTTATAATTTAGTTGTTGATTATGCTGTTTAGTATAATAATGATATAGCCTTTTTCAAAACTGTCACTGAAGTCTTTAGCAACAAAAAGTTTTCATTTATTTTTTCGCTACCATAGGGTTCTGAATCAGTGCTATCAATTCAACTGACACAAAAAATCACTAAAACTAATTTACAATGACATACACATGAACTAAATAATTATAGCTATCAAAACAAAAATCATTCACATACCACAGTATTTTTAAAACACACTTATAGCCAAGCGCACTGTTCTTAAACTGCCTCTGTATTGTATGTATATATATTCACAAACTGCAAGTAGTTGGGGTTGCTAACTTGATCCCCACCTCCTCATCCATCTCCATAGCTTATTACATCCTCTAATTCCTATTTTTTTGCCAACTCATCCATTAGCCACTTGTTCTCGGAACTACCATTTGAATAGTTTCAAGTTGAAATATTTGTCATTTCCTAATTTCAAAGATTATCCCTGCTTCACCATTCTCTCCACACTCACTAACACGCTAATATTACCTCTTTCCTTTGTAAATATTTTGTCTTAGTCAATCCAGCTTTGATACCTAACCGTTTTACAGAGTCACAAAATAGTTTAAAAAAAGTTACTTTAACCTCAGAATTGTGGTGAATAGTTATACTTTCTTGCACCTTTTTTTATATTATTTGGACCGCAAATAAATCGTATTAGTTTTGTTTTTCAATTTGTTGAGCGGGAAGGGGGTGGGGGTAGGGGGTGTTGAATACCTAAAGGCTACAGCCTTAATTGCGGCCATCCGCGAGGGACTTTATTCTAATTTTAAGGCTTACTTGACTTCCGTCACCTTCAGCAAGAATTAAATATACTTTCAAATGCGAAAGAGTCTTCAATTGACGGGAGCTTCAATGAACCTCTGATGGTATATCATTCAATGGGGAAGAGTCATTATCTTGATTAGAGTTTGGTTGAATTATTGAGTATTGAGGATTCCTTATCAAGTGTCTATATTGAAATAAACAATGCTATAATAATAAAGCAAATAAAACAAAATATATAAATAAATACAACAAAAACCTATAAATTTAAGGTAAGTTCTCGAAACATTAGGGGGACTATACAGAACGAGCTTCAATACAGTATTATAAAAGTTTATATTATCGAATGCAATTTTTATAAACTTCTAACTTAAAATATTATACGCTTTTTTCAAGACCTATAAAAATAATTTTAAAATATTGGGGCACTCTGTATATCTGTTTTGAGTGATTTTTTTTACTCCAACGTTCTACTGGTTGCTATTTTAAGAAATAGTTTTGTAATTACATATAATAATGATCAACGGTGAGTTAATAGTGAGTTAGGGAAATATCTTATTCTTCATTGTATATAGATTATTTAAATTTGAATAACCTAATGCACTTCACTTGTACATTGAACGGTACTTAATACCCGATTATGATCCGTAATTGTTCCTCAAGCTATAGCTCGAATAAGGTGTGACTGTAACATTATTGGTTATTTCTTATTTAACCTAATTAAGCAGGCTTCAGGTTTTGTTTTAGTGAAAAACGCTTTTCAATAACCCCCCCTTTTTTTTACATATAAATCGTACGTCTATTTTCCTGTGGCAATGAAGAAAATTAACACATCCCGCTTATACAACGTCAACTGTTTATTGATCGCAAGCCCAAGAAAATTACTTTCTTTCTATGTTTGGAACTACAAAAAACATAAAAATTAGACTACAGATTTGTAAAATAAATTAGTAAAATACATAATGTAAATGGAAAATGAATCCAGCATTGTTGTAATATACAACTCTTATCTGTCATAACTATTTGTTTCCTTACTATTTTCTCAACACAAGTCACTTTGTATTGCGCGGGGATCCATTGTTTGACTTTTGTGAACCCCGTAGCGCGTTGTTGTAAATCCAACATGGCGGTTAATGTTTTGTCTAATATGTGAGTACGTCAGTGCAATAGTTATTAGATAAAGTTAAACAAAACGATATCACTTATTTGTCCTTTTTAATTATGTCATTTGTTAATATGGGAACTATGTATTTGTTTTATGTTGTATGTGAATTCCATGAATATCTAGTTTAGTGAAGTGTTTATCGGTCGTCCGAACGTCCACAGTTGTAGGCCACTCATGAATATGAAAATTTTCAAAGGAGATAATCTAAAGTCATTGGTGACTGAAAATGATGTGAAATATATATTTAATGATTTAAAAAAATCTATTGATATTGATTTATACACGCAGTCAACAAATTGAGTTTGGTTTGTGTTCACACAAACTATTTAAAATTGTATTGATATCTGGCTAGGCCTAATCGCCAGCCTATTGTCATCTTTTATGAGGTTGTTTACTAAATTGAGTGGGGTGTGTATTAATTTTTTTAATGCTAGTTTTATACTTTTAGTTGTTTAAGTGAAACCATCTTTTTAATATTTCATAGAAATAGTAATTATTTAGCCTATATAAGAGAAATAAACATCTGTTTTTAATGAAGTAGAGTTACATCTAGACAAAAGGGTATAGAACGTTTATGGTTCTTTTAAAGAAAAATTTGTTTACATGCAAAAAAATCTTAGTTTGCAGTGTTATTTATTCCATTAGACAATAATAAGCGTTTCCCGTCAAAATATTTTGATTGGTGGGTTAAATAATTAAAATGTTTTATCAGAATACACACATGACAACTTTGCATGAAAAGAACTATTCTCTAAATGTATTAATCTATCAAAAAATGTATTTTGATTGAATTTTAATCGACCTTGAAAGTTAGGTTAAGCTTGTTTGACTATTTTTGACTAAAATATATAAAAGTTTATTTTTATCTAATTAATATGAACTCAATTAATTATGCAACAAAAAACTGATTGAAAACAAAAGTTTAAGAATTGGCAACAACCTAAGTTATACAATACACCAAAACATATATTTAATCATACTAATTAGATAAAATTAATATTTTACCATGCATTTATAAAAAAACTCAACCATGCTTAACCTAACCTTTCAAGACAGTTAAAATCGCACTTTGAATGGAATATTAACATTTAAAGAATAGTTATTTACATTTAAAGTGGTCATTTGTGTATCTTTTGCCAAGCTAACCAAGAGCAGTAAATATGATGGTTATAATTTGATAAAAATATTATTTCTTATATTGATAGTTTCAATATTATCCATCCAAACATAACCTAGAACCTTCCAAGTCCATGAACATTAAATTACAATTACATTTTGGAGGGATTAATACATTTAGAGATTCCATGCAAAGTTGTAGGCCTAGTGTATATTCTGTTAAAGACATTTAAATAAATTAACTATTTAACCACCCGCTTCAGTGGCTGCATGGACTAAAACGCTAATTTCGTGTTGGACTAGACTGCCGAAGATAGGGAGATCGGGGCTTGATCCCGGTTGGGTGCACAGAGTTTGTCCTAAATGGTTTTCCACTCTCCCTCCACACAAATGTGTGTGCACATCCTCTAATTTAAGCCTTCCTAGCCCCTAACCCATTTGTGTAATTCGTGCATAAGGCGTATAACCTGAACAGGAAGAGATGCAGTGTTAAAAAAAACTTGATATGTATTTAACTAACTAATCAGAATATTTTAGTGGTCTACACTTTTTGTGTCTTAAAGAATAAATAACACTCGAATGTAAGATTTTTTTTGTAAAAAAAAAAAACTCTCAAAAGGCACCACGAACGTTCTATACCCTTGTGGCCCCACACTTATTCTATCATATTCCCACTATCACTTTTTTAAAATTTTCCATTTAAGCCTTGGGACTGATTTTAGACTTAGGCCTAGTGTAAATATGAGAGGACTTTTTACAGATCATCGCTAGGCCCTACTAGGCATAGATTTTTTTTAAATGTACTTTCTACAAGATTAGGTTAGATCATTCCAAGCTAGGCTATAAAGTCATGAAACCCTTGCCTCATGTTATTATAAAACACTATTAATAACAGTGTAGCAAGGGTTTAATGACTTAAAATAACAAAACTTGAATTGTCAACCTAACAGTTAATTCTGTGCAAAAATTTACGAAAAATAAATAGGCGTGTGGTGTCGAGCAATAGACTGACTGCTGATTACGGGAGATTGGGGCTCGAATCCCGCTTGGGTGTATAGCCTACCGAGGGTGGTTTTCCCTGAATGGTTTTTAATTTTCCATTCACACAAATGCTGGTACACTTCCTCTTAACTAAACCATAATCATCGCTAACTCATTAGCTTAATTAGTAGGCTACATATATGCGTATAGCTCAAAAGACATGGCACTTAAAAATAATTATTGTATTATTGAAACATGTTTTCAATCTCAATCTACTATAAACTAGTATTTATTACTTTTTGTCCACGCCGGTGGTCACACCGTCTATGGGACCAAGCTTACAACCCACTATTGACTAGATGAATATTAAGGTCGGGGTTTGAAGCCTGTAAGCTCATAACCTAGAGGTTGCAAGATTACCTCCCAATGGCGAATCTCACAATACTTTACTCATACTAGTTATTTGAACATTCTTTAGAATGGTTATCCTCAGGTAAAAAGCTTGCATTTTCTGTTGATTTGTCTACTTTTGAATAAGTTAATAATTATGCTCTGTAGTGTAAAATTTTAATGTTCTAGATTGTAATATTGTGAATTGTGTTGTACTAAATATATATTTTAAGAATTCACATTTCACCCATTCTAAACAATAGAAATAAAAAATACTTTTTCTTTTTTATCCTTGTTATGTTTGTGTTAATAAACATAATATTGTGTGTGTGTTTAAGATGGCTACCAGTAAAAAAAAAAGTATATCAGAGGCACAAGTTTATTTAGGCTGAAACATATAATAGTCTACTTTTGTTTTCACTAAGCTTGAAAGCCCCACTTTCACAATATATGTATATTTGAATATGGAAAAAAATTCTCAAAACTTCACCTCCCTCATTTATACTCTATTATTTAATGTATACGCCATTCACGACCTAAGTTTACTTGGATGACAGCTCAAAAAGTAACTAAAAAATAGCCCCTAAAATATCACTACGCCAACAGCTGATATCTGCCACTGTCACTTGGGACAGCTGTTATGAAAACATATGGTTATGTAGAGTAATGTGATAGTTTACCACAGTAATTTAGGCCAATATTATGCCTCAAAGAATTTTGAAATTGAAATTTTTGAATGACTTGGTGATCTGTAACTTCTCTTCTTTTTTTCTCCTGGGAACTCATTATCAAAAAAACACACACAAATCTATCCACAAATAAAAAGAACCCCTTATAAAATTTCGTGAGATTAAAGTTAGATTAAACTTATATTTAAGTTTGATAAAAGATAAAAGTTTAAAGTTAGATTAAAGTAAGATTAAAGTTAACCAAATTAGGCCTAATATGTATTCGAACTAAAGAGAAAATATCTGTATACACAAAGTTATTCTTAAAATAATTAGTAATATGATCTAGGATTAAGTTTTTTTACGTTAATACAGAAGCCCAATAATTAAAATAAAAGGTAATTTAACTTAGTTATAAATTATTATAAGTTAGAGTAAGGCGTGGACCTAACAAACTAGAGACTTAATTTAAAGTTAAAAATATAATAAACGCGCACAGTAATAAATTCTATGAAATATATTTAAATTAAACAAAGTCTTAATATTTATTTGAGGTCGTCCACAAAGCTTATTTATCCTTCTATTCAAGTTAAAATAATTATTATTCCGAGCACTTTCACAAAAGGTCTAACAAATATGGCTTTAAAATGGCGACCAACGAATATTAGCCATGTGGTTGATGATGACGCGGACAAGTTGTTTAAAATGGTGTATCCTCGCAGCAGACGATTATATTTTATTCAGTTAAATATTTCTAAAAACAATAAACTAATAATAAAATAGTTAATCATATATAAAATAAATTACAAATATTTTATCTTTACCAAGTAAATACGATGCCTTTATTAAAAGGTATTAATGCATGCACTATATTACACATCATAGATAACATTCCAAAACAAAGAATAGGTACTTTTAATATATGTTTAAAATATTGTTTCGGATTGGGTAAAAAGAAATTGTTAAAAGTAATGAAATAATGTGAGAAAACTTAAGTTTAAGTTATTTTAAATGTAAAATATAACATGTAATTAAAAAACTTAACATTCATAACAAAACAGTGTTCTTTTACAAGTGTTGGTAACCTAAAACCTAAACATATGATTTTTGAACTGTCATCCAGGTAAAGACCTATCGTGAATGAATTATATATATGCTGGCACCCCACAAGGCTGGTAAATTAAGGTGTGAAGAATGAAAAAAACCTGAATATGGTTTAAATTTTATTTTTAATCCCTATAAGCCCACCTATTTATTTAGGGCTTATTGTTATGAACGTACATAAACCTGGGTGTTTTTTACTAATGAATTTGTCACTGTATCAGATCACCACACATTAGGGCTAGCTAATATCCATTTTATAATAATTATATGTCTAAAAATTAATTAGACCTTTTGCTAATAGGATTTAAAAAAATAATTAATATTGAATTGAGTGCATTTTGGCTGACATGAAATTTCGAGTTTCTTAAGTTCGGAACACTAATGTTTGATCTAGTCCTATACCTACTAATTTGTCATTTAGCCTATGTTTGAAAGTTGCGGTACCGCATAAGGCCTTTTGGCCCTTGTTTCTAGGAGTTCAACATATTATAATTCATCAAGGTAAAAATACTTTTTCTATATGTCATATTAAAATAAATAAAGGTATTTTATTAATAATTAAAACAAAAAGAATAGGTAAGCCTACAGGGATTCAAAATACAATATCAAGATTGTAAATTTATGTAGGCCTAATAAGAAAATTAAAAATTGAACTCCAAACTAGAGAAAAACATATATATTTTAAAGAAATATAATAGCCTAAATCACAAAGTGGCACCAAATGTGTTTTAACACATTAAAAATAAAATAAAAAGTACATGCCATAACGATTGATTGGCCGCTGTCTGTTGGTGAAGATAGTGCCCACTTCTATGATAGAGGGTGTCATGTGGTCAGCACAACGGTATCTCTGGCTGTTAATCTCAGTTTTCTAGACCAGAGCTGATACTTTTTCATTTAAGTATCTCATTTATCTTCACAAGGCTGAGTTGATCCTGTTTTAGACCAATGCTTCACAGAAAGTCTGGAAGCGCCGGGGACTGAACCCGGGACTTCAGGATCTATAGCCAGAAACTCTGATCACTAGACTACAGAGGTGGTAAATAATAGATAATAAATTCTCTCTCCAGATCTAATAAAACATTACCTTAGATGTGGCATCAAAATATTTTTCCTTATAAAACCATATTACTGGTAAGTAGAAGCAAAGATTGAAACAAGTCAAAGTCAAATATGAGTTTTGTTGTCACATAACACTTTATAATTTCTAGGTTATCCATTAAGTGCATCAAGATCAATAGAAAGGTGGGGAGAAAAAAAATAGCACATTATGTTAATTTATAGCGACATCTGAATTTATCTATGATTGATTTTAGATATCATTTATGGTGTTAAAATAATGTTTAGTAGTTGTTTTAAAAATATTACCTATTGGAATGTCATAGTTAGTAAAATGTTTCAAATCTCTTCAACGTAATATAAAAGTTTTTCTCCTTTTAAATGTTTCAAGGATGCAAAGACTACTTGTAGATATTGAAGTCAAAGTGAAGGAGATTTGACCTTTGACTTAAACATTTCTAAGTTTCACACACCTATTACCATTATATTATTGATGTAATTGGTAAATACTTAGACTCAACTAGTAATTTACTTTTTGCTAATGATGTCAAATTATTTTAAACTATAAAATCAATTCCCTATTGTATAGATTTGCCACATGTTTTGTTTTACAGCGTTCCATCGAACATAGTGTCTATTAATAAATCAAAAACCAAATTCATATCTTTTAATAGAAAAAATAACCCTATTATTTCACTCATAAATTATTGTTGAAGGATTATTAGATAACATAGTGCACTCTCATTAAATGAGTGATATTTTAAGCTATTTTAGATTACCTATAAACTTTACTTTCAATTTTATGTTGACTATGTAATGTCACACTCATTGTACTTATTTGCTATGACAGAATTCAAAACTTTTTAGGGCTCTTTGGCCCTCTAGAAATAGAAAAATGTTTTCTATCAGCCGTCTTGACTATTGTAGACTATACTCAGCGCAAACTCTAGATTTGCAGAATTTGATCTCTATCACAAAATAAGAGCCAAACTAAGAGAGTTACTTAAGGAGCCACTCGATCTCCAAGTAATTGAATTTTATCGTTACTTCTAAATATATTCTGATTTTTTTTGTACTTTATAGCAATTCCAGTGTTTATTGATTTTAATGTTGTTGTTGTTGTTGTTTTAAAACTAAACACAGCTACTTTTTACTTTGAAAAGATCTGGATCATAAAATAGTGTTAGGCATCATATGATTCTCACATGCCCTAATTTATAAGGAGTATTTAAAAATTGGAATCTGATAATTTTTTTAAAATGTTTACTGAGACTACTAAACACACTTTAAAGCTCTATCCTTTTAATAAGTATGGCATGTTAGCTTTTTTTAACAAATAATATAATAAATTGAAAAATTAATAGTCAGTAAAAATGTATTTTGTAACTTTCAATAAAAATGAAAGTTTTGAGTATGCCCATGCTAAATCACTGCTGAAAATATATTTTCTTCAAATATTTTAATGAAAAAAAAAAAGGAAAGTTTGTTTGTTGCCGACTGTATCTAACTAAACCTTTAATATTTAAATATCTAATTCAAATAAAACCCACCCTGGAGAGCATATGGGCCAAATGATAAGCTCATATTTTCATAGGAAGAGCCTTTAACATATTTTTTTACACCAAAATTGCAAACATTTTTCTATTTTATTAGTGTTATTCAAACAGAATTGTTAATGTCCATCAAAAGTGACAGCTGCAGATCACATAACCTGACGCACCATTATATTAAACTTAACTTTTATAGCTGTAAGGTTCTTACTATGAAAGTTGAACTGTAGTCTGGGTTGAAGATGACATCGGGGGTCGAGCTTTGAATTCTGGCCAGGTGTATAAGCCTACAGACGATGTTTTTCTCTAAATAGTTTTTTTAGACTCCGTTTTCTCAGGTACATTTCCTCTAAATTTTTACCTTTCTTAGTCGTACCCATTAGTATATATACATAATTAAAATGTGTTTCAAGTAGTGAGTGAAAGATAAAACAATATAAATGTTTAAGGGTTTTTGCAACCACTCTGATTAAATATAATGATTAATTATCAAAGCATATTTGTTTGTTTTAAAACAAACTTACAAACTGTTTTGCATTTAAATCAGGGCAGGGCCGATAAGTCCTTTGCAGATATTTCCTGTAACCGATGCAGATTTAGTTGTTTTTTTGGCAATATTACAAAAGTGTACACTAACAATAATCAAAAACAAGGACTATCTGATTTTGCCACTTTCATACTTTTCATGTTAACCAACAGAAAAACAGAACAGAACAGAAAAAATGTCACAAAAGGTATTTCTAGGTATTTTTTTTTATTGAAGTACAAATAAAAATATTCCCAGGCAGTGATAAGTTTTGTCTTCGTTGTATGTTATATTATTAATTCTCAACTAAACGATCAATATATAATTCTCAGTTAAATGACAAAATAACTAGACAGCTATTTACAGCAGCGGTAAATTGGTACTTTGACATTACGCTTGAACACGGTCTAAGAACTGATCTCGGGGAGTGCTCTGATCCCTGATCGATCGATCGAGTGGATCTTGGAGCGCTCAGTAATCAGCATACAGCCAATGTCATGCATCATGAAGAAAAGAAAAACAAATGATTATTGAACGTGGCTCTGTGCAGCTAGCCTCTAGAGTACGCAATAGCATAATAATGATATATTATCTTGGATGTATTCGTTGTTTTTTCTGTGTGAATAAGTTATGGTTACGTAAATAAAATATAGTTTAGTTAATCCAGCTAACGAAAAAAATAGGGAGTATATAAGATATAAATAACTCAAATCCAAAACGAAAGTTATTTAAATAAAAAGCAAAATGCGCGGGCCTCAGCTTGTACTGAAAGATGTAGGTAATAGTTCATGTTAGGTTAGTATACAATTAGAACTATGTTACTTATAGCCATAATGTGATTTATTCTTAATTTTTTATGAATCCACAACAAATAAAATCATGCTGCCCCACCTAATATTGTTTTTGATATGGTTTAACTTTGTTACTTAAGGTAATATTTATCTCTAATACATTGATCATGTATTTCATAATTTGAAATCAGCCTTAGGGTGGATAAACTTGAATGGTTTATTTTGTTTAGAATGTTGGTTTTGTTGTTTATTATAAAATAAAATAATTCATGTTTACATGCAAACAACTATATTTAGGCCTTACTATTTTTGTTTGAAATATGAATAGTATTTTCATGACTTGAGGATTTAAAATATATCTATATATTTTGAATTATCTGCATAAAATATCGGCATGATAAAAAACCGATTATCCTTGGCCGATTGTGCCAATATCAGCTGATAAATTGGATCAGTTATCGGCATCGGCCCAGCCCTAGTTTAATTATTACCATAGAGTTAAAGACTTTTTACATTCCCATTTGATAGCTTGAGAAGAAAACACCTGGAATTCCATAGAACCTATGCATTCATTTTTTACCTTTTATTATTATATGTTTCTTCGAGTGAACCAATAGGAAGAGATCGCCAAGAGTAGTGTTTTACAGACTGCATGCTATGTTTGTGTTGCAGGCCGCAACCCTGTTGAGATGCAGATGACCGCTGCGAGGCCATGTGTTCACACTAGAGTCTTACAACTGCCTGTCAAATTCACTGCTGGGATAATCACTTCATTACTTGTTGAGGTCAGTTTAATGTCAGCGGCAGTGAGTCATTGGAACATATAGCAAGCCCTCTCTTGCTTGTAAGTGTCCTTAACCCTGAAAGACTCGCTCAAACCCAAATTAAAGAGCTTACTTGTTTTTTATTCACACACTACAGCAAGGTTCAGATTATTTTAAAGGGTGGGGATTGAAAAAATAGCATAGATGAATGCACCCGCATTAGCTTGAAGAAGGCATAGAGAGAACACACTGATAAATTACATGCGGAAAACCACCTCTTGTTCACCCGACTTAGATTCAAATCTCAGCCTCTTCAGTCACCTTCAATCCAGTTTATTACGACCCAGAAACCTTATATTGTGTGACCACCGGTGCAGACTTACATTTATTCACATACCCTGTGATGAGTGGTTAAAATATACACTGCCCTCGGCTAAGCTCTAACATAACTAATGCTGTGATAAGAATATAATAACTGTACTCTTGCGGGGATCAAAACTAACCCTCTATTAAGGTGAAAGTGAATTGCTATAGCACACAGCAATTCTAGTCCAAAATGATGTGATGTGAACTTAATTGTATAAATTTGGTTTCTGGAGATAATTTTACTGACTGCACATATGTGAACAGATGACCTTGTGTGGTGCGGTCAAATAACCCCAAAGAGATTGCTTCTGGAGGTAACTTCACGTCACCATGACGGACACACGCCGCCGAGTGAAGCTTTATGCCCTCAATGCAGAACGCCAGTGGGACGACAGAGGGACCGGCCATGTATCCTCATCGTACGTGGACAGGCTCAAGGGCATCTCACTGCTTGTGCGCGCGGAAGCTGACGGTAATATTAAGTTTCATTTCACATTTGCAGTGTCAAAACTGATTTGAAGGCGATAATGACCATTTTGTGTTGATGCGCTTTTAAACTGAACATCAATAATAATAATAAAAATGCTAATTTGAAAAGATGGGTTGTATTTATCCTCTAGGCGGCTCTCTAGTTAGTAATACACCTGTGTCTCTTGACCTTTGAAGCTATTGCAGTGTCAATAGATCTATTTTATTCCTCTTCCAGGCAAAGCAGCCCATAAGCCTTAAGCTATGGGCTGAATGAGAAAAGGTAACAACTAAGCCACCCAAAAAATTAAAAAAAAATATTTTCGCATTTATTGAAATAACCACAGATTTTTATTTTGAGACCATGTCATATTTACACGGAGCATTTTTAACCACAAAACTTCATGAATTTGTTAAATCTTGACCATTTCTTTTTTAAAACCTGAAAAACATATTTTTTTACAATTTTTCAGCCCAGTATTGAAATGAAACAAAAATATATTTATTTGTTCAATAGGGTATATTTGTGAATTTATCTTATTGTTTTTACATTGACTTCCTTTGAATTTATTGATTTTAAAATGTGATTTTGTTGCTTTGTATTTTTAATCCATGTAATTGGGGTATATAATTACTTAATTAGTTAAATTAGAATATTGATTTGTGATATCAAAGGTGTATATTAAATACATTGGGTCATTTTGTTTGGGGTGTATGTATGTTGAGTTTTATTATATTAATGTTTATTATTCTCCCGGCATCTCATTTTTAAGTTGATTGTGATAAAATGTAGGCCTGACTAAAAGTACTTGCATCAATTTTTTTTTCTGTAGCATAGAAACATGTTAAACAGCTACCACAGCCATCGCTGTTTATTTTCACATATTTATTTGATGCTTTGTTTTAGGTGCTCTTCTGCTAGAATCTAAAATTCAACCTGATACAGCGTACCAAAAGCAACAGGTAAAACATTATTTTCAACACACTGGTTATTAACACCCCAATCTAAGGAATATGAATGAAAAAGGTGGGTTTGAAAATAATGCACCCATATTTAATGGTGTTGGGACAGGATGGAAAGTTAACAAGGTTGAATAATTTTTTCAAAAACATCCCCCAGTTTCTTTAGCCGTGATTTCCAATGTACTCTGTCAGCGGCATTCCAGTATATTGCGAGGTCTTATATGGACAGGAAATAAAATATAGCCTGTTGTAGCTAAGGTATTTTTTTTCAACATTGTCCTTGAAGTGTGAGGAAGTGGTGTGTGTATAGGGTGTACTTTGTACCCATAGTAACATATGCAGCAGAAATATGGACATTGAATGTAAGAGAGAACAGAAAAGGGGAGGGAGTCTGAGTCCATTCATTTTTACAGACTCCAATTCCAACCAAAATTGCTTCCAACTCCATGTCCCTGTGTGTAATACGAGTACACTTTTAGGAGGACATTTTTACAGGGCTCATACTAGGTCCCTAAAACCCCTTTTTTAAATCCTAGGTCCCTATAGCCCCTAAAAATCGGTATATGATTTTTTTTTATATAATCTCATGGTCTTGTGCAGATTGGAACTTTGGATTGGAAATCGAAACTGATGAAAAACCAGTCCTACAAAATCATTTCTCTGTACTTAAAAAATCCTCTTAACGAAATCTGAAATTATTTTTGTCATCTCAAGTGCTAAGATGTTCTGAATATTCTGATTTTTCGAAAGAAACTCCCATCAGCCATATACTGTACGAGCATTTAGAGGAACTTTTGAGGAAAATTAGTAATAGAGTTTACAAATCTGAGACAAATCAGGAATTTTTCTTTTATAGCAGTTTTTTTTTTAAAAAAAACCTCGACATTTATATACATGATGAAGCCCAGAACATGCTAAAAAAAAGTTTAAAAAAATGTAAGCCCTCAGCTTTAAGTCAAAAGTTTAGAAACACTTCATTGTGTTTGGGAAATGCCTTCAGGAGAAATGCACCATAAAGAGAGATTGTCCTTCATGATATGGATTTTTTAAATCCATAAACTCGCAAAGCTACCAGCAGTGAAGCACATTTTTTGAAAGTGGCAAGGATGATACCTTTTGATGTCAATACAAACCACCTGATTTATGAGTGGAAGATTATTAGACCAGAAACACTTATAAGAATCAATGGCGGAGACT
The DNA here is from genome assembly GCA_902151455.1 of Timema bartmani. NCBI lineage: Eukaryota > Metazoa > Arthropoda > Insecta > Phasmatodea > Timematidae > Timema > Timema bartmani. Next base: position 142,934 of record CABFWB010000272.1, read on the forward strand.
TTGAAACATTTTGGAAATATGTTTTTGAAGTAAAGAATGTAATGAATTACACAACATACATGGAAGTAACAAAAGTAGTTTAAGCCTGTCTTTCAATGCCACCTGGTAATGGCAATGTTGATAAAGGAGATTTTAATCATCTGGACATGATTTTACAGAGCAGACAGCTACTATACTCCTGCTTGTTCTCCAATCACAAAAGAATTAATTACCTTTGTAAGAAATGCAAGAAGTATCATCAGAATTTACAGGATACCAATCTGAGAGAAAGAGAAAAATTTTGCTATGAAAAGAAAATAAGTCCTGAAAAAGAGTGCAGCTGGCGAACTCTTTGAGCAAACATAATCATGTATTACATCTGTGCTTTGTAGAACTGTAGGTAGCTCATGGGTTATTGGAAGCATACAGGGCTGCCTCCAAATTATTTTATAAGTCCTTTTCTTGGCATGTAGAAGCCTGTAAATTATTAATTTAATTTTTCTATTATGTATAAAAACTCATAAAAACATGATTTATTTCCTAAAATGCATATTCACATTTTGTATAACTTTTGCATAGCAAAAATACTGATTGATTTTCAAAGGTATTTTAGATGAAAATCTAGTTCATCATATTAAACACACACACACACACACACAAGGTTAAAATAAATGGTTACACTATGTTAGTGAAAAATAACTTGCTTTATAACTGCGATATTTCTTATTTTTCCTATATCTTCAAGTCTTCTTGCTTTCCTTCACAATTTTAGTTATTTGATGCGGTCTTTTCCGACAAATTTTTGACAATAAAGTGCATCTAGAAGTAATATGGAGTTTGATTTAAGGCCATCTTTCAGCTTCATATTCGATAATATCAGAGGATTTGAAATATATCCAGGGGGTGAATTTATTCCAGGCAGGGGCAAATTATTTCCAGGGGTCAAGAGTCCTTCACAGTTCCGCCGCTCCTGTTGTCCAAACATTCTCTATATTCGGTATTAGTGGAAGAACTATTCGCAGGCTATTATTAGTCTTCTTTGATACGTGGCAGTCTACCGGTTATATGCAGAACAAAGTTCGTTACTCACTATGCACTACAAATATTCGCACATGAAAATGAATATTTTTTCCACACTTGCCTGAATCATGTCGAAAATTGAATAAACGTGCACGAATAACTCACATGTGGACCTGTCTTAAGAGGTACCTGCACGTAAAAAGTATAAAAAATTGTATAATTTATTTGTGTTTTATTTTCTTTCTAAAATTTGAACTTTATTTTACCCTTGTAGTTCCAAGTTCAATAAACTAAGTTTTCCGGTAAAATCTTCCAAAAATGCCAGATCACATTGCCATTCCAGATCACGTAATTGATGATAATCATCACCCCTCTGTTCAATAAAACTGATAATATCATCAAACAAGTCACAAAATCTTTGTAAAAAACTGCTCCGACTGAGCCACCTGACATCCTTGTGCAAAACCAAATCTGGTTCTTTATTGTCCGATTGCATTTTAAACAGACGCCTTTGAAGAGACTTACCTCTGATGGAAATGACGATTTTAAAAGCAATATCCATGACACATTTTGTATTAAGCCTCTTGCTAGTTAAAATTTGCTGATGTATGATGCAATGATAGCTTAAGAAATCTGGAAAATCTTCATTTTTTTGACACAAGGTTTTGAATCCATTGAAATTACCGGTCATCGCCGCTGCTCCGTTGGTGGTCATTGACACGATCAAATTAATCTTGTCAATCTGCTCCTTAAACACATTGAAAATATCGATACTTCCTGTTCTTTCTTTCAATGAAATTGTGTCCAACAATCCTTCTTTAGCAGAAAAGTCTTCAAAAACCATTGTGATAAAAACAAGCAGTTTAGCAGTGTCACTGACATCAGTTGACTCATAGAATTGCAAATAATATGAAACACATTGGTTAATATCTTTTAACAATCGCTAATTTATATTTTGGCTTATCTTTTTGATACGTCTCTCGACCATATTCCGAGATAATTGCAGATCTTGAAGGGCTTTTTTATTTCACCCTTATTCTTGAAATCTTCAAATAGAGAATCTGCAATTTTCACAAAAATAATCCTTGATAAATCTACCATCAGAAATAGGTTTGCATTTTGTAGCTAATTTATGACTCATTTGAAAGGAGGTAATGGTTGCAGCCTTTGTTTGATTAAATAGTTTTGTGACCAAGTTTCTTTGCACAGTCAGTCCATATTTAAGTTCCTGTATTATTATTTTTTTCTTATTTCACTATTGGGTGGAAAATTGAACTTATATTTACCATACAGTGCGTCAAAGTGCCGCTCCAAATTCCCCTTCTTTGGTATCGTCACTGAAGTATTGCAAATTAAGCAGCAACACTTTTCTTTAACCATCACAAAAAAGTAGTCCAGTTCTCATTCTTGATGAAACATAAGTTTTAGGTCTTTCTGGCACATTCATTTTCACAAAACTTCACCAAACGTAACAAAATTAACAAAACAGTTCAAAGAACGAAATCAACAGATAACTTATGTTTTGTCTCTCACAGTTATGCAAACGGTACTGGCGGTTGGGAGGCATGACATAGTTGCAGAAGATAGAGACAATTTGTTATAGCCCTAGTCTCAATCTGACCTCTTTCGGGCGAGTAGTAAAACGATTCTCTCATGAAACGTTAGTGATCTAGCAATCAACCAAAAATGATGCTGCAATCAACCGCTCGATCACGATCGACATGTTGGCCATCCTTGCTGTAGATGATGGAAAAATATAGCATCACATTCCTCCAAAGAACTTAAAACTTAAGACTTATTGTCCCCCATTTGTGGATACAATTCAGGATTTTTATTAAAGTTGTTTATTTGAAAACGGTCTGAATATAGACCATTCAGAGGGGATACAATTCAGGATTTAGTGGATATAATGCGGATAATTCTAGTGGATACAATTCAGGATTTTTATTAAAGCTGTTTAATCGAGAAATGTCTGAATGGAGACCATTCAGCCCCCTCTGTGCCACTGACAAATGCTATTTTGTTTGTCCCTATCTATTATATCAGAAACAACAAAGAGAACATTTTTTTTACTAAACTAATTATTTTTCTACAGTTTTGACCCTTTTTTGGATTTCGTTACTCTCCTAACTACACAAGTCTATATATTACATATCTCTCATCTTTCAAAAAGCATAGGATTTGAAGATTTTAATTTTAAATGCAATTTTTAAAATTTTATGTGAGTTTATAATTGAATCCATTCATTTTGTACCTTTTCTATATCAACATTAATTAATATTAATTTTCTTCTCCACAGGATACACTGATAGTTTGGTCGGAAGGAGACAACTTTGATTTGGCTTTGAGCTTCCAAGAAAAGGCTGGTTGCGATGAGATATGGGAGAAAATATGTCAGGTAAGACATCTGCAAAGCAGTTTTTTTTAGTTTGAATTGAATCATAAACTAGTTAAATATGCTAAAATTATGATGTAAAATATAAAGAGCTATACATTATAAAAAACATTAGCTTAGTTTTGGACTCAATAGTTAATACACTAGTACATAGAGTCATACACCTCTGAGTATGTCTCTCTCTCTCTATCTTGCTATCTCTCTCTATCTCTCTATCTTGCTATCTCTCTCACACACACACACACACACACACACAAAATCCCCCAACCCCCCAAGCTGAACAAAGCGAACTAGTTTACAAAAGAGATTTAACAGTTATGGGTCAGCAGTAATTGCTAGAACTCATTGCACACTTTGCTTCTCACCTGATACATTTAGGGAAATAGACAATCCCGGCTGACTTACAGGAATAGATACATTCCCCATCTTTCCGTATTCTGTCCACCCCTAGTGTCAAACCTAGATAACATTGTGCAGTTCCAAACTTAGAGAACATTGAAGTAGTGTCATAAGTATATAACATTGCTCAGTTTCAAACTTAGAGAACATTGAAGTAGTGTCATAAGTAGAGAACATTGAATAGGTGTCAAAAGCAGAGAACATTGTGCAGTGTAAAACTTAGAGAACAATGAAGAGGTGTCAAAAGTAGAGAACATTGAAAAGGTGTCAATAGTAGAGAACACTGTGCAGTCTCAAAAGTAGTTAACATTATGCAGTTTCAAACCCTTTTATTGAGGAAGTTTTGAATAACCAGATAGCATGTAAATCAAGTTGTTCCAAGTTTTTGTCGAAACCACATTACTCTAATACACTCTCGTAAAGTTAGACTGTGCCAATCCACTATTTTCAACTCTTCGAGGAAAATTACTGTTCACTCTTGGTGGCACATAATAAATCTCTTGACCTTAGTTTTTCAGGAGAAAGGTTGAAGTGTTCAAAACCTGGAGTATGTAGTATGTATGTATGATTGGCTTGCTTGTATGTATAGGTACAGGGCAAAGACCCATCTGTGGACATCACCCAAGACATTGTGGAGGAGTCAGAAGACGAGAGATTCGACGACATGTCTGACTCTGGACCCATCGAACTACCCCCTTGCGAACTTTCCCGTCTTGAGGAAATTAATGAGGTAACAACTATTTCACCTAAGCCTTTCCAAATCTAAGATTTTCAAATCTTTTCTTACTGATTTAAATAGGTTGAAAATTTTTGTTTACTAACTCATTGAATTCTGAAGTTTTGCTTGCTAAATTGAATCGTTTCCCAAGATGAATATTTTGAAATAAAAGTGCTTTGAATTGAATCCTATTGTAGCGTTTAATGCTATTAAGCTACAAGAAGAAACTAAGTCCACAACTAAACAAGAACGAAACAAAACAAGTATAGGCTTACCATCCGCCCGATTATACTGTGTTGTGGCAGCACGTCTCCAATCACACCTCCGCGCACAATAAACTGTGTTCTAAGACTAACTGAGTCGAGCTGGAGGCACCAGGCGTTGCTGGGAATGCCGGGAAAAAGTGTGACGTATGTGCTAGAAAGAAACTCATGTTCTGTGGAAAGTTTTGGTCTAGGTGCTTCTCCATCATTCCCCTGCCTTCGAGTCGCTCTCTCTCTCTCTGTCATGTGATGTCTTTTCCTTTGTTTTTGCTTCCCCCTCATCCCCTCTCTGAGCGAGTAAACGAGCGTATATATTGACGTGAGAGCTCAAGAACGTCACTCTTGTCTTGATTTACTCCAAGAACACATCTAGGTGTTCAGTATTAGAAAAGGTAAAAATTCCCTTTTGGACCATGTAAACCAAAATTCTATTTCGGCCTAAACTTAATATTTAAAATTATTCAATTCAGTTAAAATGGAACTTAGAATGTTTATGGTTGTTTGGCAAGCGTAAAGACCGTCTTTTGGGTCGCGTTCAGTAAATTGTTGTTATAAAATGGAACGAAATGATATTTTTTTTTAAATGCAGAATGTATAGTCTGTTCGACTTGAGAACATTTTCAAACTCTAATACTTTGATGTTTTTTCTTTGTTGTTGAGATAGATAGAAAACTTAGACTTGGGAACATTTATTGCCAAACACTAATACTTTAAAGTCTTTCTTTGTTGTTGTACGAGACGTCTATTCTTTTGAGACAGATTGAAAACTTAATGGATTATCAAAAGTTTCAGATATATTTATCCCCGTTTGGATAATTTGTGTAATTATCAAACTTTAATTTCCTAATATTAAATCTTTGTTACTATACTAGTTCAAGAGTTGAGTTTAATATATTTTTATCCCCTTTTGGATAATTTATGTAATTATCGAACTTTGACTTTCTAATGTTAAATTTTTGTTACTATACTAGTTGAAGAGTTTAATATATTTTTATCCCCTTTTGGGTAATTTTTGTAATTACCAAAAACTTTAACTTTCTAATATTGTAGTTTTATGGCTATACAAGTTGAGAATTTATAGTTAAATTTATATTTTTGAAAACTTAAATCATTGTTGAATGTTTACAATATATATATTTATTCACTTTTGGCAACACATTGTGATATCAAATTTTTAATGCTTTTGCAGGCTTTACCTATTGTTATAAAATTTGAGGCATCGGCGTTACGATGGATAGCAAATTTTGGATTGTTAACTAATTCTAATAATTTTCATGTATATTTATTTTTCCCTTTTGGGACCATATCCTAATATCTTATTTATATATTAATAAATAACCAAAATTATTGAAGCCTTTTTTTGTGTCATGATGTTGACCTCTGAGAATTTCTTCAAACTCTTGATTGTCATAAGAAATTCTGTTGAGTGGGTTCGGGATAACAGAACACAATGAACCATTATGGCCCATTTGTTTTGTATAGTCCTTCGGCTCCTCTGCAAATTTATGTTCCTTTTTTTTTACTTGTACATTGTTGCACACCGACCTTAGTTTCTGGGGTAAATTAAGGAGGTGCGTTACACTATTTAAATACTTTATAATAGAAAAAGCTCCGACAAACTTGAAGTCGAATCATATGTTTATTAGCCTCAACTTCGAAATAAATTCGTATTTCAAAGAATTTGAACCTTTAAAATTTAATTTAATTTTTATTTTATCATTTGAAGCTGTTTACTTATAATAGTAGTCTTGTGTGGGATCCCAAATTTCAGAAAACAATTAGGGAAATTACGTTTTTCCGGAACTCTGGCAGGAAAAATTATATCTTGTTTTTTTGGGGGGGAGGGGGGAGGAATTATTATAAAAAAAGTTAAAATTAATGACAATTTATTCATTTCACATTATTTGTATCTAATGCTTATTAACATAATTATTCATTTATTAAATTTAAATTGACCATATTTTCTGTTAAGAAGATGGATACCTGAAATGGGTTTATTTTATTTTATAACTACCTACACAATTGAACGCCTTTAAATAACATAACCACACAACATATTATAATTGCTGGTAGTATGTATCCTTGGGTAGAATTAAGGCAGGAAAACATATGTTTTGCGCAAAATAATAATTAAAAGGGGCTTAAAATATAATCCTAAATTTAGGGAAATATGTTCCTGAAACTTGAGCAGGATAAATGATTTCCCAGAATTTTTTGGGAGAAATTGATATAAAAAGGTTAGTTTACAATCAAGGATCGGCTTTCAATATGATATATGTAGTTAATGTTCATCAACAATATTATTAATTTTTAAATTCCTTATCTGCCTTTAAGTAGATAGTTATCCAAAATTTCAGCAGCTTTTGTTTTACAACTACTTTACGATTGAGCTCATTAAATAATGACCACACTAGGCTTGTTTGAGGTAATATTAATCCCTGAATAGATTTAAGGAAAAAAAATAATTCAACATTGAAAAGAGGATAGGCCTACACCCTTACCAGAAAACTCTAGGCCTCAATTTTCACAATTAAAACACAATAAAACACATAATAATGTAATTTTCAGGGTACATCAGTCCCCTTTTTCGGCAGAAGAGAATAAAACACAGACTGGACTATAACAGCATAACTATAGCTTGATCACTTAGATATTGTTGTTGCCTGTTTCTTAATTCACAAAAAAAGGTTTAAACTCGGATTCTGCAATTGCCTGTTCGAACTTGTGTCTTTACTTTTGGTAGATTGATAGTATGTTGTATTTATGATGTTTAATTATTAAATCATTCAATTAATAATTTTATCTGTTATTTTTGTTAGAGACCTTGAGTTTTCATAAATAAAACAATTGGATTTTGTTAAATAAAAAGTTGTATTTCGGTATAAAATCGGTAAATAAAAGGTTAGATCCTGACTTGTGGTAAATGAAGTTAATGTATATTTATATTCTTGCTTGAACCTAGCGTAAAATCTTTTAATGGCTGGAAAAAAAAGGAATAAATCTATTGAAAATAAAGTATTGTAATGTGTAAAAGTAGAAATCGTGACTTAATGTTAGCCTAAAAAAAACCCCTAAATTTCCTGAAAATACTCATATCTTGTGATCTATTTTATACCTTTAAAATAAGAAAAAACTGATACTATTCATGTGAACGGCAGCCCTGTCATAGTACTATATCCAGTGTTGCCACATTGAAAATTATATTGCTTGATGTGGTATTTGCCAACTTACAAAGAAATTGGGGTTATTTAGAAAAAAACAACTTAAATTCATCTTATCCACATGAAAACAGTAGAATCTCTGAAAAATTCATGTTATCGCAAATCAAATTTTTCAAGTTCCTAGCTATGGGGTAGGTAGTGTTTTACACAAAAAGGATGGTTGCTCTGGAAACTGGGGTACACTTGATGGCTTTGGTGTAGACTATGGTGTTTATGTTTCATTCATGATATTTTTATCATGTTTATAGCAAAAGATTATTTCTCAAGTATTTTGTCATAATTGAGATTCTATACTGATACGCTTCCAGATCAGAACTAATAAGTAGTATGAATTATATACATCCATTACTGTTTCCATCCTGTGGTCCGGTTCAGCTATTTTATTCAAGCCATATATTTTCCGCTACCAGCTTGCTAGGTCTATCGTAGCTTAATATGCCTTATAATCTATCTTAAGACTAGGACAAGAACAACATTCAGTCCTCGGCCGTTAATTCATCACTGTGAAAGGGTAAATCCACATTTCACCAACAATAAATTTTTCTGCCATGCCGGGAATTGAACCTGGGACCCTTAGCTCAGTAGACAGACACGCTACCGACTGGGCCTAGGTGTCAGACAAGTAGGATGGATATAATTTTATAATTATATTCCAGAGTATGATAATTATTATATTATTACTTAAAAAAGTATATTTATTTGTGCTATTATAAATTTACACATTTTGAAATAAATGTAGTGCTTAACTTATAAGCAAGATTATTTTGGCCAAACCAAAAACTTCAACTTTAATTCTATAATTCACAAACTGTATATTTCTAGCATAATATGAAAAGTTAGTATTTATTATGTAAATCTAGCTAATGATGGGTATGATTACAGATGTTTAGGCAGATTATGTCTTTTAGCTATTGACAACTAAATAAAATCCACCAAATTTGTTTGCTAAAGTTGACAGATTGTTCAGATATAGAGACAATATTTAGAGATACTTTAAACACAACCCTTCTGGATGTTGGTTTATTTTCTTAACTATCCAAACACAACCCTTTCCAGCTTAGTTGCAGGGTCTCACCTGGAATGTATATTTTACATCAAACATTTAAACAGAATACAATGTTCATTACCTGCATTACATTCTCATTTAAACAACTGTGTGTTGACAAAATGTATATTTGTGTATTTATGTATTTATAAAATATCAATAGTATTTAAATTCAGAATTAAATTTAAATTAAATTAGAAATGGCGCATTTCAAAACATGTTTACTTAAAATAAAATAAAATAAAATAACTCATTTCTATAACCAGAGTTTATGGTTTTATGAGCATTGTGTGTGATGAAAAAAAAAGGGCTGTCATTAAAATCAAGGTTCAGCTAATGACTTTTTTTTTTAAATGGCTTTTTAGTACTTGTTCAAAATGAATTTTTGGGGAATGTTTTAGAATATATATAGAGTTGGGTTAAATCCACTCTTTTACGAATTCAAATCTCCAATTTACCTTCGAATTCCGAATCTAGGCTAGGTTCCAAAGCTAGGAACAAAATGATGAACGTAAGAGGAAATATAAATATAATGGACTAATAGAAAATACAAATGGTAGCTTAATATTAGTATTATTTCTTATAAATTAATCTACTCATTATAATATTCATACATTCTGTTAAGTGTTAAATTACTGGTCTGGGTACAGGTTGTTGAGTTCATCCTATAATTATAATTGGTTTTGAACCACCAATCTAACTCTTTGAGTGCCAACGTCGCTCAAAGCGATGCGCGAAATATTTGCTAAAATTGCCAGCGCTGCTCACAGAAATCCCATGTTTTTGAGCGCTTGGTTCAATATTAAGTCAACAGGTAGGGTAGATTTTATTTCCACTGCATTCTCATATGTTCAAGCTACTTTTATTTGTCTTTGCACTTAGAGTTTTGATATATCGAACTTGAAAATTATTTCATAACTTTTTACTTTATGAGTTTTATCTTTGGCCTTGTTTGTAAACATGGTTACTAAGAGGAAAGCTGTGATTCAAGACACAGAAATACTTGCAATATTTATTCATAGCTCATGCGAGAGTGATCAATTTGTTAGTGATTATTAAAGCAGTGATTGTGAATTTGTAAATAATGAAACTGAACAGGAATTATATTCTAGTGAAAGTGAAAGATCGGAACAAGTAGGAGTGGCTGCAGACACTGATAAGGCGAGTGTGAATATGAGTGATTCCTATAGGGATGAAATAAATCTTGAAGATCAGGATAATCCACCCCAACCTCTTCATATTTATGCAGAAGTATACAGGTTTGAAGTCCCTTCGCCCTCCCCTTCTGATTCCCAGCCCAATATTTATTTTAGACTTTATTTTATTCAAAGACTAACAAGTTATTAAAATTTAAACAAAATCCTGTATTTTTCAGCAAAATAGCTTGGCACTTTTAGCAAATTTTTTTGTCATTTCTCTTGGCACTCAAAGTGTTAAGCAGTATTAGACCCCTAAAACAAATTTTACTTTAAAAATAAATTTTGTTTCTTAAAGATTTATTTGAGTCTCAAATCTGAAATTTTCTCAAATCCTTGAATCTTAAATTTCCTTAAAAAATTGAGGGATTCAAGAATTCAAGGTCCTATCCCTAATAAATAGCACTTTATATTCGTTATAAAATTTTTATATAAGGGTATTTTGTTGAAGATAAATTTTTAAAAACTTTTATAGACTATGTGAGATATATTATGTACAAATAAGTACTAGCATTTAATTTTTAAAAATGTGTGTTTCTGAACTCAAATTTTGCTTCACAAATTTTACCAATTCACTTTTTTTGTTTTAAGTTGGTAGCTTCGAGCCTCGCCACGGCCATGAGGAAGGAAAAGCTTGCGGTGGCACTGGAGAATGACGGCTACATCAGGAAGCTCCTCAACTTGTTCCACATGTGTGAGGACCTTGAGAACTCTGAGGGTCTTCACTGCCTCTACGAAACGTTCAAAAACATTTTCCTTCTCAACAAGAATGCCCTATTTGAAGTCATGTTCTGTGGTAAGTACCACTCTGGTACTTAAAAGGGTGGGCAAATGCATCAGGATAAGAAAAGGGGTCCAAACTTGGGGTACAGGCAACAGGAGAGACGGCTGTTGAAATTTGTCATGGTAAACATCATAATGTTGTTAAGCCTGTGCAACTCCCTGATTTTCCATTTAAAATTTAATTAAATCTTGACAAACTAGCTTGAATCATATCCGAATGAATATCTTGCTCATTTTTTTTTTCCGAATATAATATTTTGCTAAAAAAATTATCGAATCTGAATCGAATATTTTATTTTGAAAATTTTTCAAATCCGAATCAAATAATATATTTTAGGAGTCTATGAAAATTGTTAGTTTTATTTATGAAAGAACAATAAACAGTTAAAGAACAAAGAGCACATGCTCGCCACTCGAGATATACACCGGAACTGGGAACTAGCTAAATGTTGCGTGAGACGCTTTGGTGACGTCATCACAGAAGTGGCTTCACAAATCTAAAAGTGGAACAGTTACTAAACTCGTGTTTGTTATTATAGGCCTAGTTAAGAGAATGTTTATTTATTACACGCAACACCCCCTCTCAAACACGTGTTAACTTTATTAATGTCTATCACGCCAAGTCCTTGTATGCACTGATGATGGCTTGGTCCGAACAGTCCTTTCGTGAGCACATCAGCTACCATCTTGTTTGTTGGAATGTATTTCACATTGATTTCGCCTCGTTCAAAAACTTCACGCACATAGTGATGCCGAATGTCAATGTGTTTGGTACGAGAATGATACACAGGATTATGCATGAGCTTTTCAGCTCCTTGATTGTCACAATAAACAAGAGTTGGTATTGCATTGACACTCAAGAACCCGATTTCTTTTAACAGGTTTCGTAAGTAAACTGTCTCTTTTGCTGCATCTGTAAGAGCCATGTACTCTGCTTCAGTGCTTGAAAGAGCCACGGTGGATTGTTTCCTCGCCTCCCATGTCACGGCAGAGCCTGCCACTTGAAAAGCGTAGCCTGTGTATGATCTTCTGTCATCAAGGGCTCCTCCCCAATCTGCATCCACGTATCCAATCAGTTCAGCACCAGATCTCTTGTAGACTAGTCCATGGTTGCTCGTACCTTTCAGGTATCGCAAGACGCGCTTCGCCGCAACCCAGTGTCCTTTTCCGGGGTTTAGGTTGTACTGGCTCAAAGAGCTCACTGCATACGCAATGTCTGGTCGTGTAGATACTGCGAGGTACATCAGAGAGCCGATGAGTTGTTGGTACGGAACTTCGCTCATTTCCTCTGCCTCCTCTTCCGTAGATGGCTCCATGGCCTTGGATAATTTGCTGTTTCCATCTAATGGAGTATTTACCGGTTTGCAGTCTTGCATTCCAAATTTTTTGAGAATATCTTCTATGTACGATTTCTGTGACATAGTGACCAACTTTGAATTTTTATCTTGTTTGAATTCAATTCCAAGACAGTAGTGCAGCTTTCCTAAGTCTTTCATTTGGAAGTTTTGAGACAAATCGTCTCTCAATCTTGTGTAGGCTTCTTCACTGTTTGTAGCTATGATCAAATCATCTACATAAACAACCACGATAAGAGTCACACCAACATCATTCATGTAGTACACACACTTGTCACAATCTAATTGTTTGAGTCCAAAAATTTCTAGTCTCTCGTGCAACTTTTTGAACCACTGTCGGCCCGACTGCTTCAGGCCATATATGGACTTTTCGAGTGAACAAACTAGATGCTCCATTCCAGGGATGATGAAACCGTCCGCCTGTTCCATATAGATTTGTTCGTCAAGATCTCCATTTATGTAGGCCATTACAACATCAAGCTGATACAAAGTAAGGTCTAACTCAGCTGCTAGGGCAGCAACTAGTCTTATTGAGCTAAGTCTCGCAACAGGTGAAAATGTTTCATGGAAATCAATCCCTGGGCGTTGGTTGTAGCCCTTCGCTACCAACCGAGCTTTCCGGCGTTCGACATTACCGTCTGGCCCATACTTTGTTCTAAGTACCCACCGACAACCAATGACAGCTTTATCTTTTGGGCGTGGTTTCAATGTCCAGGCCTTGCTGTGTGTCAGAGCGTTGAACTCAGCTTCCATCGATTTCTGCCACTCAGCTGCATAAGGTCCTCCTAAGGCTTCTTGTACTGATGGATTTGCTGCCTCTTCATACGTCAAGCTCGCACTTTCAGGTTTTGGCGTAACCAAATTAAAATATTTTGCTGGTCGTCCCGGCTTTCCTGTTTTAATCAATTTTGGTCGACCAGGCCCCCTCTTATTCTCAATCACTGTGCAGTCTTTGCTTAAATTTTCTGATTTGAGGTCATTCTCATGGACTTCAATAGGCCTATCAGGATCAATGGGATCACTTTCTTGAACTTCATCTACATGTCCATCAGCATCAGAAATAGGGTCTTTCACACTGTTATCAACATATAAGTAAGAAGGTTCAAAGTTCGCACACTCCTTTTGTTCATTCGAAACTTTGACAGTTTCAAAATTTTCCAAAAATTTTACATCTCGGCTCCTCAATATTTTTTTTCTTTCTGGGTCCCAAATTCGATACGCTTTCGATTCAGTAGAGTAACCCACAAAAATACCTGCCTTGGATCTTGGGTCAAATTTTCCTTTATTTGGGGCCTTATTCAGCATATATGCCTTGCAACCAAACGTCTTGAAATGTCCTATTTTTGGTTTTAGCCCGAACCAAATTTCATAAGGGGTTCGTTCTTCCAGCTGTTTTGATGGACATCTGTTTCTGATGTAAGCAGCTGTGGCAATCGCTTCGGCCCAAAAACTTGTTGGTAAGCCAGACTCCAACAGCATACATCTTGCCATCCCCACCAGCGTGAGATTCATGCGTTCAGCTTTGCCGTTCTGTTCTGGAGTTTCTGCTACTGTATGTTCTCTTCTTATTCCTGCAATGCGCATTTCTTCTGTGAACTCTTTTCCGCAGTACTCCAGGCCATTGTCTGTCCGCAAAGTTTTGATTTTCCTTTCGTGACGGTTTTCCACTAATGCTTTGAATGTTTCAAAAGCCTTTTTCACGTCACTTTTGTGTTTTAGAAAATGAACTTCTACCCAGTTAGATTTATCATCGATAAACGTTGCAAAATAAGAAGCATTACCATGAGATTTCACTCTCATTGGGCCACAAACATCTGAGTGCACTAATTCGAGTAATTTTTCACTTTCCGACTCAGACCTTTTTGGAAAAGGCGTAGCAACTTGCTTTCCTAAGATACAGGTTTCACATGTTGAAAATGTTTCTGATTTCTTAAAATCCATGCCGCTAACCATGTCTTTCTGAACGAGTTTCCGCAAGTCATATGCATTTAAATGCCCGTATCTTCTGTGCCACTTTTCAAGTTCACTAAGATTGCCTACCTTATTCACGTTAGCTACATATGTCGAACTCTCACTTTGCATGTAAGGTTCGATAAAATACAAATTTCCACGTTTATGAGCAGTTAACAACACTTCACCATTTTCGACAATTTCAGCATCATTTGCATTAAAACACACGCTTCGCCCTTTTTCAACAGTTTTTGAAATTGAAAATAAATTTGTCTTAAGTGTGGGTACAAAAAGAGTGTTTTCTAACCTCACTTTTACAAATTGGCCCTTTTTATTTGAAACATTCATTACTGCCGTTCCAATGCCTTCAATGTCAGTTGTTCTGTCATCCGCTAACCTAACCTTCTGACTTACGGTTGGCGTGAGTTCCAAAAAACTATTCTTGTCGCGGCACATGTGTGTTGTTGCTCCACTGTCAACACACCACACGTCACCACTTCTCGTCAACTTCGCACAGGGAGCGCTCACTGAAGATGATGTCAATGTCACGATCTCTTCTGCTACTGCATGGGTTTGCTCTGATGCCATCGAAACTTGCTTTTCATTCGCCATTTTTGTCCAGCAATCGGCTGCCTTGTGTCCCGATTTTTTACAATAGTTACACTTATATAACCGTTTCGATGCTTTAAAATTCCTATTTTGATTTTGCACACCACTTTGACCTTGGATTTGAAAAACTTTATTATTTTGGTTTGTAGGTAGGCCTACACAGTTTTTATCTGAAGGTTTGTTTTTATTTAGACTTCGCCCTATGGAAGATTTTACATAGAAAGCGCCCTCACCATTTAAGTCTGCTTTCTTGTCCTGTCTTGCACTGAATTCTTCTAGAAGTTTTACTTTCAAAGACTCTGTGTCCGGTAGTTCATCTCTAGCTTCGATTGCACAACGAAAATTATCGTAGCTATCTGGCACACTGTATAATAACACGATGGTTAATAATTCTTCGGAAATGCGAATATCCATTTCATTGAGTTTATCAACTGTGTTGAGAAAATTCGTGAGATGATCCGCCATGTTTTCTCCCTCTTGCATTTTTGTGAACAATAGCTTTTTCAAAAGGGTAGCTTTTCTTGCAGGCCCTCTAGACTGGTAAACTAGTTCTAGTTTTTGCCAAACGTCTTGCGATGTTTCACAATGTCTTATGTGACAAAGTTCTGTAGGACTCACAGCTAAAATAATATCAGCTTTAGCTTTACGATCGGCTTTGTCCCACGTGGCCGCGTGTCTAGCGTTATCGGCAATTGCTTCCGCGTCAGCATCTACTGCCGCTGTAGGCCTAGGATTGGTTCCATCAACGTATTCCCAGTGGTCGTTCTTAATTAAAATTGCTTCCATTTGTTGTCTCCATGTATCATAGTTGTCCTTTCCCAGCTTTTCTATATGCGTCGAGAATCCGGACATCTTGAATGAATGGATATGATTTCAGGCGTCACTAACGATACTTATGTTTATGTTACCGCATTTCCACTGCCCTATCACGTTAACAAAAACAAATAGTTAATGTTTATCTTCTTCCAAAACGTTAATACAGCATCCTGGGCCCATAACCTGTTAGTTTTATTTATGAAAGAACAATAAACAGTTAAAGAACAAAGAGCACATGCTCGCCACTCGAGATATACACCGGAACTGGGAACTAGCTAAATGTTGCGTGAGACGCTTTGGTGACGTCATCACAGAAGTGGCTTCACAAATCTAAAAGTGGAACAGTTACTAAACTCGTGTTTGTTATTATAGGACTAGTTAAGAGAATGTTTATTTATTACACGCAACAAAAATATTTTAAATTTAATCTTAAATTGAATATTATAACATGCTAAGATTTTCATATAAAATAAGGTAAGATCTTTTTTTAAAATATGGGTAGTCATTTTATGAAAATTAGACAGATTTTAGATTAATTAAAAAAAGTATTATGTAATCAATAACACTAACCTCAAATAAAAGATCACAAAATATTTTCAATAATATTTAAAAGCTTAATATTTACAAACATGTGGACCTAGGTACTTGGATTTTTTGCTTTACACAACCCGAATAAGGGGTTTTAAATTTTTTTAAATTTTTTACACTCTATTTATCAACACAAACAAATTTTCACTATTTAATTAAAAGTTAACACAATAATAGCTAATGTTCCAATAAGCCTCACCCGCTTTTAAATGTTGATATTCTTGTTGTTTGATAAATAAAAAAAGTTTAAAATCGCTTTCTTCAATTTTAATCACATTCTCTAGTAGTTGCATCACCCACGTGATTAGTTGATTACTTGAAAATCAATTTATTTATTCTGATCTTATTATATTAACTTGCTCAATACATTTTAGATATCACCAAAATGTAAATTAGCTATTTAAAAATACTAGTATTTATTTGCATATTTTTATTATTTTACTAAACCGACCCAGCCATAGGTTATAAGAGTTGATGATTTTTCTAACCAGTAGTTTAATTTTAATAAAATGGGTTTTGCAGTTTAAAACAAGCGGTAAAAAGCAGCAGCGCCTGTGTTTATAGTAGTGAAACATAGAATGCTTCTCTTATCTTTTATAGGCCTTTGAGAAGTAATTGCGCATGCGCAGCTCAACAGATGTATGGTACACACGGAACTTCTTTGTGATTAAAAATAAATAAATTATAAACAATATTTCAAATAAAGTATATTTATTTTGGACATTCATAAATGCATTAATAGGATATTTATTTAACTCAAAGGTCAATTATATTTCTGTTGGCCATGCTAAATTTAAAAATTAATTAAATTGAGATTGACACTCCAACAAGGTAACGTGTTTAGTTAAATAATTTTAGTATTAGTGCGCTTGCATTAAATACTTAGCTGTTTTACCAGTGAATACATTTTTATTTATTACTATATCCACCATTTTTTCTTGTAAACTCAATCAAAGTGAGATTATTAGCTAAAATAAAATGTAAACAAAAGCTCATGACTAACTTATGAAAGGTTATAGAGGAAATAAATGATTATATTTTATAATGGTTTACTGTCTAAGACTATGAAAAGTTAAAATTTTTCTAAAGTATGAAAAGATTCAAACTTCGAACTAAACCCATTGAGTCTGAAATCTGAGATCCATTCAGATTCCACAACGAATCTCTCTAATATTAAGATTTGGAAGCTCAAGTTGAATACGAATCTTAGTAAGATTTGAATTCAGATTTGAAATTTCGAAGGTCCTCACAGGCTTAAATGTTGTGGTATATGTCACTTGGCGTTTATGTTGACGGGGACTTGTATGTTGTAGAGGAGACAATATTTGACGTGGTGGGCTGCCTGGAATATGACCCTTCTTCTCCATCACCTAAACGACATCGCCAGTACCTGAAACAATTAGCAAGGTAACATCACAAGATAACCAGGAGATTGATAGTATCGGTCTTTTGTCCATTTCAACTATAAACAAAATAAAAAAGAAAATAATATCTGCAGATCCACTGACTGACTTAAAAAAAAAGATTTAGGCAAAACTTGAAAAGAATAAAATATTGTTATCTTGAAAGTAATTATGTTGCTCTAATCTTCTAACTGACTTTAATAGCCCAACTAAAATAACTAAAATTAATCTTAAAATAATGCCTGTTTAGAAATTTTGCTTGTGTTCTAGGTAAAATTTGATTTTCGTAGGAAGCTTGTTATCTGAAAACTGAAAATTTATGTTGCCACATTGGCTGAAAACTAAAATTACAATTTTATTTACATTTTAATCTGTTTAATCATCGTTGTAAAGATAAATTTTATAAATAATCAATAAGGAAGTTTTATTGGGAGATTTTAATAATGTTTTACTCAAACTTTGTGTTTAATAAATCAAACCAGACAAATTTCTAGAATACCAAATTTTAGTGACTTTCATTCAATACTGGTAACAAGCACTAACACTAGGATCTATGAAAGGATTTTTTAAACTATTATTTATTTATAAAGTACATTGATTTTGAATTTCACTACCTAATGTCATGTGTGTTTGTTTCAGGTTTAAGGAAGTGATCCCCATCAACAACCCTGAGCTGTTGGCAAAGATCCACCAAACATACAGAGTACAGTATATCCAGGATGTTGTGCTACCCACACCGTCTGTCTTTGAAGACAACATGCTCTCCACTCTGTCTAGCTTTATCTTCTTCAACAAGGTTGAAATAGTCACCCTTATACAGGTAGGAACTTGAACAACAAGATGTTAGTAGAGTTTTGGGTTTATAGCACTTTGTTTTGGATATCAATCTTGAATCCAAATTTTTATTTTATCTACCAATCTCTAATCTGAAAATTGAGCTATTGCCCAGTGTATTGGAAATTACATAAGACAGTCGCAGTGTAGAAACACTACAATCATGTAAAATAAGTGATAGTGAGGAAGCCAACCGTAAAAGATAGTTAGGTCAGGGCTATCTAGGCTAAACCTAACTATCCTTTCAATACAGAATGTAATATTAATAATATTAATAATATTAATACCATATTGGCCTGAAAATAGAACAGCCTCGAAGATAATACAACCTTAAAGTTTTGAGGGATCTACATAGAAAATAAATGGTCTCGAATATAATATGATCTGACATTATGACAGTAACAGAGGTAAATCTTAACAATTTTGACAAACTTTGGTTAAGGTAAAAGTTAAGTGAGAATAAAATCACCATAATTATTATTTAAAGAGCCCATACATTAATAACTTTACCTTTACATTGGTATGAGAAAAGCATAAAATAGCAAGTTTGACCCCTTATAGCTCGTGATTTGAAATCATTGTATAACTATTTAAAGCTTATAATAATTATACACTTTTTAAAATTGTTCAGTAAAATTAATGTTCTTAGACTGTGCATCAAAGTTTAATATGTCTTGTTCATTGTGTTCACTAGTGGAAATTTTCAAACTTGTGCAATTTAGTAATAATAAGTCAAAACAAAAAGTACATATAAGTTTGGCAACATACTGTCTTAGATATATAACTAGCATGCTAATAGAAAATAGGAATGCATGGCATGTATTTTACAGTTCTCTTTCTTCTGAGTTATTCATTATTTCACTTTATGCAGGACTTACCTTTACATTTTATGCACTTCACTGTGTACGGAAGTCCTACTCTTTTACACAAACACCTCATTGCATCACAACCTTTCTTGCATTTGCAAATTTCCAGAACGGAAAGCTCTTTCCAGACTTCCGACAGATTGGTCCAATTTGGAACCCACTTTACATCCTTCTTATTCCAACCTCATGATGATGGTAACTCTGGGATTTTATCAAGGTATTGTGAGTTTCCTATCTGTCCTGCTTAGTGCGCTTCTCTCAACACATGTTGACGCAGAGCTATACTGGTGGAAGATAAAAACAAAAGCAATTTGTTTTTTTTGTCTTAAACAAGTGTTTCTTAGTTTCATTAAATGACAGACTGTCTCTGTTTGGCTCATACAGTAAGACTACAAATCACTCTAAAGTCTGAAAGATGGGGATGTGAGATACTCTTTTGTTGACACTCCTTGCTGAATTTTCCAGTGAAACTTGTTCTCTTAATTTCTTCGTAAAACGATGAAATGCTATCGCGTCTTCATCTAAACTTTCAATTGGAACATCTGAATGAATATTTGTTGATTTCTTCATACTCTCATCCATACTTAATTTCCTTTAGTTGTGGATTATGTGCAAGAATTTTTCCACAAAATCTTGAACTGTGAAGATATTGCAGGTCTTTGGCAGAAATTCCAGAGTTGGGTGATTCTCTCTTGATACATTTGAATGAGGTCATGCATTTAAAAATTTATTCTGATGTTTTATTTACAATCTTTAATTTAATGTAATTCAGAGATCCTGCATCGACTGTAAACTTGAGTCAAGCAACATTTGTGATAATTTGTTTCCTGAGCAACCAGATTTCCTGCACTGAAGATCTAGGAGTCTAGAATCCTGCAGAAAAGTGGCGCATTCCCTAAGGTGCTAATAGTCCATCTTTTTACACACAATGAAGGTGTTTATTCCATAGTTGAGGCTGACAACAAATAAAACCAACATTTTCCTGTGTTTCAGCAAGCGGTAACTTAGCTCTTGTTACACGGCTGGATGAGGGATGGTCATTTGGGCTTTGTTGATCCTCCATAGTTTTTCGTTTCAAACTATGCACTATTCCACAATTATTTTTAATACATACTTTTAATCTAATAAATCAAGATATTATCATGACATGCTCTTCAATTATTTCAGATTTTGTTCTCTCTCTTGACCTGATGAAGCTGTCTGTTACAGTGAAAGCTTATCCTTAAAAATGTGTTTTTGTTGTTTTTAGTGTTCTATTTAAATAATTTCTACTCCAGTATCACCAAGGTAGGCTTACTGGCTATTCTTCCTAATCCAAACCAAGATTTTGTTCATATTAATAGTATTTGTTACTTTACATGTTCCTCTCTAAGTGTCCTATCATTCTTAGCAATTTCCCTTTTTTCTCCCTTTTGTGTTTTTTATTTTTCTCATTTAGTAAGTTAAGTTGTGTGTAGTGATGTCCCAACTTGTGTTTTGAAAAGAAAGGATGAGACTGAAGTTTTAATATTTTATTTGCATTTTTTATTTAAATTAGGGAATTCTCTTTATTTTATCCTATTATTTTTTTAATTATTCATTTGCATTATAGTATATTTAGGCCCTTCAGGCAGTTTGGAAGTCTAGTCTATACATTTTATTTATATTAAATGTGCATACTGGGTGCATTGGACGATGAAACCCAAACAGATAGAGCTGCTCCAGCACTGAGTTTTCATTCTAAGAGAAATACACCTTTTCCTTAGTACGGAGCGGTTGCATTGTCCAGCCTAGCTAGGATTTAAACTACTCTCATGTGATAGGTCGAGATGGTCAGTCCACTCTGGTGCAATCGACGATGTCATTAGAATTGGATAAAAGACGCGAGGGAGAAACGAACTCTCATAGATACACGAGACCGAGGTGGCGACAAGACATGTGTTGCTTGTTGTCACATATTTCATTATGATATAGAGTATGGTGAATTGTGTAGAGATGGGTCAGTTGTACAAGCTGAGATTGTTAATTATCATAGTAATAATGTATAAAAGAATACTCTTTCACAATATATTAATATAAAAGTGATCAAGGCATATTTATTGTATAAGTGGGAATTTCCTTACATGATAATCGAGTCGAGAAGGGAAGTTGAGCTAATCAGGGATGAATATCGAGATTATAAGTCGTCTTTGTGAATTCTATAATTGGCCACCCATTGAGGGGCTTTTATCATATAAGTTCCATTACGTAGATTTCTATAATTGTCGCCCAACCAAGGGGCATTAAATCATCGTTGGTGGAAGAGGAGGAATTCTTTAATTGGTTACCCAACAAAGAGGCTTTAGACTTCTATAATTGTCCACCCAACGAGGGGCCCTATTGAGGATTTAATAATTGATGCCCATCGAGGGGATTTTCTTGATTTTTATAGTCTTTCACTCTCTCTCCTAATGAGTTCAGATATAATAAAGATTTTCTTAATGAGTCAGCCATTACCCCTTTGTCCAGTGGCGGTAATGTAAAATGTGAACTGTGTTCTTTTAATTGTTAAAGCCATATTGTGTTTGTTCCCTTTTATATATTTTCTATCAATCTTTCCTGTACCTTCTTCCAAATATGTATAATTTTTAATGTATTAAATGGGTTAGAATCACAATAATTGATCATAAATTGAGTATCTTATCTGTGAGTAAATTTTATTGGCAAAGCTTTGTAATTGTCGAAACAATTTTTTTTTTATCATTTAACATTTTTATTAGTAAACTTCGTAATTATCAAAGCAAAATATTTTTTCATAGATAAGTTGAAACTGATATCTGTTTCGAAACCAAGTCGAAGTCTCGAAGCTTTGCTTATCCTAATTTTTTAGTATTATTAATGCAGATTCTTTTTTAAAAATTTAAAATAAAATAAGCCAAACGATCGGCATCGGTGGTCATAATCAGCAACACATAATCGACATCGGCATGAACGGCAATACAGCTAATCAGCACAGTCCTAAAATATTGTAGAATACTAGAATTTTTTTTTATTGACCTAATGTTTTTTCTTCTTCTTTAAAACATTCATCTATGTGTAAAATTAATGGTCTAGGGTCTGTTTGCTAAGTTTGTTTTATAATTAACTTTCTTGAGACTGAAATACCAATAAGCAATATTAGAGCTCTAAAACAAATTCCAATTCAAAATTTTAATTTTCCATTTGTTTGAATCTCAAATATCCTTAATGTTTCAATAGACTTGAGTATTTGAGGGTCCCATCCTTAACCAAAACTTTATGAGCTGACAGAATATGTTGAATAAGGATTATTTTTAGCAAATACACCAAAGTTCAAATTAATTCTGTTCTGAGGTACATCCAAGATGTAATTACTCTCAATTAAAACTGTTACTATTGCATTATTGATGTGTCACCTGTTTATTGCAGGAGGATGAGAAATTTCTCAACGAATTGTTCTCCCAGCTGACGGACGACGCAACGGACGATCATAAACGCCGGGAGCTGGTCCTCTTCCTTAAGGAATTCTGCAACTTCTCACAAAACCTTCAGCCGCAGGCCAAAGAGACCTTTTATAAGGTGTGTTAATTCTCCTGACCATGTGTGTGTTTGTGGTTTGAGTAGCATAGGAATGGGATGGGATGAAAAGGAAGTATTTAGTGAGGAAGAACTCAATAAAGAGTATATTCTGTAGATAGCCACTTGACTTCAGCAACTGAGAAAACTGGTTGTTAAAGGGATGGTGAAAGAGACGATAAACACGGCATCGAAAGGTATTTATCTTCCTATAAGGGCTCTTTTAAGTTAACACAAAGAGTTGTGAAGAACCAACCTTATCAAGTACACCTTAAAAAAAGTGTTTATTATTTATCACGTTGGCAGAACTACCTGTTTGTTAAATCATTTAGGAGACTAGCAGACAGAGCTGACCCTTGCATATATTTCCAAAAACTTAGATAAGAACTGCAATGAAAACCGAGCTGTAAGATGTATAGATGACTCAAGTTAGACTGGTCTACCACAAAAAACAAAATTATGCTAGCTACACTAATCAAGAATATGTTTTGTATTTTAATTTCCTATTGCTACTGTTAGCTATATATGAAAATGGTATAGTTTTTTTTATGAATGTATGCAAAAACCCTCCATTCCCATATGGATTGTAAAATTGATTTGTGAAATATTGGGCTGTCATAAACTAATAATTAAATAGATTAGGTTTCTTTATAGTTTCCCAGGCACTTTTAATACCAACCTACTATCATTTTGGGAAACTTTTCAACGGTAGCTGCAGTCCTGATGTCATCAGGTGTGAGAAAACTTCCAATAAGTAATTTAAAAAAAATAGCTGTATCTCACTAAAAAAACCCCCCCCCCCTACCTCGTTTTAGTTTTATCAAGCTATATTATTAATTAGTCTACTAAGATACGAGGGAGGTAGAATTGTGGGAAACCAATAAAAATGTGTCAATATTGATCCACTGTAGGCGTTGTGCAATGAAGAAAATGCTAAATCTCCAAGATAAACCACTTTCGATAACTTAGTTTAAATCCTGGTCATTTCAAATTTTCTTAGTTCTATTTGCAGTGGTGTGTGAAAAAAGATGGGGTAGCTTCTGGCGTTTGAAACAAAAATAGTTTTGTATAATATGGCTCGTCTTGACTATAAAGAGAAAGAAACTATAGGGTCGTAGAAAGAGACGGTTACTGAGATCATAAACAGGCCTCTTGGTAGCTGGGCTACTTGCCTTCTTTATCCTTATATTAATATAAATACTGTATTGACCCGAAAATAAGTTGCCCATTTTCATAGGAAAAACAATATTTATAGTTAAAATAAAATAACTATTTACAAAACCACTTGAAAAGAAAAAAACAATATTTTCATTGAAAATGAGATCACTTCATATTAAATAACTTGAAGAGGAAAAACAAAAATGGTATTTACAGTTAAAATGAGATCATTTGCACGGAATAATAATTATTTACCATTAAAATGAGATCATTTGCATGGAATAATAAATATTTACAGTTAAATTGAGATCTCTTGCAGAAAAAAACAAATATTTACAGTTAAAATGAGATCATTTGCACGGAATAATAAATATTTACAGTTAAATTGAGATCACTTGCAGAAAAAAACAAATATTTACAGTTAAATTGTTTTTAATATGGTCTGCCATTTTATCACTTCCTAATTTAGTATACATGCCTAAACTCTCTCATCAATGTATAACGACTTCAATCAACATAGTGCAGAAAAATTTTTATATGGCAAATAAAATCCACTTTGTCCCATATAGTAGTAAAAATATATGCCAGTAGAATGCAGTGATAAACTAATCTTGAAGGTTTTGGCAGCCATCTTTGTGTTGACACGAATAAGATACACAGAAAATCAAAGTTCATCTATTTTAAGTGACATATCGGATCAACTGTTGTGGTGATTAGTAACTATTTCAATATATATCGATATTACTATATGCACATCTTAAAGATACAAAATTTGGTACTTATTATCTTAGAGTGCGGCTTTTTTCGGGTCATTACGGTATGTAATTTGAATTATTAGTAAGATGCAGTGCACAAAAATTACTGCACGGAATATAAAAGTTTTGGAAAAATAACGAGATGCTACAGCACAGTTTTGGCATCGCTGGTCACTCTACCAAGACTTCACCCTTGCACTAGGCTAGTTTTTTTGATGACGGGGAGGTAGGAGTTCGAATTCCAAAAGGGTGTACCGAGATTTATTTTTTCGAAAAGGTTTCCAACTTTACTTCCACAAAAATTAGGGTTAATTTTTCATCAAATCTACCCTTTTCATCCTTACACTATACGGTATAAAGATGCGAAGAGCCTGGAAGAGTAGTAAACAAGGTATAGTCTCAAGTTGGTTTTCATTTTTTTTCACACATAAAACTCTTAAAAAATAGACAGCACGGCCTATATGTTTTATATTTTGAATCTACAATTAGTGTATTTATTAACAATGGTTATGCTGGTAATAATAAATAAGCACACAAAGCCTCTTATTACTTTTGTAAATCTAGAAGCAGAACAGAGAATCCGACACTTTAGCTCAGTCGGTAGCATGTCTGTCTACTGATCTAAGGGTCCTCACTTCGATTATCGACATGGCCGAAATATTTATTATTGGTGAAGGTGGTTTTACCCTTTCAGAGTGATAAATTAACGGCCGGGGACTGGCTGTCCTAGTCTTAAGTTAGATTATAAGGCATATGAAGCTATGACAGGCCTAGCAAGCTGGTAATGGAAAATATATGGCTTGAATAAAAATTGACCCTGGCCGCAGGGCAGAAAAAGGAACATTTTGAAGTAATTTTGCATTTACAGTTCTCAAAAGAGTTAGATTATATTTGTAAGAAGGTATAGGAAAGGTGGATAGAAACATAAAAGGGACGAACACAATATGGCTTTTACAATGAAAGGAACACAGTTAACACTTTACATCGCTGCCATTAGACAAAGAGGTAATGACTGCCTTTTGAAGAAAATCAATCACTACTCCCCATTCTTTATATTGAAACATGCAGCGCAACTTTATAAAAGAAGCTACCATAAAACAAAAGCTTATAACACCAATATTAATGTTATGATGCATTAGTAGAGACCCTGATTTGTGGTAAATAAAACCACTGGATTTTGTTAAATAAAAAGTTGGATTTCGGTATAAAAAGTCAGTAAATAAAAGGGTAAAACCATGATTTTGGCTAAATAAAATCGGTAAATAAAATTACTTGATTTCGTTAAATAAAAAGTTGGATTTCGGTAAATAAAAGGTAAGACCCTGATTTTCGGTATAAAAAGTCTTAAGAGGTGTTTTAAGGTAATGGTAATAAATTAACTCAAATAGCTTAGAAAGTACTTGCACTGAATTATTTTATATGACAAAAATGTTTTTCAAGCCCGTTAGTAATTAAAATTTAAATCATTGTGAAATAGAAAACAAAATTGAATATAATAGGATTTTTTTTAAGTAAGGACCATTTTGCAATAAAATAAGTACTAAATATTTTTGGGTAATTTTTTTTAATCTGATTCTACATACCTTCAGCTACTTTTCAACATAGTTTTCATTGTTATTTAAACATTTTTCGTATAATGAGCTAAGTTTTTGTAGACCCTCATCATAGAAGTGAAGTCTGTTACCAGCAAGGAAAGACACTCTTTGAACTCTCGTTTTCACTTTGTCGTCGGTGTGGAAATGCTTGCGCATATCTTTCAAAGTCCTGCACACTACATTCTTTCACGCATGTGTGCTGGAAACAATAAACACAGCTGCCGGAGTGTTGTTGCTTCATGACAATGTGAGGCCCCATTCTGCTGCTCAAACACAAGCTCTCATAAAATCTTTTGGCTGGCAGCAATTGGATCAC
>CABFWB010000272.1:169828-195566 GCA_902151455.1 Timema bartmani
TCCCTACAACCCTGATCTTACGCCTAGGGACTACCATCTTTTCCTGCATCTGAAAAGGTTTTTCTCGCTGGCAAAAATTAAACTCGGAAAACAAAATATAAATCAAGGATGATATGATATAAATTTTAATCCTTGCATGGATGTAGATTGTTGAAACCTGTTGGGTTATAAGAATTAAGATGCTAGTTTAGTCTTAATTTATTTCTTGTGAGAAACTGTCATGGCAGGGCTGACTTTAAATTCATAGTAGACACAATTTTTGCTAAAAAAAATAATGTTTATTTTAAAATTAGCATATTTTTGTATTTTGCCCTTTAATTTTCTTCCGTTCTGTTTTTTCTTTACTTTCTTCCCTCTCTATCGCTGTGGAAGGGAAAGTTAATGTATTTACAAGTTCTAACAACAGCTAGCTAACCTTTGCAATCTTTAATTTAACATCTTGAAGTTTTATTTTCAGTTATAGAAGATTTTGCACATGTATTAAATTATTGGCAAGATTGCTTGTGATACGAAAGTTTCAGAATTTAGCATGCATATTAAATATCTAGTCTAGTGGTTATACTTAGGGGAAAGTAAGGTATAAGACATGTAAAATTTTAAATAACAAATATTTAATATAGATCTCTTTAAGGAAAACCTCTTTTCTCTTTGTGGGGTATGTTGTATATATATTTGTAAGAAGATACAGGAAATGTTAATGGAATCCACCTTTCCTGTACCATATTTCAAATACACATTTAGTAGATATAAAAATTGCCTTTGCCTTGTTTTTACAAAACTTTTTCAAAGCTAATCTTTTTCCTTTGACAAAATAATAGTTGTAAATTGTGATTTTTGGATAGGCATATCTATGTTAGGCAACTTTTGAATTCCTAGTATACTTTGTTTACAATATGAAAATTTTGAACACGCTTTAATGGCTGCATGGTCTTAAGGCATCACTCTCGCAATAGTCTAGACTGTCGATGACAAGATTGAGGTTCAAAACCAGTTAGATATAATAAGGGGTTTCTTTTCGAAATGGTTTTCCACTCTCCCTCCATGCACAATTCCTATAAAATCAACTTTATTGATCATAAACCCATTAGCGTAATTAGTACACAGGGAGTATTGAGATGCTGTGCTAGGATAAAAATATATAATTTTAATACTTAATTTGTTTTATTTTTATATAATTCCATTTTATATTCATACAATCAAAGCTCAACTTGATTTGAAACTACGGAGCTTAACTTCATTTCTACATGTGTTTTTCTGATGTGTATGTTACTTCAGAAAAGGGGAATCTTTTTTATTTGGTAGTTGTCTTGGATACAGAATCGAACACTTATATGGTGAAATACCTTAAAAGATGTTTTCTTTTTTGTAATACTTCTTGAAACCATGATTTCTCTTCTACCATACTTTTAAATATGTTGACAGACCCTGTCTTCTCTTGGAATACTGCCTGCACTTGAAATTACCCTTGCCGCTGACGACGCCCAGACAAAGACGGCTTCTATAGACATCCTGACGTACATTGTTGAGTTCTCTCCGTCCGTTGTACGAGACTACACGCTGCAGCAGATTAACAACACCGATGAGGTGAGAAAGAACACACAGACCATTGTTGAGAGAAATATCAGGGAATTTAATAAAAAAATAACGGAAAATCAGGAAATTTAAATACTTGGTCCAAGAAAAAACATTCACTTAAATAATAAAATAAGAGAAACCGTTTCTAAGTGTTTAACAAAACATTTTTCTTGGCATTCTGCTAAAATGAGATGGTTGACGGGTGTTTTTTTTAATACCATATTTACATAGTGCACAAATAATACTTAATAAGACTTAGGGGTATGGGAAGCTTCAAAAATTCAACTTGGCTTCAAAACAAATATCAGCTTTAACTTCACTTCAAATAGAATTCCTGCTTCGACAAATATACATTTTTCCCAATAAAAATATTGACAGCTAAAATACTCAAAATTTAAGGTCAATTACTGCCATAGTGAGCTGTTATGTTTATTAGAAATCATTGTTAATATGGCACGTTTCCTCTAGATTCAATGTTCCTCATACCTAACCCATTGGCATAATTAGTAGGGAGCCGATTCTTAAACACCAAATATGTTTAAAAGAACGGGCAAAAATAGGTGTTAAAAATATTAGATTTAGGCACCATTTAAAAGGGGGGGATAAAGAACACAATAAGCAATGTAAAACTAATTTTACTACCTTTTTTCCCTTTGCGCTGAGTCTTACTACCCATTTGGTTTGTATGCTTATGTAATAATTACGCTAATGGGTTGAAGATGGAGGTGTAATTTATAGGAATTGTACCCATATTTTTGTGAAAAAAGAGAGATAGGGGGGGGAGAAAGAGAGAGAGAGTAGAAAAGAAAACCATTTGGGGAAAAAAACAAAACCTCCCGCAATAGAGCCGACCGGGATCAAACCACAGTCTCCCTGTCATCTGCATTCTAGTCATGCTGTTATAACTACGCAAATGTGCTAGGGGCTAGGAAGATGGAATTTAGAGGAAGTGTATCTTCATTTGCTTAGAGGGTTGATGAACAATCATTTAGTAAAAACATCTTAAGTACACCGGACAGAGTATTTCACAACTGCCTCTGTCATGATCAAAGAAATAAAAAGGCAAAATCAGGTCTCTAGCAATTAGTACTTAAGCACATCACCTGAATGGGTAGTAAGACATGGTGCTAAAAAAGATTATATGGACATTCTGAAGTAATTGAATTGTAAGTTGTGAATTATAATGATAACTTGATGGATCAGATTAGATCAAAATATCACAAACAATTGTGCAATAAAAATTCTAGTTATTTTAATGCATGAAGTTAATAAATAACCAAAAATTATTTTTTTAAACCTAAAACAACTAACAAAAAAATTTACACTTCAATTCTGCTTCGAGAATATTTTATATATTTGTTTTGCGTTCAATTCAAATTTAAAAAGTGAACTTCGCACATTCCTACCTAAAATATTTGTACTCAAAAAGAATTCTTAAAAAAGCTTGAAAATTAATTTTTAGCACCCAATCCCTTGATGCCGGTTTCATATTTTAGAACTTATCAGAAAGTTTAAATGCAACTTTCTAAAAGAGGAAATCGCCAAAAAAAGGGAAAATAAAAGGAAATTGTTAAAGAATGAAAGGGTACATAAATATTAACTTCTAAAAGGAATGATTAACAATAATGTTAACTTAAATAGTTATTATATTATAGGAGTGTGCAAAGTCCACTTTTTAAATCAAAGCAAAGTAGAATCAAATAATATGAGAGATTCCTGAAGCTGGATCACAGTTTGAATATTTAAAAAAAAAGTTTATTGTTGGATTAAAATATTATACTTTGCATAACTATGTAATTTTAGGTATTAAAATTTATAAAATGCAATATTTCAAAATTAAATTAAATATTTCATCTTAAAATAACAAACTAAGCTATTACAAAATATAATAGATTTTTTTTTTACATTTTTGAAAGAAGGTACAGCAAAGGGAAACATATAAAAGGGCATGAACACATAATGGCTTTCACAATGAAAAGAAGAAAACAATTAACACTTTACATTGCTGCCACTCGACAAAGAGGAAATTGCGACCTCTTGAAGAAAATTGATCAGCAGATCAACAGGCAGCCATTCTTTGTCCAGGGACAGCATTGTATTAAAGTATGAACTGATTCTTCTTTTCATTGTAAAAGCCACATGGTGTTCGTTCTCATTCATAACAACATATTATTGAATATATTGGACTATGCTCTAAATCTATTGAATTAAACTAAATATAACCTTTTTGCTCTGTTTTTATCAACTACGTCGATTTTTGTTCTATTTTAATTAAACTTGTCTTATTAAAAGAGCAAAAAAAACCATTAAAAATCTAAAAGCAACAAAGAATATAATTACAGGAGAGCAGCCATCCTAATTTAATCTAATTATCGCAGCTTTTGATAAACACGGTGTGATATGGTGTGATATATTGATTGTTTGTTTAGAAATTTAGTCTATTCTGACTATCTAACTTAACTTTTACTTTAAAAAAAAAAGTACGTCATCGCTGTTAAGTTTATACCTCTTGTTACTGTCATAATGTCAGGTCGTATTATATTCGAAACCATTTATTTTTCATGTAGAACACCTCAAAATGTTAGGATCATATTATATATGGGGTTGTACTTTATTCAGGGCATTACAGTATATTTACAATTTCCCGGAATTTAAGTGAAATGGCAACTAAACTAATATGAGAGATAATCGATTATTACCTATTCTGAATGTTGCTGTTTAGTAGCCAATTTTGTTGAGATCTAAGAATCAAAGTAGCAAGAATCATAATATTGAGATTAATTCTTGATTCTTTAGATACCTGTAAGAATAGATCAATCAAGGATTAAGGCTTAGTTAAGAAGCAAATGTCAAAATTGCGGGATAAAATATTTATAAACTTTGAACACTAGAAAATATAGAAGGAGAATGTTACATTATTTTATTTATTTTTAGCGCCGCGTCTTACTACTTGTTCAGGATATACTTAGTTACATTATTTTCAGTATGAATTATTTTAATTTTATTATTATCAAAGGGATCACATTTTTAAAATATAAAATATTTTATGAACAAAATTATATTTAAATAAAACACAATTTAGATCTTGTTTGCTTCAAAACAATTATTAAATTACATTGTCAATTAGGGATGTTTGTCTGCTGGTGGTTGTTTTTGACTGATAAATGTGTATGTGTGTTTAGGACCAGATGCTGATAAACGTTGTAATTGAGCAGATGATCTGTGACACGGATCCTGAACTTGGTGGGGCTGTCCAGCTCATGGGGATCTTAAGAATATTATTGGATCCTGAAAATATGCTAACGTCCACCAACAAGTCTGAGAAGACCGACTTCCTCAACTACTTCTACAAGCACAGCGTACATATACTCATAGGTACCCAATCACTCTCCAAGTCAACCAAACATATAAATGTGTCCAGGAAATGAATAAACCGTGCAAATTCAATTTTTTTCAAGTCAAAGTAAAGTTGAATCAAATATATGAAACATTTACAAAGTTCGACTATTCTCTCTGATTTCTTGTTTTTCTCAATTTCCCCAATTATTTAATTTTAATATCAAGTATTTTATTCTTTACTAGCAGAAGTAAGCAGCGTTGCCTTGCATAACCGCGTAACGAATTTTATTGTTGAACCAGGCACCGCTTTTCTTATTTTCAAACAGAAAATATATCTTAATTTGATTCCTTGCGACCCAGTTTTTAATAAATTAAAAAAATTATAATCCAAAATTTAAAATTCCAGCTTCAAAATACAAATTTTTGTACACAGGGGCTACTAATTTTAAAATTTTAGCCATCTGCTTACAGTAGATATCACAAAATGCTTAAAACAGATAAACTAGCTCATCATTTTATTGATATATATTCTGATTTATTTCAGTCATCTTTTAGCCATCTATCCTTGCCTTAAAAATAGAGTTGGGTCGAATTCACTATTTTACGAATCCGACTCTCCAATTTACATTTGAATGTTGAAGCCAAATTATGGAAAAACATTTATACTTAACTTATGAGTCTCAAATCCTCTAATCTCCTTAAGGATTTTAGAGATTCGAGGGCCCATTTATGGTTAAAAATATGTTAATTTATCTAAATACTATACAGTTATTTATTTGGGAAAAAAGATAGCAAATAAATAGGCCTTCTTAAACAAAATGGCCATGTTTGATTTTGTGCAAGATTTCTAGAACGCAAAGTTTTTGTTGAGTACATTTACAATTTGCAGGTACTAAAGTGTAAAAACACATTAATAAGGAACAAAAAATGATCCATTTCTAAATATTGCCAGTTTTTGTTGATTTTAGGGGTGTGCTTGCGAATGATATACATGGTTGGAAGGGTGGTGTCTGACAACTAACACAAGGTTCCTTAGAACAAACATTGACTTAAAGTGACTAATGTCAATCTATTTGGAAATAATGTTTCGCTTACTAATACTAAAATATCAAGGGATGTGCGAAGCTTCGACTTGGGTTAGAAAAAATCATAGTTACCAAGATTCACCAATAAAAATATTGAGAGCAAAAACATTTAATTTATGGTCAGTTAATCCCATTCTGAGCTATTGTATGCATTGCAAATTAATTTTTTAAATGGGTGAATAAAGCTTGTAGTAATTGACTATTTATCAAATTAAAACGAAATATTATAATCAATTGTGCAATAAAACGATTCCAAGTAGCTTTAGTGCATAAAGTTTAATATATATATATACATATATCATCATCATAATCATGAATGGTTTCCAGTCTGTGGCCAGGTCTGTTTAGTATATATATAATAATGACAATGTAATATACTCTTTCAATCATAAAACAACTAAGAAAAAATATTCATTACAAGTTTGCTTCGAATTGAAAAAGTGAACCTCGCACAACCCTAATACTATTAATAAAAGTTGTTATCAAACGAGTTCAATAATACATTCCTAAATACTACTGTATAATTGACCTTTTCATAACTTATTGAAAGAACAAAATATGTTAATAAAACTATGTCATCAACCACCCTTGTTTTGGCTGGTTTGCCAACATATCAGAATAACACACTACATTTTAGAAGCTCTCATTTGAAAAGCATTTTTAAAGTGAACCAAAGACGCCACTTCCACAAAAACAAAAAAATAAAACAGTTTCGTATGTTCTTGTTTCAATAATGTAAAAATGGTTAATTTGAAGCAAATTGTTTGCTTGTGTGAATCCAAAAGTAACAACAAATCAACTGCCTTATACATTATACCACTCTTTAATAAAAGGTATATGTCTAAAAATCTAAAATAATGAGTAACTGTGAAGCATGTATGAAGGAATGAAGAGAGAAGTTTATTAGTTTCTTTCAAGGGCTAGTCAAACCAGCCTTTCAGATTGACTTCCTTCACTGTCACATTACATTGAAAAAAATGGCGCCAAATGTCTCTATTAAATAAACATTGAAAGAAGGATAAATGGAGGGCCTACACACTTACTGGAAAGATGTAGGCCTCAAAGTTCACAACTAAAAACATAACACACTATACTTTGTCGGGTCACATCAAGTCACTTAATGTTAAGCATCCACTAGCCTGCATCAAACAAACCACACGCATCACACAGATCTGATTTATTTACCGTATGTGTCCACTGCATTCAAATCATTCAGGTCTACGAAAGAAAAGGTTCCCAACATCTATTCTTCAGTTCTATCTTGTCGCCTTTTGTGTGTTGTAATATTTATAATGACATCACTACCACAGGCAGTCGTTAAGATATAGGCTACTATAGACAAATACGCTAACTGCACCCCACAAAGCTATCATCATTCTAACTACTGGTGCTGTTCTAATTAATCTTATTTGACTTTAAAGTATTATTTTTCTGATCAAAAATATGTTTTTTTATTTTATTTAAGTATTTTTGCTTTGTTTTTAAACTTATCACAGTTATTTTCATCAAAATAACAAGTTTTTGATTCACAAGCACACCTAAATAAACTTTAAAAATGCTTCCCAGATGGTAGACTTTAACTATGTAACTAGTGATGTGAGGGAGGAATGATAGCGTACTCATATGTGGTAGTTAGTGAATTGGTGGAGAGCTAAACTGAAAGATTGAGGTCGGTTACAAAAGACTGAACTTCAGTCTCTATCTCTATTGGTGGCGAACGATGAATTTCACGAACAAATGAACCCCAAGAAGCAGTTTGCAAAATATTGAACCATACAAATGAACTGCTGATTTCATTGAACTAAATCACTTTGAACTGTTTCCAATAGTGAACTGTACTTTCCTTCTCTAAGATAAAATAGTAGGGATGTGCTAGACCAATTTTTTTTCAATTCCAGATGATCTTGAGACGAGAATATAAAAAAGTATCAAAACACAAGAATACGTCCTTTGAAAGTGAAAAAAATTAGCTAATGTTTATTAACGTAAATTTTAGAGATGAGTCGAATCCACTATTTCTCGAATCCGAATCTACATTTTATTTTTGAATCTCGAATCCGAATCTACATTTTACTTTTGAATCTCGAATCCGAATCTACATTTTATTTTCGAATCTCGAATCCGAATCCTAGCAAATTGTTAGAAATTTTAATGATTTACAAATAGACCTAAATTACACAATATAGGCCTAAACTGTAAATTAAAATTGATTTCAATCATGCTTTCAATTTTAATCAACCCCAACCACCCCTCGCAAGATACAAGTTAAAATCCAGGCAAATTAAACAATCTAGACTCATATTATTGCTTAGAAATCAAATCAATGAAAATTTGAATGTCTTTTAGTTATTTTTAAAAGTGTTGTTAGAATGAGTTAAGTTTCTAAAAAAACATGTGAAATAAATAGATTAGGCCTAGTTATCCTTTGATCGACTTTAATCATCATTAAAGGATTGTAATTTATTTTAATACGTTGGCAAAAATAAACATACAAACGGATATTTTTAATAAAGACTAAAACAACATGTTTAGCAATTATACATACATTGGAAATAGTGAACTCAATAATGCCTAAGTATGTTTTATTATTTTCCTATATATTCATTACCTATCTTCGCATAGAAAACAAGAAATATATTCGATTCTTGCAATATATTGATTTCTGAGAATACATTCTATTTAAAACACGAACATATTTTACAACTCTAATATGTTCATTCCCATTTTACAAGGCATGACTACGTTTGAATATTTTTACAATTACTTCAATAACATATTTATATAATAATAAATAAATAAATAAATAATAAACTCTTAGTTAAAATCAATTTAAAAACAAATAATGAATTAGCAAGTTGTTATGTGATTCTTTAAATTCGAGAGCGCTTACCAAGTGAGCAGGTTACCTGAATCAATTGTAAACAAACAATTGAGATACAATGCGTCGGCCGATAGGCATAAATAAACAGTTTTATTTGTGTCTGACTGTCGACAGTATTTATTTTTCATGAAACCCAATAAAATGTCTAACTTAAGGATCATATGCAATAAATTGGGGTTCTTTGTATAGTTGTAGATAATTAAAACCAGTTGGGTAGTAAGAATTAACAGTATCTTTATTTTAATTATCACTCTGACAGGTAAACATAATATACGTCATGGCGGCCGACTTTGTATCGTGTGTAATGTGTTCTTATTTCTGTTAAAAAAAAGCAGTAATTTGTTTTATTTATTTCGAATTTTTTTTAATTCTAGTTTTGATTTTCAGTTTTTGAATAGTTTTAATGTGTTCACTAAAATATTTACTAGATTGTTTGTGAGGTGAAAGTTTTAGAAGGGAGCATGCGCTGAAACGGTTGAGTACAAGTTTCACATAGAGGTGGGAGGGTCTAGGCACATTAGATTTTCCACACCTAACAATTATTATTTAAAAAATATTATTTTATTCATGCTAATCTCTTTTGTTCAACAAAATAAAGATTATGGATTAAGTTGTGCTTTTCAAGTAGGCCTAACAAAGTAATTTTTGAATTCAAAATATTATGCTTTGTTTATGAGGTGAAAGATTCGACCATCGAATCCAGTAAAACACCGAATCCTCAAATCTCGAATACTTGTCAGGATTTGATGGATTCGAAGATTCTAGTGGCCCATCTCTAGTAAATATATAGTTTATAGAGTTCCTTTTTGACATTTGAGCTGGTACTTGATTTAGATTGTCTTATATATAGTTCATTCAAACAATCGAGATACCTAATACAAATTTTAAATTCAATTAATCAAATAGTGATAGGTATCTACAATGAACACCATTTATAATTTAATTTTGTAGTGTAACAGCTTATATTGTCAAAGTTTGATATTCAAAAACAATATTTATAACCAAAACATTTCTTAATGAAGGCTGTTTTGAGAGGGGGGGTGCGGCCTATTTTTGGGTTATTATAGTATTATTGGAAATAATGAATTCTTGGTTGGGTTTTATAATTTCTTAGTGCCAATATTTGCTTCTTTTTTTTATTTCTCGAATGTTTGAGATTCATTTTTTAACTCTCGAGATTGGGATATTTTTTTTGTTTTGTTTTGTGAACATTCAAGATATTTTCGAGTCTCGCACGTCCCTATAAAATAAAGAGAAAAACACTGAGAATTCCGAATGTGAATTATGGGGAGTGCCTGTACTAATCAGAATACTTAATCCACGTGCACCACACGAATTGGTTTTAATCTCTCTCCCGGAATTCTTATTGGCATTGCCTGTATCTGATTCGTACACTGCGGATAGGTAACACAATATCATTTAAATAATTAATGTAAAGCATACAAAATTCCACTTCGTGCTGTCTTTCCGTTGCGGACTAGTGGAAGCTTACCTCTACTTAACAGAAAAGGCCTTATGCCAAAGTGATAAATGTATGTCGATATGTCATAGCTCCACTACTAGCCAACACCGCAGAGGAGAGGCCAGCCAAGGAGGATTACCAAACAGTCCAACTGCTCAGCTTGATCCTAGAGCTGCTGTCGTTCTGTGTTGAGCATCACACTTACCACATCAAGAATTGTATCCTGAACAAGGACCTCCTGCGCAGAATACTGGTGCTCATGAAGTGCCGACACAAGTTCCTCGTGTTGTGTTAGTATTTGTGTTCCGTTGCTTGTTCTAGAAATAACTGACAACTATCCAAAATTAGTATTAAAAAATAGGGATGCGCTTGTACTTGAAAATTTTAGAGAGAGAGTCAATTTTTAAAAATTGTTTGAAATTATCTTGAAAGTTTTCATATTAGAATTTTGTAGTTCACTTAGTTTATTTTAATTCAAGTATGTTATTTTAGAATGAACAGTCTAAAGATCTTTCCTTTTATATAATTAAAAATAAAGTACCAACATGATACAGCTTCATAAAATGGAATTATAATATGTAATTAAATAGACATGATGGCATTGAAGAGAAATAAAGCACATATAAAAGTAAAAACACTAACACATATTTACACATGCTTCAATATTTAAATGCTTTCATTGCATCTTCCTCGGGAAGTATTACTAAGAATAAACAGTAAGTTTGCTTCAGCTATGCCATTTGGTTGTGAAAGATGAAAACTTATCTGGTGGATTTGAAGTGTTTAGAGCAGCGGTTTTCACATTGTGCTCTGCGAAGCCCTTGGGCTCCGCCATAGTTATCTCAGCATCCGTGAGGCATTTCTAGAATATTCTATTTATTTTTTACTCCAAACAATAGCACGAGTCATTAGGATTGCAAATGTTTTTCAAATCTGAGAAAAGGACATTTGCTTAAGGCACATCCAGAAAATTTGATGTTTTCCGCTTGTTTTATAATTGTAAAATCTCACTGTCCATATTGAAAGTTCATAATTTTAGTGTAAACATTAGTATGAGGGCTACAGCATGTAATTTCTCTGGTACAAGTGCTCCTCTAATCTAAAAAGTTTGGGAACCCCTTCTTTAGAGGTCCATCTATTGCTCTGTGGGGTGTTAGGGTTGAATTCAGGCCTATTTAACTAATATTTAGGTTGAGGGTAGATTTCTAGTTTTTGTGATCCATTGATGTACCAGTTCCCGTCTTCTCAACCCTCTCCCTGTTGAGGGTATTGAACAACGCCTTTGTTTTCTCGAATGTTCCCTGATGCGGGTGTAAATCAACGTTTCATTGCATTACATTATTGTAATGCCACCTATCAACGAACCATTGTACTTTTAGCCAGTCTGAATACTTCATATTGAAGCTAATAGATGGAGCTACTAGCTCAATGCTATATTAGGACCACAACTAAAGCAATAAATGAGAAAATAAGTGAGTAGCAAAAATATGTGTCAGATAAGAGTATACGAATAGAAAAATGGCTGCCGGGCCTGTGTAGATCGCTGTGCTAAACACACGCCAGGGAATGGTTTAACAGTACCAGTATCTAATGCGCATGATGATGCGTTAACACACATTTCAAAAGATCTGTGTTAAGAATTGATGGGCCGAATGCTTGTTATCAGCCTAATTGATTGTGCCATAATATGTCAATCGATCAACACTGGCCCAGCCCTAATAGTTTTTCTTCATAAATTAATGGTCTAGACTCTAGGGTCTGGCAATTAAATTTGTCCTATTGTTATATTGTGCTATATTTCCATTTAACCTTTCTTTGACTGAATTGCCATTGACAGGAAGGTTGGGGCTTGAATCCAGGTCAGATGTACTGAGGATGGTTTTCATAAATGGTTTTCCACTCTACCTCCATTCAAATGAGTGTACAGTGACTCTAAAACCAGGTGCTACTTGGAGTTATGACCTAACTAATTCCTCTGTAGTTTGACTTTGTGATTAATTGAATTCTTTTGTGACAGGTGCACTGAGGTTCATGCGGAAGATAATTTCACTTAAGGACGAGTTCTACAATCGTTACATAATAAAGGGCAACTTGTTTCACCCGGTGATTGACGCTTTCATCCAGAACAATGCCCGCTACAACCTATTAGACTCGGCCATCCTCGAGCTGTTTGAGTTCATAAAGCTTGTAAGTAACACAAACTCTACCACTAAATACGAGGAGGAAAAGCTATGAAAACTTGTGACTTTAACTTGGATAGTTGCCAACATAAAAAAAGGGCGCCCAAAAGTATAGTTTTAGTTAAGAAAAAAAAGGTTAAACAATAAAAAGGGGGATTTATTTACACCTTGTTATTTTGTGTGTTATATATGTTGCAACTAATATTCACATTTCAAAAATATATGGAGGCTGAATTGCATCTTGTTAAGGGTGTGGGAAGTCCAATTTTTTATTTGAAATCTAAAAAAAATTATATGATATACTCGCTAATAGAAAAGTCATGGCTTGATAAATTAGTTATAAATAAATTAGTTATTGAAAAGAGGATAGAAGGGCAATGCCTACACGCTTCCAGATCATAGAATAGGCCATTTATTGACATCTTCATGATTTGGACAGATTTTGAAACTAATTGATTACAATTCCTGAACAGGTTAAGATAACCACAGCAGTTTTAGATTCACCTGGAACATTTCACAACACCATGCCATATTCTTAGATCTGGAACTGAACATTCACGAGGGAAACATAAACACCACGGTCTACAACAAAGTCACCAACCATCAACAATACCTCCATTTCCAAAGCAACCATCCTGTTCATTTAAAATGTTATTTACTCTACAGCCTAGCAACCAGAGCCAATCATATATGTTCTGAGGAAGAAAACCTCAACAAGCAATGTCAACAACTTTTATTTTTAAAGTCTAAACACACAGTCAACAGTCAAATAAACAGAAACCACTCCAATCAAGAGCCTGTAAAGAAACAACCACCCATTATTGTGAAGGACTAGACAAACTCAGATTTATCCTTAATCCAGGCTACAATATCCTAACCTCATCACCTCTTATACAAAATTTTCTCAACAATTGCTCCAAAAATCACATTCAAACCCCCACCTCCGTTCTAGCCATACTACAAAATATACAGAATCTAGAATGACTGCACTAACCAATAAACCAAGGGGAGTGAAGTAAGTGACAACGAAGTTAGATACCTATTTTAATGATCCTATCTGTTGATTAAATGTAGAAAAAAGTTATTGTTTTCCATCTATTTAAAATTTGGTACTTTTATAATTATTTTATTGACGTATTTAGCTTTTGGCAGTGCGAGAAATAGCAGTTTGAGTCCTTAGAAAGTCCTTGAAAAGTCCTTAAATTTAAATTTTATATGTCTGTAAGTATCTTGTCATGAGTAAAGTATTCTCTCATCCATCATATGAATAAGAGTTTAATTTACTTGTGATTATCTACTTCTTAAGGGCTTACTCTCAACTACCGTATCCACCCTAATCCAAGATTACTCCCAGTTTTTCAATGGTTCTGGATAGATTTATTGTAAGTGGTATTTATTTTATCATGAATGAATAAAATAATAATTATGGTAGACTTATTTTGTAATGTTAGCAAATTTTTTTTATTTAAAAAACAAAACACCAATGTTGACTTAAAATCTAATTAGGTTTGCAGAATTTCTAAGGAATTTATTTTTTGTCTCAAATATTGCTTTTGCATAAGGTTATCTTTGAAAAAGTTAATAAAAACAATGAGAAGTTAATTTTTACTATGACAAATGATAATCTTTAGTGAAAATCCGAGTCTCAATACATACATAGTGTCGTCTCATATCATTGGCATGGTCGGATCCTAACTTATCGATCTTCGATTGTACTAATATCAGTCTTGAACAATAATTACCTAAGGCTTTCTATGCTTATTCTTGTGTATGGTAAACGTAATACTAACAATCAGCATACACACGTATTTTGTGAAACCTATTTAAAACTTTTTACGGTCCACTTTACTAAATATAGTAAATAAAAGTTTTGCTACTGAAAAAAAAACATAAATATTTAGTTTTGAGTATTTTTACATTATGAGATATAGGGGTTTGCGAGCTGAATATTAATTATCATATTGAGTCCAGGTTGAGCAAGCATCTCAGAAAATACTATATATAGAGTCAAGTCGCTTGAATTCAATAAATATATTAATTTAAAAACATAACCATTTCAATAAAAATCAAATTATCCTAAACATTTAAAAAATCAAATTAAAATAGGATTGATAGTCTTACAAAGAAGAGAATAGTAAACAAAAATCCAAGCAAATAGAGAAAAGAGTAAACCCATCATCAGACATACATAGAAATATCTTTATACAAGAAGCTCGAACTTGATGATCCTATAAATTTGTAGATTTCAAAACTGAGCTTTTAATGAAGTCTCAATCCAAACCCTCGGTGAACTCGGTTTGTTTTGTTTCTGGTAAATTAATAAATCTTGGTGGCTACAGACAGGGAAAACCTGAAAAATTCATGGAATTTTTTGATGTCTCAAAAAATAGAGAAATGTCAGGGAATTTTAATACTTGACTAATTCTTCTCATAAACATTTAAACAAAAGTGAGAGATTTGATTTCTCATTGTTAACAAAATGCAT
Source organism: Timema bartmani (assembly GCA_902151455.1). Lineage (NCBI taxonomy): Eukaryota > Metazoa > Arthropoda > Insecta > Phasmatodea > Timematidae > Timema > Timema bartmani. Next base: position 184,836 of record CABFWB010000272.1, read on the forward strand.
TGCCTCTATATGTATATTGCGTATAACCCGAACAGGTAGTAAGACACGATGCTTTTAATAATATATGTTATTCTAAGATGAGATGGTTGTGCAGTGTTTGTTTTATACCACATTTACACAAGACACAAACATAAACATAACAGACTTAAATCATGAATTCTGTAAAAATAACTTAATATCAATGTTTATTTTTAATGGCTGTTAGAGTGTTAGGATTGTTTTTGAAAATATGTTATAAATACAATTTAATTTTTTGAAAAATACACCACTCACCAAGAAACATTTTTAAAAGGTTAAGCTGTGAATTTTTTTTAAATTTCCTTAAAAAATGAAAAAGTTTTTTCTGATGAAAGTTTTTCAACCAGCCTTTAATGTACTTAACATGAACTTTGATTTTTTGTGATCTTGCACAAATCACATCTGCCCATTTTGTTTCAGTTTTATTTAATATTTACATTTTTAGTTTAGGGTTGGATAAATAAACATATTGAAATTATAGATGTTCTTAGAATCAAAAATAAATGTTAAAAATGTAATAATCCTAAACAATTAAAAGAAGAATCTTGAAAGCTCAAATTTATATTATGTCATGATATATATCTAAATATCTTGAAAGTTTTGCTCATATGGGAGGAAATAACGCTTAATAGTAGCCAGCAGCCCTGATCTAACAACTACTCAATGAATAAAAACCAGCCTTGAAAGGTTTCTTTATTAGTCTTGAACAAAATAGTTTTTCTTGCTGTCAACACTCACATGTGCCACAAAGCTATAGGATGTCTGGCTTGCAATAGATTGGATTGCTGGTAACAGGAAGGGGGAGATTCCTCATCTTAGGGGTGATCTCCCACATGTAATTTATCTCATCACCTCCCCATGCTAATGTGGATACACTTCTTTAAATGGTCCTCCACATCTTTTCTTCATAGATTAAATTACTTATAAATACAGGTGTCATGATTCTTGATTCTTAAATCTTAACTTCATTTCTCAATTCCTCAACATTCACAATTTCAATCATTTTCCATGCCCAGACTATAATATATTTGAAAGTAAAAACTAAACATATTTAAATAATAAAAAATTCCAAACAAAATGGGAATGATTGATTTGTACACAATATGTAGAAAACATAATTCATATTCATTTTACCACTTTTCGACTTTGAAGGGAAAGGGATGACTATATTTTACTTATTTTTGGTGCCACAGAAGTATTTGATGAGACTTGTGATGTTTCCAGGAGGACATTAAGTCTTTGTGCACACATGTCGTCGAGAACTTTGGTAAGGTGCTAGACGAGGTGGAGTATGTCCAGACTTTCAAAGCACTCAAGATGAGATATGACCAGCATCAAGATAAGATTAAAGACAGAGACCGGACCACGCTTGATAGGTGAATATTAATACAATACACGTGTACCTTTCATGAAATAATACCCATAGTTATACATCGATTAAGAATATTTTCACATAGCAGTAGACAGGTTCCCGAATACTTGAATACTTCCATATTCCTTTACCCTTTCACCATTCTTCAAATGCCCCCATCTTCCTCTATCAGTTCAATATTCACCACATTTTCATTCTTCTCTTCTCACTTACACACTTTCTGTTATTTGCTCCTCCTATCTTTTTTTTAGTCTTTCTTGTGGTCTCTATCCTACATACTTCATCTCTATCATTCTATTTGGTATTATCTCTTTTTCAATCTTCATTCCATGTACATACCATCTCAGCCTAACCTCCTCTATCTCATGTACTCCTTGTAACCCCCACACTCTTTCCCGGATAACTTCATTCTTAATCCTATATATCCTAGTGACACCAAACATGCTCCTCACAAATTTCATTCCCATGACCTCCACTTTCCTACTTTCTCATACATTCAATGTCCTTGTTTCTACTGCATATGTGATGAGTATAAAGTAAGCCCTATACAGCACTTCCTTACACTTCAAGGGCACTTCTCTTCTCCATAGCAGGTCTCTTACGCACCTATAGAACAATTCTCCCCGCTGTCTTTTCTCATTAAATCCTCTCTACTTCCACCTTTTGCCTCAATCACACTTCTAAGGTATTTTACTTCCTGTACTTTTCTCAACTCTCTTCCATCCAACTTTATAGCTTTAATAGGCCTTACCCTCTTCCTTGTCATTACCATAATTTTACACTTCACTATGCTAAATTTCATTCCACACTCTTTCACTTCCTCATTCAATTCCTGTAGATATTCCTGTACTTCCTTTTTCTTCTCCCCCCATACCATCAAGTTATCAGCAAACATCATAGCTTTCATCCTTTCCTCCCCGAGTTTCCTTGCCACTTTATTCACGACCATTTCAATTACCATTATAAATACTGGTGGTGTCAGAGCACTCCCCTGCTTCACTCCATTTTTTATTTGAAATCACTTCGTCCACCCCTTATTTGTTTTAAACACAAATCATGTTATCCTCATGCATGCTCTTCACTTTCATTTCAAATCCTCTTTCCACTCCACCCTCTTTTATTGCTTTCCAGACTTTATTTCTATCCACAGGTGCCTTTTCCACATCCATAAATACCATTACCAAGTCCTTTCCAAATTCATACCTTCTTTCCATCAGCTGCCATATAGCGGAGATAATGTATTTTTTAGATTTCTGTTCCCTAAATCCGTATTCCTCTCACTTCCTCCTTTTAATTATCTTATTTTCTTTTCTGGTATATTCTCGCTCTTTTTTTTCTTTTTCTCTTTGTACAGGGACATATCACTGTTATTTCCATGTAATTTGTTCGTCTCTTCTTGTTTCCTTTCTTAAAAATTAATACTATGATTCCCTTCTTCCAGTCTTTTGGCACCCAATTCTCTTTCCAAATCACTCTCAACACCTTGTATAATCATTGAATTCCTGCTTTTCCTTCTGCTCTAATTATTTCCACAGTTAGTTTGTCCACATCTGATCGTAGAGACGACCTTATAATTTTCTCTCTCTCTCTCTCTCTCTCTCTTCCTCTCCTTCCCCCCCCCCAAGTCGTCTCTACGATGCCTATAAAAGGAGCAAGGGAACTTCAGATAAGATAATAGAATTTAATAAACTGTGATATATTCAACATTTCACCTTTCTTCAAAAAAATTTTTATTTTATATATAATTCACATAAAGTACATCAAATTCAAACATTATACTCTAGTCATTCAAAAACAATTATCTTAGAGTTTAATTATGTTAAATTGTTTATGTTTTAGTTATAATTTTACTTTTAACATGTTGTAACCTTGACTCACATTTTAATGTGTTAATTTATTATGTCCTGATATCTTTTTAATCATATGTGTGTAAATAATAACTTCCATTTTAATCAATTTATTTTCAGAATGAATTAAATTGTAATTAATAATTAAGGTCTGATATCAAATATCATATATTTATTGATCAAATTAGCCATCCTTATTAATTTATATAGACTTAATATAGTACAAATTCTATAATTTCACTTAAGTTTTATATTGAATTCTATAAAGTAAGTATTCTCTTGAAGCTTGTTATTCGACTTTTGTATTCAGCAGGTCAAATCCAATATTCATTCATTCACTATTCAAAATTTCAAATATTCGCACATCCCTACTTCTTACTTCCTTCCACTTCTCTTTCCAGCATCTCTGTCTATTTCTGGATCCATTCCTTCCAGGCTTCCTGAACCACACGCTTCACTCTTCTCTTTTCCCTATACTCAAAACTCCTTCTGAAGGCTTTGTTCTCCTTCACTCTCGTTCTACCATGGTATCTCCTTCTACTTCCTCTCATCATTTGTCCTCCCACATACCACCTCTACACTTGCATCTCATCCTTGGACATTAAGCTTCGTGCATTTCTTAAATACAGTTCTGTTTCCTCTTTATTTTTAAGCCTCCACACCCATATCCTTCTTTCTTGGTTACCTTTTTCATTTTTCCTAAAAAATTTCCCTTCTCTTTCTCATTGCATTCAACTTGTGGTGCATTCACCTACAGCAATGTTATTTGTTTCCCTTTGTCCATAATTATCATTTTAATGTGTCAATCACTGATCCACTCCACCTCCACTTCCCACCCTATTCTCACTACCACCCCTAGACCATTCCTCCTCCCTTCATCATTTCTCACCCAGTGTAAGGCGAATCGTTTCCTCATCTCCTGCACTCCATTCCCACTCCACTTAGTCTCACTCAATCCCAGAATATCCATTCCCCTCACCACCACAATCTCCTACACTCTACCATTAAAGGAGCAAACATTCAGAGTCCCTATTCACAAATTATATCTGTATTTGTTTCCAGTCCGGCATTCTTTATTTTCTCAAGTATTTTTGTTTGCTTTGGCCACCGGCCTACTAAGCTTGTCATGGCCTACACTTTAGTAGCGAGACTGCCACTTATAGGTCCTCAGTTAAACCTACGTTTATTGGTAACCTTCCCCAACTGAGGCTTTGGCTGCTGAAGATGACTTAGCTCAGCATAACCAACCACCCTCACACTTCCAGCCCATTAAGCTGGGAAACAAATTGCCAGACCCTGTTCCTAGCTTGTTGGTTTCGGCCCTGGCTAATCTCTTGTCTCTTATCTGCAACTGACCTGATTCCCGCTGAGGCTCAACCCAACCTTTATTAGGTTGCTTAGGCCCCGGGGTTTACCTCCTGGCAATAAGATCAGAATTGAATAGGAGAGGCTAAGTGGGACCCACAGAGTAAGCTTGTTGTATTGCGCTTCACAACCTCGTTTGTACCCGCTCATATAATTTAAAATTTTCGTAAATATTTCTTTGTCATCAGAGAGGGGAAAAGTCAGGTGGGGGGAACATAGTTGTGCACCTTGTCTTGCTACCCATTTGAGTTATACACATTTAACTACACTAATGGGATAGGGATGATGAAGATAGGAAACCATTTCCACAGGTGTCATTCCACGTCAAATCAACAAGCCCTCCAATCTTGCAGTTTTTAGTTATTTTTAAACTTGGTATGGTTGGTTATTGATAGAGGGGGCCAGAATGCCGACTTCTCGGGAAAATGTTGGTACATTTCCCATTCCCAAGAGACGCTGAAAATCAAATGTATAATTTTATTATTTTAATGTAACTACTTTATGTTATTTTTATTATTTACATTAATATCTCTTATCTTGATTAAATAAAGATTCAAAATCCATTCACGTATCATCATACGACAAATTTCCACCTACGACGCCATGACACTATTTCCAAGACTCTTTTATTTCTTTCTTGACAACATTTGAAATGAAAAAAAGTGCCCATTTTTATTAAATTATTATTATTATTAGCACCGCGTCTTACTACCCGTTCGGGTTATACGCACTTACGCTAATGTGCAATGGTAGGGTGATTGTGAGATGAAATGGAGGACCTACAGTTTAACGTGGAATCCGAACCACAGTGGAGGCCTGGTTTTATTAAATAATTTTTGATTCAAAACTAGTACTAAATAGACATAAAGTTCCTTAGATCCTACATAAAGTTTGCATTAATTATTAGCTAGCAAGGAATTATTATTAGTATCTTCTAGTCAATAATTAAAAACTTTTTAAGTAAGTAAATGATTCATACTCTTTATTTTTCCCCCATTACGTAGTAGTTCCACATATTTTCTGTGCCGTACAAACATCTAATCTACTTACCTGAATATATATGAGCGATTTCAAGTGTTCTATAGCAAAAGTGACGTTGAGGACTTCTAAGGAGTGTTTGTTTTAATCTTTGGTACAATCACTTTACGTAATTCCTAGGAAAAATGAATGCTTTTAACAGTTAATCGTCCGAAGTTCTCTTTTTGTGCATTTATGTTTTGATAAATTTATTAAGATTGTGAAATAAATTATTTAAAAAAAGGTTATGCTAGTTACAGTGGTCTTAAAAGTAAGTATACATATTGGGATATCTTACTAGATTTTTTAGAATAAATATGGCAGCATGCAAGAGAGAAAAAAACTCAAATAACCTTGTATCTCAGAAATTATTGGGGGAAAAAAATCTATGGTAGAACATTATCATGACCTAAACAACAAATAAAAATTATTTTAACATCAAATAAAATTATTGAAACATAAATTATTTTTCATTTTCAATGGTATAAATTTACTTTTATTCTTTTATTTTCGTTTTATAGTAAAATTTAAAAATGTAATTCCCGCCCCTTCTTAGGATGACAATATGAATATCTAACAAATTGTAGTTTTAAAGGTTATGAGTTATAGAACCTTAAAATGTAGGAAAAATGTTAAATTTTCTTTCAATTGCAAGTATTGAAATATTAATATTTGAAATCTTAATTAACATATAATAATCAAATCTTCATCAGCTCTTGATTCATGCTTTAGATTTTAAAAAAAAACATCAAAAATGTATTTTGGCAAATTTAGTGGTCACAAAAGTAAAAATTGGCAATTTAATATGTTTAAAAAAAACTATATTTAAAAGGATGACCTGGCGGTGTAGGGTTAAGGTATCAGACTTCTGTGCTGGAGGTCTGGGGTTCAATCCTCGTTCCTGGCACAGACTTGATGATGATGATGATGATGACAAAGACAACGACGACAACAATAATATTACTCTAAAGTTTACTATAAAATAAAATTATTAAAACATATGTGCTGTAGCCAACACTATCTTAATAAATGCTAAAAAAATTATGGTTAAAGCAATTTTGTAGGGCCTACAGTTAAGTTTTTAGTAAAAAAAAAAATATATATTTACCACAATAGCAAATGTAAGGAAGGAAAGGTTTACAAATACCATGGTTAGCCTGATATTTTAATTAAATAACCTTAAGAAAAATTAAGTTCAGATTTATTTTATTTTTGATTTACCCTATTTCTGTTATGTTGGGAATCCCCATAGTAGGCTATATTAGAACATTGTATCTCATCTGTTTTTAAAGATCATGCTGACTATTAAAAATAAATTAACTGTATACAAAACACAAATTGAAACTTGAAAAATTAATTTTAACAATGCTAAATATTTAACATGACCTATTTGTGATCATCAGTCCGACACCTTATCTCAGTAGGTAGCGTGTCTGCCTACTGAGATAAGGGTCCCGAGTTCGATTCTCGGCATGGCCGAAAACTTATCACTGGGGAAAATATGTGTTTAACCTTTCACATTATTGATGGCCGAGGACTGGATGTTGTGCCTATCCTAGCCTTAAGATGGATTATAAACCATATGAAGCTACGACAGGACCAACCAACCAATAGTGGAAAAATATATGACTTGAACCAATAAAACTGACCCAGGCCACAGGATGGAAACTAATAGATTTTTTTATAATCATCAATCCAGTTGACATTGACAGAATTATTTGAAAAGCTATGAAAATAACTTTAACTTTAGTTTTCACAAATTGAGAGTGGTGGATATTGATATTTTAAAATTATTTTTAACTGGTAAGACAAGCTAAGAGAGTATGAATAGAGACATTAACTTAGATTAGGTCTAACACATCCATCTTTCCAGGTTGGTTCCTTTCTTTATCACTTACATTAAAATTATTTTCAATCTCTTAATTATTAATGCATTTTAATAAAAATAAATGTTTATTTTTTCAGCCCATGTAGCCTCCATTCTAACCAATTATTCCTGGTTCATTGTATTAAATTAATCTTCTGTCTGGGTCCTGTAAAGTGACGTGTTCTGTGGCAGCGTACCTTCGATTCTGCGTAACAGCCGGTACCGGCGGGACCAACGTCAACTGGAGGAGGAGGAAGAGATGTGGTTTAACGAGGATGATGACTTTGACGATGGAGAGGCTGTGGTGCCGGCTGCCAACGATCTCCTCGCCAAGAAACTTGACTCAGATCTTGCCTCTATAGGTCAGTATCATCACCTTTGCAAGATTTGTTCGAGGGAATATTTAAATTAAAAGAAACACCATAAAAGTCCTATTTTATTCTATTTGAGTTATTTAATGCACACTTTCTGAAACTACCGGTTATGTCAGCACACAATATTTAAATTAAGCCAATTTTAAACCAGACTTGATATTCAATTCAGCTTATAACCCAAACGGGTAGTAAGACACGTTGCTAAAAAAAACTTCCCCAGCTATTATTTCATCACTGAAAGAGAAGGCCTCGTTATCACCAACCATAAATAACATTTATCGCCCATGCTGCGATGCGATCCTTTGCTCATTAGGTCAACACTACACATTAGGGTTGTCTAAATCTTCGAAACAAGTATCGGCTTCAACTTAGCTTCAACTTAGCTTCGAAAACAATTACTACTTTGACAATTACAAATCCATGCTAATAAAATATGCACATCTAAAATAATCAGCTTATAATCAATTATTTCCATTTATATGGAAAAAATATAAAATAATAATTGAATTATTAGCTAGGTCAATAGCTTGATTTTCTAAAATAAAAAGAACTATTACAAAAAATTCTGCAATAAAACATTTTTCAAGTAGTTTTAGCGCATAAAGTTATATAAATAACTACAATATAATATTTTTTTCAGGCATAAAAAACAACAAATATTCATATTTCTATTCAGATCCAAGAATATTTCTTATATTTAATTTGAGTTCACTTCAAATTGAAAAAGTGGACTTTGTACACCCCTACTACACTCTAAACCAAGGTGTCATTAAAAAAAACATCTTAACGGCATCTAAATAAATAGCCATCTGGGCGGTCTGCATATCTAAGCTAATCTAGTAGGTTCAAGGAAGGTAGCATTTAGAGGAAATTGTACCCACATTTTCACGGAGGAAATTGAGAAACCATTTAGGAAAAGGTAGATCGTAAATATCAAGGAGTAATATCAAGGGAAGTGTGTCCTTAGATAATGACCACAGGTTGTTGGTGGCCAATATAAAGGGATGGGGATGCAGAAGAAAGGTAGTAGACAAGAAAGAAGAATAAGGGTATTTAGGCTAAAAAATTAAGAGGAAAGAGAGCTTACTTAAGAAAGGCAAGAAGCTTAATACCCAGTTATGAGATGCAAAGTGTAGATGTTGAATGAGAAAGGTTTAAAAACCTTTTGGTGGGAGCTGCAGAGGGGGTATGTGGGAGAACAAGTAATAAAAGGAAGTGGAAGGAGACACCAGGTGGAACGATAGGGTGACGTGGAAGTAAGTAATAAGGTTATATAGCCGAGAAACTGGAGAAGAAGAGTGAAAAGACAAAACGTTAGAATGATGGATGAAGAAGGAAGATTTTTTTTAGTACTGCGTCTTACTACCCATTCGGGTCATAGGCCTATGTACTAATCACACTAATAGGTAGGGATTAGGAAAATTTAATTGAGAGTAAGTGCACCCAAATTTACATGGAAGGAGAGTGGAAAACCATTTAGGAAAAACCACCCCCCACTGCACCCGACCAGGATCGAACCCCAATCCCCCCCATCTTCGGCAGTCTAGTCTAGCACAAAGGAAGAATGTTGACCACAGGAGAGGAAGAAAAATAACTATGGATTAGATATTTTGAGAAGATGTTCAAACTGGAAGAAGAATGGTATGAGGGTGGAACAGAGGAGTAGGAAGAAATAGCAGAAGAAGAGCTACGGGTGAAGTAGATTAACTTGGTTGTGTAGGGTGCTGAGAGTAATTTGGAAGGAGAATATATTGGAAGACCAGAAAAAGGAAGATATAGTACCTATTTTCAAGAAAGGTGACAGGAAGAGGTGTACAGATTATAGGGGGATAACACTGATGTGGCACTGTACAAAAATATATGAGACGATTCTGGCTGAGAGAATAAGAAATTAAGTGAAAGGAAGGTGCAGAGAGGAACAGAGGTCTACAATAGACTAAAGCTTGATTCACACGTTTGCCAAACATATAGAGCAGAAACTGCCTGAGTGGCGCACCAAACTCACATGCTGTATGTCGACCCATGATGCACTGCAATGCTTAATTAAAACAGCTGATTTTTTTTTTTTAAATCTAGTGTTTAAACATATATCTTAGATAATTCTATCAATGGATGTTCTCATATTATAATGCTGGATCATGACACAATCCATTACATTGATTCAAGCGCTTTCCATTACATTGATTCAAGCGCTTTCCATTAACAGGTTATTTAAAATCTCCTCACAATGGCTGTACAGCGCACGCATTGTCAAATACGCATGTGCACTGATTCGGGATGATTATCTCTGAGATTTGATTGGTTCTCTTTTGCTGAACATCTCGGGCAGAGTGTACGAAATAGAAATGAGATTAACTTTATCGTAACAGCTCGCGTCGATGAGGCGGAATCTTATGATTGACCTAGAGCTTGTCACGTGGCCACGTTTCTATTCTGTGCTAGTTTTTCAGCAAACATGTAAATCCACAGTTAATTTTTGCCATAAGTGATGAAAAAAAGGTATGAACGACATTGTAATGGTATTTATGGATGAGGAGAAGGCATATAATAGCATGAATAGAAATAAAGTTTGCAAAGCGATGGAGGAGGCCGAAGTGGACAGAGGAGTTGTAATGAGAGTAAAAAGTATGTATGAGGATAACAGCATTTGTGTTAAGACGGAGAGTGGGAGGATAAAGTGGTTCCAAATATTTTATTGAAGCAAAGGAGTGCCCTCTCACCATTACTGTTTTTAATGGTAATGGAAATGCTCATAAACAAAGTGGCAAGAAAACTTGGAGAGGAAAAAATGAAAGCCACGATGTTTGCTGATGACTTGATGATATTGGGGGAGAATGAAGAGGAAGTACAGGAACAGTTACAGGAATGGAA
>CABFWB010000272.1:195606-232357 GCA_902151455.1 Timema bartmani
CAGTTACAGGAATGGAATGAGGAAGTGAAAGAGTGTGGAATGAAATTTAGCATGGCATTTGAAGTGATGATACCGCACATTAAAGAGGATAAGGCCTAGTAAAGCTATAAAGTTGCATGGAATAGATCTGAGAAAAGTATTGAACGTAAAATATCTTGGAAGCATGTTTGAGGCGAAAGGTGAAGTAGAGAGGATTTAATGAGGAGAGGACAGCAGGGAGAGAAGTTCTATAGGTGTGTGAGAAACCTGCTTTGGAGAAGAGAAGTGCCCTTTAAGTGTAAGAAAGTGTTGTGTAGAGCAAGGCATACTTTGTACCCAATGTCAAATATGCAACAGAAACATGGACATTGAATTTAAGAGAGACGAGGAAAGTGGAGGCCATGGGAATGAAGTTTGTGAGGAGCGTGCTAGATGTTACTAGGATAAACAAGACTAGGAATGAAGTTATCCAGGAAAGTGTGAGGGTACAGGGAGTACGTGAGATATTAGAGGAAGGGCATGAAATGAAGATAAAAATAAGGATCCCAAAGAAAATGTTGTAAATGTAGTATGTAGGAAAAAGACCACAAGGAAGTCCAAGAAAGAAATGGGAAGAGCATATAACAGAAAGTTTGCAAGTGAGAAGAAAAACATGGAATGAATTAAAGGAAGAAGAATGGTGGAAGGGTAGAGGACAGTGGAGGCATTTTACTAAACTGACCCGACCACAGGCTGGAAACAGTTGATTTTTTTTTTCTAAGACAGGTTGAAGCTTTTAAAGCCCCTACAATTTTGCAATAAAACCTTTTGTAATAATTTTTGGTGTCTTAAGGCTATAGAATATGCACATTTTAGTGTCTTTTTTTAACTTAAAAACATCAAAAAGGTAATTTCAGTGTTCAATTCTGCTTTTGAATACTTCAAATAATTTGTTTTAACTTTGCTTCAAATAGAAAGAGTGAACATTGCACAGCCTAAAAAAATGCATTGATGACCTGTTCCAGAAACATTATTACCTGTTAAAAGTCTGAGAAGTCCAATTTTTCAATTCGTAGTGAAGTTGAATTAAATAAAATATTAAATATTTTCTAAGCCTAATCATAATTTGAATATTTGAAGAAAGAAAAAAAAATTAGTATTGGATGGAAAAAATTTACTTGGCATAGTAATTATATAAATTTAGGTATTAATTATAATTTATTAAACACTAAATTCAAAAGTAATTAATATGCTTTGTCTTAAAGTGATGGAAATATCAGAAAATTACAAAAATAAACATAAATGTGTGTTTTAATATAGCCTTTTAATAATTTTTTTTCAAAGCTTCACAATGGTCAAACCTGGATTTCTACTCTCGAAGTGTAGTCAAAGTTTTCGAAGCTTTTCACACCCCTATTACCTAAATAGCTACATTTGTGCTATTTGGTTGAATTGTTGTAAGTGTTTGGATTGTTTGTGTGATTTTAGGTAAAATAATGGACAAAAAGGTTGAAACTCACAGTCCAAAGCTTCTCAACAGCAACAGTAAAGCTGGTGGTGGGCTACTGAACAACAATGCCACAGTGGGCTCTCCGCCTAGCCCCATGCAAGGAGACAAGTCCAGCACGCTCTTCAAGAAGGTAACACCACACATGCCTTCTTTATTTGAATATTTAATTATTTACTAATTTTAATACAAAAAGATTGTATGCATACAAAACATATTTTATACATAACCGGCGAAAGTTGTAACTATATTGTAAGTTTTATCAACAACATGAAATTATATTTCTTTATCTGGCTATGTAATCTTTACATAGCCTGCAACCCAGATGCAGTGAGTATATAAATTTTTTATATTTTATTTTGGGTGATTTTGATCACTAAACTCCAACCTTGAAAAGTTTGATTTAAATTTTACTTAAAAAAAAGATTAATCAACGTAATAATCACCAATTATGATTAATTGCCGATGCACTAATAATCGGCAGATAACGATTCATCAGTATCCGCATCAGTACACCCCCAATTTTAACATTTTCAAATCATGAATATACTTGAATTCGGGAGCTTTTTGAAATATTCGGCTCAAGTTTGACTCGAATGGAAAAACCCAAACTCGTTGACCCCTACTTATTTTATATAATGCTTATTACTACACATCAAATCAGAAAAACATAAAGAGAAAAGAGTATATATTTCGCGAAGTACCAAACGCCAGGCATAGGTAATCACACTGTTGAATACGGCCAAGGAGGAGAAGGATTTGTTATATGAATTGTAGGGATGTGCGAAGGCCAATTTTTAAATTCGAAGCAAAGCTTGAAACTTGCAAAGAAAAGTTGAAGTCGAAGTCTAAGGCCTATATTAATAATTAATGCACACTGATAAGCTTAGTAAATTATCAATAAACTTTTAATATTTTACTTACATCATGTAGCTGATAAAATCATTTTGTAAACTTTATATATTTATGTTTTTTTATCTGCATTTCTATAATAATAATTATAAATTAAATTCTGTTTTTGTTTCCCACTTTCCGTATCAGCCATTTTGAATAATAAAGAAAACATGTAGAAGCTATGAAAAACCCTTAGACGCGAGCTGGAATGATAGCACTACTAAAGTAATTTCTCTGCTTCTTACCAGTTACCTTGGTGTTATTTCTTTATAATATATATTTTTATATCTTACAAAATTATGTTGGCGATAGTGAATATAATATATTAACATTTATTTACTTGCTTTTGATCTATGCTTATATTATGTTAGTTAAATTACTAGTTGGTGTTAAAATTCTGTTTAGTAACGTTTTAAAAAATGATTAAATATTGAAATATGAAATATTTAGTAAGCTAAAATTAAACCGTTTTGATAATTTATTGAAGTTTTATCCTTCCTTCAAAATTCTTCGAATATGCGAAGGTTATTGTAGATGTTGAAGTCGAAGCCATAGGAAATTTGACCTTTGACTTTTTGAAGCTTTGCACATCATTAATTAATTGGCAAACATACATATAATTGATTTGAATCATTATTATCTTTAAGGATTTTAGTGATTCAAGGATTCAATGGTCCCACCCCTAGTTAAATTTAATTGTAATTTCGAGCAACTGCCCATGTTGGCTAAGTGGCAACTCTTATTTCAGGCACTGGTTGACTACGAGGGAGACTCGGACGAAGAGGAGGATGACGAAGGCAACGACTCGCTGGCCCCTTCACCCAAAAGGGCGCGTCTCACATAGTGGCAGTGCCGCAACTCTGAGCAACGACAACAAATGTTCCATTTGCACGTTCCGAACCAATAAGAGCAGAATGCGTGCTGTGTGAGTGTGTTGAGAGGGTAACAGACTTTTCACCCCTCCAGCAACAACGCACCTACCCCGAACCTCTCCTTCCATAATATTTTATGGAGCAAGTGATGCGGCGCGGGAATGAAGTTGGGAATGAAGCACTGCCTCACATATCATTGACCTGCTACGATACCGAACACAGCATTGTTTTGAACGAAGTACAGTGAAATCACTCTTCAAATGTTTTGTCAACCAATATTTTATGCCTCTAGTTGATTTTCTTAAGGGGGGGATGGATGAGATGATCTAACTGTAATTCCTTTATGTGGTGCGATTTGGTTATAAATGTAATATGAACCAGCAATTTAGTCTAAGAACCGTTGCAAGCCTTTTGTAAAAACTTTGATAACTGGTCAGCTATTGGACCCTTTATCCCCCCCTCATTGAAAAATGAGTTTGTTCCTCAGAAGAGGCGAACAAATGAGAAAAGGTGTTTTGTACAGCCGAGAGTAAGGGGAGCAAGATTTATTTTGTGGTTTAGTGAAGTGCTGTCTGTGGCAAGTGCGTGCGTAATTTCTGTGTCTTGCTAAAGCTAATATTTATGTTCATGTCTCTGTGAAGGACATGCAGTCGTATTCAGCGTAAAAGAAGGAACGATAAGCTTCGGATTGATATCTTCGTTCTAAGGAGAGATGTGGCATGGAGTGCAATATATTGACTACATGCGGTGACCTGATTTCAGACTCAGCTGCACTAGATATCATGGGTTCAGAAATTGTAGAGGTTGTAGACTTTTTTTTCTGTTTATCTTATATTTCAGTTTTTCAGGATTCAAGGCACATTCTTTTGGCTTTTATAAAAAAATATGTACCTGTTCCTAAATTTATTGTTGATGTTAAGTTAACTAGAGGAAAATTCGTTAAAAAAAATTTGTTCAAATAACACCATTCTGTATAAAATAAAAACTAAGTTACATGCACCTTGGTGAAATCCAGGGCCTCAATCATAGCTTTTATTTATTAACACACAACAAGTTAACCGAGCAAAGGGATGTATAGAATATATTTTTTAAAATGAATGTCAACTTTGAATGTTAACGATGGATCCCCTCCTATTGTGCGCAGAAACATCACTATTGTGTTTTCCTCTCCCCTCACTTTCAAGTATTAAAAGAGGCCAGTAGGCTTGGATGTTATAGAATAAATCTTTGGCATATGGAAAAATGCTCGTATCATGTAAACTCTGTATCTTGTTTCCTTTTACTATTATTATTATTATTATTATTATTAACTCTGCAAAGATTGTGCTCGTTTACTTAAATTTGTTTCCGTCAAATTTTATAACTGTTGTGAACAAAATTATTTTATTTCACATTTTGTTGCTGCTTGGTGAAAATTAAGAAGAATTTCTTATATAGGGCCTATGTGTGTGAGTGCGCGTGCGTGTGTGTGTGTGTGTGAATTAAATAGTTGGTTTTTATTTTCTAATCTTGTGAATTTTTTTTAAAATACTTTATTTTCTTTTCAAGTTTTTCTTGATTGAAAACAGACCTCTATCTCTCTCTCAGCATCTTGTCTTTCTTTCCCTGTTTTTCCTGTGTAAGTGTAGCAAAGCCAGTGGCAGTCAGCAAACATTTGACGGCAAGCCGTGGGGTCACATCAGCGGTCGACTGGAGTGGACAACACTTACACTCGTATTGGCTGGTGTGGACTTTTCCATCGCACCATGTATGTGGGGCAGAGTGTCCTGTCTGGCTGGCCCTTATGTTGTACATGTGCTCATGTATATTTTATCATGTCGAAGGCATGTACAGGGCTCTGCCTTGATCAAATTACTTGACGGAGGGGAAGTGACCTTAGGGCTCAAACTTGGCCCCGGTTGATCCGTTGTCAATGGTCTGGGCTAAGTTGGGTCATGTTCCCCTTCGCTCATAATCTCATCTCATTGTATCTTTTACATATGGCCATATAAGAACATAGTCTTCATGTTTTGTAGAGTTAATCGAAAAGGGAAATTTTTAACTGTACATTGTAACCAAGTTATAACCAAGAATAAAATGAAACTATTAATGTACTTGTGTTTGTGTTGCGGTAAATCCTCTCTTATTATTAGGGCTATGCAAAGTTATGAAAAGTCTGGTCAAAACTCAAAACATTCACTTTGACTCGTCCACAATTTTCTTTGAATTTTTAAAAATGTTCCAAATTAAAACTAAAACTTCGTCAAATGTGTTAATAGTAGAAATGGGTTGAATCCACTATTCCTCGAACCCGAATCTACATTTTATTTTCGAAACTCGAATCCGAATCTTAGCAAATTGTTAGAAATTTTAATTATTTACAAATAGACCTACATTGCTCAATATAGGCCTAAACTGTAAATTAAGATGGATTTCAATCATGCTTTCAATTCTAATCAACCCCAACCACCCCTCGCAAAATACAGGTTAAAATCCAGCCAAATTAAACAATCTAAACTAATATTATTGTATGAAAATCAAATCAATCAAAATTTGAGTGTCTTTTAATTATTTTTAAAAGGGTTGTTAGAATGATTTGAGTTTCTAAGGAAGCCTGTGAAATAAACAGATTAGGCCTGGTTGTCCTTTAATCAACTTTAATCATCATTGAAATATTATAATTTATTTTAGTAAGAAAGTAAAAATACAAACGGATATTTTTAATAAAGACTAAAACAACATGCTTAACAATTAAACATACATTGGAAATAATGAACTCAATAATGCCTAAGTATGTTTTATTATTATTTTATTATTATATCCATTATCTATCTTCGCGTAGAAAACAAAAAATATATTTTATTCTTGCGATATATCGATTTCTGAGAATACATTTTATTTAAAACACGAACATATTTTCGACTCTAATATGTTCATTCCCATTTTATAAGGCAGGACTACGTTTGAATATGTTTACAATTACTTCAATAACTTATTTAAAAAATTAGTAAACTCTTAGTTAAAATCAATTTAAAAACAAATTATGAATTAGCAAGTCGTTATTTGATTCTTAAAACCCGAGAACGCTTACTAAGTGATCAGATTACTAGAATCGATTTTAAACAAACAATCGATATACAATACATAAGCCGGTAGGCGTAAATAAACAGTTTTATTGGTGTCTGACTGTCGAGAGTATTTATTTTTCATGAAACCTAACAAAATGTCTAAATTAAGGATCGTATGCAATAAATTGGGGTTATTTGCATAGTTGTAGATAATTAAAACCAGTTGGGTAATAAGAATTAACAGTATCTTTATTTTAATCATCACTCTTGCGAGTAAATATACGTCATGGTGGCAGACTTTGTATCGTTTGTAATGGCGGCTGACTTTGTATCATGTGTAATGTGTTCTTATTTCTGTTTTAAAAAAGCAGTAATTTGTTTTATTTATAAAACAACATGCTTAACAATTAAACATACATTGGAAATAATGAACTCAATAATGCCTAAGTATGTTTTATTATTATTTTATTATTATATCCATTATCTATCTTCGCGTAGAAAACAAAAAATATATTTTATTCTTGCGATATATCGATTTCTGAGAATACATTTTATTTAAAACACGAACATATTTTCGACTCTAATATGTTCATTCCCATTTTATAAGGCAGGACTACGTTTGAATATGTTTACAATTACTTCAATAACTTATTTAAAAAATTAGTAAACTCTTAGTTAAAATCAATTTAAAAACAAATTATGAATTAGCAAGTCGTTATTTGATTCTTAAAACCCGAGAACGCTTACTAAGTGATCAGATTACTAGAATCGATTTTAAACAAACAATCGATATACAATACATAAGCCGGTAGGCGTAAATAAACAGTTTTATTGGTGTCTGACTGTCGAGAGTATTTATTTTTCATGAAACCTAACAAAATGTCTAAATTAAGGATCGTATGCAATAAATTGGGGTTATTTGCATAGTTGTAGATAATTAAAACCAGTTGGGTAATAAGAATTAACAGTATCTTTATTTTAATCATCACTCTTGCGAGTAAATATACGTCATGGTGGCAGACTTTGTATCGTTTGTAATGGCGGCTGACTTTGTATCATGTGTAATGTGTTCTTATTTCTGTTTTAAAAAAGCAGTAATTTGTTTTATTTATTTCGAGTTTATTTGTAATTCTGGTTTTGATTTTCGGTTTTTGAAGAGTTTTAATGTGTTCATTAAAATATTTACAAGATCGTTCGTGAGGTGAAAGTTTTAGAAGTGAGCATGTGCCGAAATGGTCGAGTCCAAGTTTTCTATAGAGGCGGGAGGGTAGGGTAGTAGACATGCAAGATTTTCCACACCTAACAAATATTTTTTTTTAAATAATGATTTTACTCATGCAAATCTCTTTTGTCCGACAAAATAAAGATTACGGATTAAGTTTTGCTCTTCAAGTAGGCCTAACTAAGCCAAAAGTCCCGGGTTCGATTCCCGTGTCTAGGTGTCATTTTTCAATTTTCAGAATCTGATCTTGAGTCGAACAATTTTCTCCTCACCATAGGAAAACCAGCCGAGACGAGACTTGCACCTATTTCCATGGGTGATACTTTTTGCAATATTGATTCCCAAATATTCCAGGCAGTTAGTAGTGTTAGTGAAATTACTTTATACAGTAAAACCTTGCTAAGTCTAAGATTTAGTCCATTCCTTTTTTGTTTCCTGCGGAAATTTCCGTCAAAAAATAAACAGAACTAAACTCAAAGTCGTCGTGATGTGTACAGGTGCATTATTTTGCCTCTATAATTAGAATTTATAGAAGCTTGACCTTTATAACTTGAAGCAAAAACATGTCACAGCCTGCACTCCCTTAGTACAGTAATTCCACCTCGAGTTATTGTTAGTCAGTCAAGTGAATGATATATCCTGTGTGTACGCTAAAATGAGTTCCAAATGAAAGTGCAAATCTTTAAGTGTTGGTGAAAAGCTTAAAGTTGTTGAAACAGTGAAGTCTCGTTCAATAAAGAAAAAAAGACATTGCTGACAAATTCAGAATTCCTGCCAGTTTACTCTCAATGGTCCTGAATAATGAAGGTGATGTTATGCAGAAGATCTCTGCAGGTAATTTAGATATAAGAGAAAGAGAGCTGCTTAATTTCCTGACCTTGAAGAGTTCTTATTAAAATGTTTTAAACCATGTTGGGGCAGAAATGTTATCATAGGTGCACCGATATTAAAAGAAAAAGACAAGGCTTTTACTAAATCGTTGGCTCATGAAAACTTTAGGAGCAATATTGGGTGGCTGGACATATTTTAAAAAAGAAATATTGTTTTTAGAAAACTTTGTGGCAAAAGTGCCAGTGTGAATGATAAAGTTTGCAATGAGTGGGAAAATGAATTGGAAGGAATGTTAAAATGTTATGAATCCCACAATGTATTGAATGCAGATGAGACTGCATTGTTCTACAATTGCCTTCCTGACAAAACATTGGCATTCAAAAAGGACAAATGTCAGGGAGGCAAGCACAGCAAGGAATGAATCACCCTTTTACTAGCACCAAATATGACATGGACCAAAAAACTCTAGCCTCTATTTACTCTATTTAGAGGTAAATCTAAAAAGCCACACTGTTTTGGGGTTTTCATTTCCTTCCCTTTAGAATACACTGCCAATAAGAAAGCATGAATGAACGCTGAACTATTTGCAAAGTGGCTAATCAAGATCAACACACAGATAAAAAAATTAAAATGTAAAATTATTTTGTTCATTGACAATTATTCCATGGAACATAATATAATTCCACTGCTTCAATCGGTGAAAAAAAAAATTCTGCCGTCAAACACTAAATCAAAACAGTAACCTTTGGATCAAAAAATCATCAAAAATTTCAAAACCCTGGACAGAAAGGAAGTTGGAAGAAAGATAATTTTGGACTTAGAAGATTGGGGGGGGGAGCTCGATTAACATTCGACAGGCAATGAGAACGGCAAATTTGTAAATTGTGTTAAAACATGTATATTTTCCCTACAAGCTGAAGAAGAACCAGAGCCTGTTGCAAACTACATGGAAGTAGAATAGAATGAAGTTGTGACTCATTATAATGCTGAAAATGTTAAATTTGAAGATTTTGTAGAGTTGGACAATGAGCTTGCTATTCCTGGATCATTGACAGATTTGGACATTGGTGAATCAGTCATCCAAGATGTACACAGTGATGACATACACATTGACGAGCGTTTTGTAGTAAAACCGCCAGTGTCGGCTAAGCAGACCAAAGCGGCTGTCGAAATGCTACAGACTTTATTAGAACAATCCAGCAATATTGAAGATGGCGGATTCTCTGCTTTGGTCACCATTGAAAATTCAATTGACTTTCAGCCTTTTAATAAGCAAGGTAAAATAACAAACTTTTTTAAAAACACTGTAACAGAGTAAATAACCACAGTTTAATAATTATGTAACAGGATCATTTTTTTAATACACATGTTCAATAAAAGTCTACAAGTCGAATTTTATTTAATTTAACTTCGATAAGCTATAACCTCCATTACTCAAAAAATTCAGCTCTTCCCTTGGGATTCAAGTTATCGAAGTTTGTCCATATTTTCACCCTCTTTTTTTTTAGTTGGTATACTGTCAATAATAGCTTTTACCAGTGCTAGTCAAAATTATTACCTTACCTTGATAGAAAACAAATTTCCTTCATACAATCTTCACACTTAAATGTTCTCCCTATTTACACACTTCATTTTTAAATTCTCAAAAACATTGCTTTAAGATCTCAAGAAATACAGAAAATCATAATAAAACAGACAGAAACAATGTTGCAGTTACATATTATTTGAAAAAGTTTGAGAATAACTGAAACGTGCACTTTATCCAGATGTCAGGTTACTCAAGCAATAATGCTGGGAGGTTTGGATAGAAAGATAGCTCCACGAAAAATAAATAAATTTAATAACAATGAAATATACATCTTATAGTTAAATCCGGTTTGGATCTAAGATAATTTTTTATTACTTTTTATTACTATTTTAATCTAATTGAATTTTGTTTCATCTATTTACATATCCAATCCTCCATCAAGTGGTATTGCTTTAGCAACCGGTCATATGGCAACACTGTAAGCTATAGTTATTCTGTCTACAACATTTTAAAATATATATCTGCCAATTTTTTTTTTAAAGTCTACAAGTCGAATTTTATTTAATTTAACTTCGATAAGCTATAACCTCCATTACTCAAAAAATTCAGCTCTTCCCTTGGGATTCAAGTTATCGAAGTTTGTCCATATTTTCACCCTCTTTTTTTTTAGTTGGTATACTGTCAATAATAGCTTTTACCAGTGCTAGTCAAAATTATTACCTTACCTTGATAGAAAACAAATTTCCTTCATACAATCTTCACACTTAAATGTTCTCCCTATTTACACACTTCATTTTTAAATTCTCAAAAACATTGCTTTAAGATCTCAAGAAATACAGAAAATCATAATAAAACAGACAGAAACAATGTTGCAGTTACATATTATTTGAAAAAGTTTGAGAATAACTGAAACGTGCACTTTATCCAGATGTCAGGTTACTCAAGCAATAATGCTGGGAGGTTTGGATAGAAAGATAGCTCCACGAAAAATAAATAAATTTAATAACAATGAAATATACATCTTATAGTTAAATCCGGTTTGGATCTAAGATAATTTTTTATTACTTTTTATTACTATTTTAATCTAATTGAATTTTGTTTCATCTATTTACATATCCAATCCTCCATCAAGTGGTATTGCTTTAGCAACCGGTCATATGGCAACACTGTAAGCTATAGTTATTCTGTCTACAACATTTTAAAATATATATCTGCCAATTTTTTTTTTTCTCTCTGTTATTTTAGGTTTTTGTGTGTTTATTGGGAAAGTGATGAGAATATGTTAGAGATAAATTAGATTTTTTTAGCAAACGTTAATGTAACTATCTTGCCAGGTTGTCTTCCTACCCCAATAGTTCCATTATATTATTGAACAGTGATTTCACACCGTTTCTAAGGGCCAGTTTCATAGTCAGACCTAGTTCGCCTCTAGTGCGGCACTTGACTGAATACAGGACAACGCCTACCTAAACCAGAATGGAATGGCCCAGTTTCGCATATGAATCTTGCCCTAAGTCATTAAGCATATTTTCGCCTTGAATAAAAGACATAATAGCTCCATCCACTATAGATGATGTAGCCCTAAAATATTGGCACTTTATTAGATCCAGGATAATCTAGTAGATGCAAAAGTACTAGGCCTATCTGGGGGAATTCCATAATAACTAGAAATGTTCACAGAAAATCTAAAACTGTAGTTGTATTCTAAGAGCTATAAAAATAAATGTTATAACCTCATATTTGCATTTAATATAGGAATATCGCCTTTAGTTGGTAAACCTTGAGATACAAGACCCTTTGGTAGACCAATACATCAATGGGAGGATAATGTTAGAAGCTTTTAGGGAGGTGTCTCAGGATATGATTGAATGAAGAACTTAAATTTCTGGCGGTCATGAACTTTCATTTTCCTAAAAGGCCATAAAGTTAGTTTGAAATATCACTTTCTTTATATTTTAAAATATAAGAGAAGGCAGTAAATAATGTAGGGCTAGGATCAATCACAATATGGCTTTTACAATGGAAAAGAAAAAGTGTAACGAGTCACAATTTGGGATCTCATTTTTTTTTATTTTGAATTTGATTTTGTTCTATTAAATATCCTAATTTCTTCAATCTTGGGTTAAAACTCTTGGAAATAAAAGATAACTTTGTTAATTCATGATAAGGTCCTAATACAAAGTATTCCTTTCTTTTTGATGTTTTCTGTCTCTATCATGTTCCAAGGAACTAACTGGGAGCAATCATTTCTCCTAGGTCATCTTGTATGATGTGGTGAAATCCGCCCTATTGGTTGTAAATAATCGAGATTCTGAAGAGGGGAGTGGTGATGAACAAGAATGTTCTGGCTCACACTTCTCAAAGACAGAGACACAATTGGAGAGTAGGTGACACGTGTGTGTGCATGTGCTCATGAACGTGTGTGTACATTCTACCAACTTGTCCGCATGGCAAGCTAGAGAGTATGCATTACAAAATGCCGCCCTACCTGGGGCATGTTGACAGCAGATACAAGATGCCACAATAGTTCACATTACTACTACTAAATGGAGAAAAAAAAAACTTTTCACACTTACCATTGTTGCTTCCAAACTAGATACCCTTTAACTTTTCAGACATTGTCATAGCCACACCGCTAGGCAGTGGCGGACAAGGCAATTTTTTGAGCGACCAAATTGGCAGTGCCACCACATATTTACATTCATTCAAACAGTGCTCTTCAGACGAAGCCAGACGGCCAGAAGCAAATAGTTGCTGTTGTGCTTGTTAATTTGTTTTAAAAAAATGGATTTAGACTGTGTTCTTCTCTCTGTGTTGGTGTTCGTGTAGTAGTAATAATAGATTTATTAGTTGTAGGTGGTCTATGAGTACTTATAGTTCATGTAGTAGTAATAATAGATTTATTAGTTGTAGGTGGTCTATGAGTACTTATGGGCTGCTTGTTCGCACTCCCCCCGGCCTCTAATTGCGTCACTCATGTGGCCAGTTCCGTGATCTCTTGTCTAACACGTGATTTTTTAAAAGTATTTGCTGAATTAATTACATCACATTTTAT
This sequence comes from Timema bartmani, assembly GCA_902151455.1. Lineage (NCBI taxonomy): Eukaryota > Metazoa > Arthropoda > Insecta > Phasmatodea > Timematidae > Timema > Timema bartmani. The sequence goes on from CABFWB010000272.1 coordinate 208,521, forward strand.
AATTCTGTCCATCAAGTGCTCAAGTAGTTTACTTATATCTGCAAACATAAATGGCAATAGAGGTTGATTGCTCTGATATTCAGTGAAAAATGTATCCAACTCAAGTGAAATTGACAGCATGAATCCCAACTTTGGTGTCAAAAGTTCATCCGTCATAAATTTACTTAATAATTGAAAATTATTAGATTTTGGAGGATTCTTGTTAGAATAAACATACTTTTTTTAAAAAAATAAGGCAGCATTGACATTGCTCTCTCTAACACCTTTGAGTTATCTACCCATCTAATAGAACAAAACTTCATTGAGAAAAGAAATTATTCTGTTTGGTAGTCTAGATGTGTCTTTGGAAAATCTTTAAATAAATAACAAAGTGAATAAAAGACTTGATTAATAACCCAACTAGAGTTAGAATGTGCAGTTTTGTAAGCACTGTGGACAATGTGTAAAGAACAAGTTCCAAATCCCTGCAACTCAGGATATTATGTAGAATCTTGCTTCAAGTAACTTTTGAGATCATTTAAAAATTTGAGGTTTACATTTAGCTCATTCATGGAAATTTGAAGCATTTTTTTAAGATCCAAACCCTCTTCTTTTATTGCAGATATAAAGTTTATTAACATATCTTGAGCTGTTGCATGACCTAAAAGAGATGTTAAATATCTTGAATGAATTTTCATTTGATAAGAGAACAACAATATCCAGCTGGGTTTTCTGAGCCAAAGTATTTATGCTCTCTTCAAATGAAATGCAGTAAAATGAGCATTGCTTAATTATATTTGCAAACTCACTTTTGAAAAAATTACCTAGTCCATACACAATAACATACCTATGTTTATCTTTATGCATTTGGAATATTTGGGCAAATCACTATCGGAAAACATTTAGTTTAAAAGATCACTACAAACAGAAAAACTTCTAGCAGATGAGTGTCTCAGTATTTGATTAATAGCACACAATATTTCAGCACGAAAAACTTCATCTTTGACAAAGAAACTCTGAATAGAACAACTAGGTTTAGTTCATAGTTTCAAAACCACTTCCTGATCATTAGCACTAAAAGGTACAACTTCACCATGTAGGCCCACATATAGCGCTGCAATTTTGGCTTCAGGGACCAAGTCAAATATCTTTTTGCTCCCACTAGCAGCTTTCACTCTTGTCATAATTCTTCTTTCCTTTGGCATGAGATCGGATTAAAGATACTCCCATGTTACTTATATCAAAGTTAGTTTTACACAAAGAACAATGTTCTTTAGTGTTTTTATCACAAGACACTATTTGGAGCCACAGCCAATTTGTAAACATTGTACTTTTCAATCAATTATCCTTAAAAGTAGTTTTCCTCTGAGTTTACTCATTTCTTCATATACACAAAGGAAACAAGATAAACAATAGGGCCTTGCAGAGTACTCACTGTAGCCAAGCTTGCAAACTGTGCAGGGGTGAAATGAAGAACACAACAAAGACAGTACTGTGCCTTTGGAATGCTACTGTAGTCAAAACAAACCCTTATTTCTTCTTCTAGCATGTAGAGAAGGGGGGGGGGGGGGCTTTCAAAAACACTAAAGAAAACAACGGGNGGGGGGAGGTTATGAAAGAGACTAAGAATAGACAAGGGAGACAAACATGGTCAACTACCAATGCAGCAAACAAGACACACCAGAGAGAGAGAGAGAGCATATTCAAGGGGTGCTCAAACTAGAACTATCAGCAGTGTTCAATTTATAAACATTAGGGGTCTTAAAATGTTGATGCAAACTGCCATAGCCAACATTTCACTCAATGAGAAGAGGCTTAATATTTTGCCAGTGTCTGATTCAAAATTCAAGTATATTTCCATTATTGTTAGGCACCCTGCAAGTTGTTAACAAAATGATATCAAAATAGTGTTTGTAATTGAAGAACATAAAACCACTATGCCAAGATTTAATCACTTGCCATCCAAGGCGCCAACACAATTTGGAAAGTTTGTTTTAACTTTGAAACCCACACAGATAGACTTCCATCTTGATGAATTAATCAAGGCTAAACAGATACTTTTCATTGTTCTTCATATCTCTTGGTAAATTGTTTAATGATGTTGCTTAGTATAGATATTCCCAACCAGAAATATATGTGCAAATCAGGCATAAGCAGCCACTTGCGAAGTATTTTTAAAATAGAAACAGAATAGTATAAAAACTTAAAAATACCCAACCAAACACACACTAAATGAACTCTTTTCAACGTTTCAGGTAAAGTTTTTTGGTTTAAATTAATGTCTCAGAGACTGCTACTCCAGGGAGTGTCGAAGAACTACTAAAATCTTTGATAAAAACCCAGTATGTTTTCTACAATCAGTTGTCCATCCTGCAGAGAGTCATTAGAAGTAAAAAGTACTTCTAACAACAGAAGTTGCTGCTTAAGAAAGGCCTCTTCACAGCGAACATCTCTCTGCCAGTTCTACTGCACCAAGCATGGAAGAAAGGGGAGGGAAAAAGGAAGAAAACTGAAAAGATGTTGGCTGAAGTTGAATACCTGGTGAATATGCTACAAACTGGTATTCAGTCATGAGATCGAGAAACGTCAAAAGAAGAAGACAATGATTGATTGGTTCTGTTATCCCTTCTGAAACCAATGAAAATTATTCCAGAAAATTTGTGTTTTGGTGTTAGCACGCAAATAATGAAAATTATTAATAATTCTACACAACCGGTTATGCCACACAATTTAAACCTCTACCAGCCTCATCAATTCGACCTGCAGTGTCTACACCCTTAACCAGAATATCAGGATAAACGCTTAACCTCACTTAATTCTCCAGAAGGCAAGCATCTCAATACAACAATGAGTCTGAGATAGAAAATATTTTCCAGGACTAAAAAAAAAATCGTTTGTAAAGTCATGCTTTTTCTCTGGTGGTATACTGTTTCTCATGTTTGTGTCCGCCCCATTCAGATGATTTCTTGACACTCCAGTAACTTATCAAAAGATCTATGTAGTTTTCATGCGTATGAAACAAAAAAATGTTGTCAAAGATTGCTGTACAGATTACAAAATACACCTTTCGTTGATTGGTCCTGAGAAAGTGGGTGAATCCAATCTTTGATTTCTCCGCTTTCGGTGATTACGTAACCATATGTACAGAAAAATAGTAAGTGCTGTTTCTTTCAGCTCCATTTTGAAACTACTCGATATTGGTGGCTAGAGAAAAATGGTCATGCCTCCAGAATATGTGGTGGGACGGCCATGGTGGCCCCGTGTGTAGGGGCTCTAAAAGGCAAATGGCTGCCAATTTAAGAAAATTTGTTTTCACTGCCTAATCCCATGACCCTAAGTTTAGTTCTGTGCTGTGTGTTTCACACTCTTTCCTGCATAGTTTCCCAAGAACAAATTTTACATCAAGTGACAAGACATAAACAAATATTTTTCTTTCCAAGCGAAAGCCCTTAACCCTTTGTCCAGTGGGAACTATTTCTTTCTCTTTGATGGTAACAGTACAAATTGGGAACTGTGCTTCTCTTTGTCCATTGACAGCAGTGTAAAGTCTGAAATATGTACCTCTGACTGGTGGCAGCAGTGTAAAGTGTGAACCGTGTTCCTCTGTCCAGTAGCAACAGTGTAAGGTGTGATCAATGTTTCTCCTTGTCCAGTAGCAGCAGTGTAAAGTTTGATCAATGTTTCTCCTTGTCCAGTGACAGCAGTGTAAAATGTGAACTGTGTTTCCCTTTGCAATATGTAAAGTGTGGACTGTGTTCTTCTTTGCCCACTGGCAGCAGCGTTAAGTGTGAACTGTGTTCCTCTTTGTGAAGGGGCAGCAGCATAAAGATAAAGTGTGAACTGTGTTCTTTGCCCACTGGCAGCAGTGTTAAGTGTGGACTGCAGTGGCGCAGGAACGGGGGTTACGGGGGTAACTTTTACCCCACCCCCCCCAAATAGAAGAGGGTAAAAAGTATCATTTTTACCCCCTTTACTCTCCCAAAAATAATATAGTAAAACATTTAGATATTGTAAAGATCTCGAAGTTTGATACAAAGTTTACACTAAGTTAACACAATAAAAATAAAATGTGCTTGGAGCACACACTGAAGAGATTTTGAAAACTTTGATAGTGATACCAGATACATCAGCTACTGCAGAAAGAAGTTTTTCAATGCTTGTACGAATAAAAATCTATCTTTGCTTCACATTGAGGCAACATAGACTAAATCACCTGTGTCTGTTGAATGCATACCCTGAGAGGTTCAACAAAATTGAAATTGCAAAAATAGTGGTTTTATAGCTAGTAGTGAATTTAGGGAAAAGGTGTATGGAAACCTACTTTAATTTTCAGTGTTTGATAATTTTTATTTGAGCCGCTTCAAATATACTTTTTCTTAATTTGTTTTGTGTGTATTAATTCTAATGTTTGGCATGAATAAAATAAATGAGAAAAATGCACAATGGGACTGTTAAATACAGGTATCCCTCGTTATACGCGATTTCACTTTACACGTTTTTGCTAAAACGCGATTTAAAAAAAATAATGCTTGGTCGTCTGTAATTTTGCAGTCACTCTGTGCGGTGGTGGCGTGACCTTGTGCGCGCACATTCCGGTGATAACATTTATCTTTCCTGTACAGTTTGGTGTTGGGGGGTGAGGGAGCGGTATTGACAACATTGGAGATGCAGGGGCAGAATTTAGGAACAGTCCTGTATGAAGGGAGTTTGGAAAAATATTTGGCCTAAAGTTTCTGATTTTCATGATTTTGATCCTGAACACAAGTATTTTCATTCAAGACATGGCATTGTTGATGTAGCAAGATGTTGGATTTTAGGAAGTAGACCAGGAAAATGTGGATGAATTGCTACAATCCCACTCAACAGAACTCACCAATGAAGATCTTCTAGAAATGGAGAACGGCATAAAGGATGAAAAGAAAGAGCCTTATGTTGTTGAGCCTACCAAACAACTTTCAACAAAACAATTTGCTGATTTTTTAAGCACACTGAGAGTGCAATTAGAATTAATGAAGAGAATGGCCCTAACATGGATAGAAGCACCAAATTGCCAGAGAGGTTCTGAGTTCTTTGTCTTGCTACAAATAACTCTATAGAGAGAGGAAGAATACTGCCCGTCAGCTGAGTCTTGACCATTTCATCAAAAAGTTGAAAATTGTCAGTCTAACAACCCAGGGCCTTCAGGAGAACAAGAGCCTACCATCCAGGAGCCTTCAAGAGAGCAAGAGCCCATCGTCCAAGGGCCTTCAAGAGAACAAGAGCCTACCATACAGGGGCCTTCAAGAGAACAAGAGCCTACCATTCAAGGAACTTCAAAAGATCAAGAGCCTACTGTCCAAAGGCCTTCAAGAGAGCAAGAGCCTACCGTCCAAGGGCCTTCAAGAGAGTAAGATCCTACCATCCAGGGGCCTTCAAGAGAGCAAGAGCCTACCATCCAGGAGCCTTCAAGAGAGCAAGAGATTACCGTCCAGAAGCCTTCAAGCAAGTAAGAGCCTACCGTCCAAGGGCCATCAAGAGAACAAGAGCTGTCAAGGATAATCAAAAGATCAAGAGCCTACCATTCAAGGATCGTCAAAAGATCAAGAGCCTACTGTCCAAAGGCCTTCACGAGAGCAAGAGCCTACCGTCCAAGGGCCTTCAAGAGAGAAAGAGCCTTCAAGCGAGTAAGAGCCTACCGTCCAAGGGCCATCAAGAGAACAAGAGCCGTCAAGGATCATCAAAATATCAAGAGCCTACCATTCAAGGATCGTCAAAAGATCAAGAGCCTACTGTCCAAAGGCCTTCAAGAGAGCAAGAGCCTACTGTCCAAGGGTCATCAAGAGAACAAGAGCCTACCATTCAAGGATCATCAAAAGATCAAGAGCCTACTGTCCAAAGACCTTCAAGAGAGCAAGAGACTACCGTCCAAGGGCCATCAAGGGAACAAGAGACTACCGTCCTAGGGCCGTGAAGGGAACAAGAGACTACCATCCAAGGACCTTTAAGAGAGCAAGAGCCTACTATTCAAGGGTCTTCAAAAGATTAAGAGCCTACTGTCCAAGGGCTTTCAAGAGAGCAAGAGCCTACCGTCCAAGGGCCGTCAAGGAAACCAGAGCCTACCATTCAAGGGCATTTAAGAGATCAAGAGACTACCATCCGAGGGCATTTAAGAGATCAAGAGCCTACCGAATCAGGGCCAAGAGCAAGAGCCTACGGTCCCAGAGACTTCAAGAAAGGATAAGAGTGATAATCTAGATTTACCAGATCCAGTTAATTTATCATACTATTGAAGATTAACAGTAAGTGTAGTTGTAGCGTTGTATTAATTAGATAGATTAATTAAAAATTGCATTTGTTTACAAATTTCAGGGGATTGAAGATTGACAAAAGGTGTAAATTACCTATAGGATTGTACTAGTTAGCTAAATTAATAAAAATTGCACTCATTTACAAGTTCTAGGTTTTTATTTACTTTTTCTCTATCTCACCCATGTTAAAATCAATTCCCTTTACGTGTTTTCGTGTTATGCGATTATTTATTAGAACCAATCACTCGCATAGTGTGAGGGACAGCTGTATTACATTTTCCTGTGTTTTTTTTTATCTCAAAAATCTTATCTCCTAGAAAAGCACATGAGTATTTTTACCCCCCCAAATAAAAACGTTCCTGTGCCACTGGTGGACTGTGTTCTTCTTTGCGCACTGGCAGCAGTGTTAAGTGTGGACTGTGTTCTTCTTTGCCCACTGGCAGCAGCGTAAAGTGTCAAATATGTTCCTCTTTCCAATTAAAGTCATATTGTGTATAACATTCCTTTATGCATTCTATTATCATAATATACCCTAAGGGCGAAAAAAGACATTAAATATACTATAAAATTATTTATTTATAAATAAAGTTTTTGAGAACATATGAAATCTTATTACACTTCAACATTTATAAATTTTTGCTTTCCAGATATTGATCACATTTCAAAGCAAGCGCCACATCATATTAACTTTGATAAATAACATAAATGGACCCTTATATATTTCTTATTCAAATATGTGCTAATTACTACAGTGATGATGCTTGTATACCACTCATCTGAAACTTCCAACCAAAAAAAGTATATTATTAAAAATTAGAGATGGGTTGAATCCATGATTTTTTGAATCCTTAACTTATTATAAAACATACCATAATAGACATAGGAGGTTTCCTTTACAACATTAATTCTTGAGTTGTTGTATAAGATATAAATAACAACTAAATGTTAACCCATTTTACATAATGTATTCATTAAAGCATGTATACAATCAGTTAAGTGGTAGATTAAATTTTTTGGAATCTGGTTGCTACACTAAGATTCAGGTAGGAAGACCAGTAAATGATAGGTCACAAACGTTTGTAAAACAACTTTCATAAATTCATATCTTAAGTAATGTGACTTACATCTTTATATTTTGATAGATAATATCAATACCTATAAAGTAAAATGCTATCATTGTTGACCCCAATGAATTATGTTTGTATTTTCTAATCCTGTTCTTCCAACCAGAACCCTACTATAAGTTTATTCTATAATTATATTGATCCAAACCACAAAATGCAGTATGAAAGCTCTAAAACAAACTCCAACTAAATATTTGTAAGAAAAAAACTTTAATGTTGAGTCTAACTATTCTCAAATATAATTAATCATACAAGGATTTTAAGTTCCCATTACTAATCAAAATAAATTTACAGATTGCATTTGTAAACAGAGGTAATTTTTGTATTTGCTACAGATTTGACTTTTTATCCAGGCTATCGACGTATTTACATTAAGAGAGTGCATCACAAGCCCATCAACTCTGTGAAGCAGTCAGCTCAAAATCATAGATTTACACTAACACTATTGCATGTGGATCATTTCTGATTAAACATTAATGGAGATAGAGAGTTAATAGATGTTCCTTATACAGAACATAGTATTTGGATAAAAACTGCATTTAAAGGCAGTTTTTGACCATTTTAGAATGGCTTCACAGCTAAGCATTGTGCACAAACCTTTATTTTATCATAAAAGGGGCATACTGTAGTTATTAACTTTGTCGATTTGTTCCCCATTATCACTATGGAAAATTTTGAGTAATCGTTCGAATACAAATGCACTGAACACATTTCTGGTATATCTTGGTCTTTTCTTTTCCCTTTAACTTACATACTTCGCACGACCCAGAAGCTAAGTTGGGCCTGCTACAATGCATGCTCTTAATAGTATAGAAATTAAAAAGGTACAATTTAAAGGAAATATATCTGCATTTATGTGGTTTGAGAGTGGGAGATTATTTAGGGATAAACACCGCTGTACACCTAGGCACCATTTGAAATGCCAAACTCATCACTAGTAAACCAGGAACAGCTGCTGTCTTCTTAATCTGTGCCCAATGATACAAGTATGAGTCAGGCACACGAGCAGAATTCAGTACAAGTAAACTAATACCGAGCTAACATTTTAAAACTTAAGTGTAGTTTGGTATTGTAGGTCATTGTTTTCAGCCACTTGAACACAGAAAAGATTCAAGGGTCTGTACAAAACTATATATGAGAAATTCAAAAACAAAATCTCAAATACAGATATGAAGGCCTTAATTTGAAATCATAATTTTATGCAATTGCTAGTAAAAGGAATTATATATATTTGGGTGGTTGGAAAACTAATAAAAAATCACAAAATTATTTGAAAATAATTAATTTACTTAAAAAAAGTCCTCTTTGTTCTTCCTGGGGTAGTAAAACAAATAAACAAAAGTGAAAGTGTCAGTGGGTGCCAAAACCCTGAAAACTTTTTTTTTATTCAATTTTCAGTATTTTCACTTTAACTTAATGTGTACATTTTTAAAGAGTTAAAGGATTTGAATTTGAAAAATTTGAAAAAAAAAACATTTTGGATTTGAGTTCAAGAAATAAAGGATCCGACCCATCTCTACTAAATAAGGTGGTGATTACTTAACCAAAGGGATCTCATTTAATAGGATTAGTAATTATCTAAAAGCGTATAACCCGAACGGGTAGTAAGACGCGGTGCTAAATAATAATAATAATTATCTAAATATGTGATTACCATTTGATACATTTTCATTGAAAAAAAATCTTAACTTGTGCGTTTATTAAAAATGTACTAGTATTCATAGTGCATATATTGTGTTGATGAGGTTAGGTTGTCGGCTACAGATGCCCGACAACCTCGGACTTGAGCCTCTCAGCCAGTGCTCTGCGTAGTTGCATCGTGTTTGTGGCGTTGACTGTACTACCAGGTTCGTGACCTGCCAAAGCTAATTGAGCTACCCGGGCAGATTGAGGGCGCGCCTCTGCAGCCTTCAACTGCTTTTCCCGCTCGTGTTTCTTGAGTGATAGCAGTTTATCCCGCTGGGACTTCAGGTATGCCTGCCGCCTTGCGATCTCTGTCGGCGATACCTGGGAGGACCATGAAACAAAAGCTATTCTTAGTAATTATCTTTATTGGTAGTCATTGGCATGGTTAGGGTAAGGGTTCAAGTGAAAAAATTATTTATTTCAAATAGAATATCATCATAATATTATTTGGTGGCTATACCCTTGTTCTTTGCTTAAGAACCTGTTTCAGTTTCTAAAAAATTGTTTTACGGGTTTTAGTTAAGTTAAACAAAGATTTTAATAAATATATACAGTAAAATAAATATAGTTTACATAAAAAGTGTCTTTAATTTTCAATTTTGGTTCAAAGTAAGAGGTATAATCATCATACTTATCTGGGTAGTGCTGGAATTGAAATTTTTTGGATAAAATAAATTATAAATTAACTTTCACTGCCACAGATAGCTTCATCAGGTTCAGATTATAATTTTCTTTTTTAGCACCGCGTCTTATACTACCTGTTCAGGTTATACGAATATGTACTAATTACACTGCCTAATGAATTAGGGGTGAGGATGGTTGAATAGAGGAAGTGTACTCACATTTTCTTGGATGGAGAGTAGAAAATCATTTTGTAAATACCATCCTCAGTATACTCGATTGAGATTCGAAAGTCAATCTCCCTGTCGTTGGCAGTCTATTATAACATGATAGTGACGCCTTAGACCATGCAGCCACCAAAGCAGGTTGAATATATATATATAACCACCGAGTCTACACACCGATCCTAATGAAATTACGAGGGCTGGTGTTTTAAATGTGTTTTTATGTTTGTTGGTGTTTTAGCCCAACAATTTCTACCCCAGCATCACTCAAGTAGGGGTTCTGGCTATCTCTCCTACTTTTAACCATGATCTAGTCCAGTGCTCTATTCCAAATAATTATTATTATAAACATTCCTTGCACTTGTCTACTATTCTGGAAAATATGGCTTTAGATAAGTTTGTCTGATGGAATTTGGAAATGAAAATCAAAATAATAAAACGGGAACCAATACATCTTTCAGAATGATCCCATCACTAATGTGAATTATTTTTAAACTAATAAAATTGTTTAGTTAGTTGGTTTCTCACTAAACAATGATTCTTGTAATTGATAGTGCTTTTGAAAATAGTTAGCCTTCTTTTGCTGTTTATGGCCCAAGTGACTGAAACACCCCATTAAACTTTTAAAAATCTAGTTTGAAAAAATATATATATTAACCTCTGCCTGTACTATTAGTTGTTCATCTTTAGGTTGTGAAGATTCAGGTGGGGCAGATGCTGTCGGCTCTACAACAATAATACAACATTTGTATCCAGTCACTATACAGTTTTATAGGACCAATTAATGAGAAATTACCAACAACCTTTAAGTTTTTTCTATAAGATTAAATATGTAAAAGAAACGCACGAAAAAGAAAAAATATAGCTTGTTTTTTTAAATTTTTGATCCAATATAATAATAGTATTATTAAGTGATTTTGTTCTAGGTCATTATGATATCTGTTGAAAATAAAACACTAACCTAATTCTTAATTTTTCATCCACCCAAGATCACAAACTTTTACATTGTAAAATTAAAAACCTTAACTTATCGATATCATATCATCGTCTATAGAAAAAACTTACTTTGGTATTCAAATGCATTATGCCATTGACTAGTTATGTTTGAACCTAAATATTATATAACAAAAATATATACCAATATATCTAGCATTAACTGTTTGTCTGTACTTCGGCTAGATATAATTGCAAATCAATGCAAACACTTCATGCACTCTGACCTATAGTGTGTTGCATCGCAGTTTGTAGAAGAACCTTTTCCCGCTTGCATTCTGCCTCTAGTCTGTCGTGTTCGTCAGTGGATGTGGCCAATGATTGCTCCAGTTCTATTGTGCTGCTGTCTAACATCTCCTTGCAGGCTTGGTATTCTTCCAAGGACTTCCTGGGACAGAGGCAAATTAAAGTTACTTCGAAAATAAACTACACAAATATGTGTAATGCCAAAATGCACTAATGTTTAGTATTTATATTTAAACCACTAAAATTGTGTTTTATTTCACAGGCTAAACAGAATTGTGTGTGTGTATATATATATATATATATATATACATACATACATATATATACATATATATAAAACTCATGATGGAATTTAAGCCCAAACTCTTCACAAAAGAGAATAGACGCAAGGCCAACTGAAAAAAAAATGCATAATTTTCTAATAGAAAAAAAAAATTTAACTAGTATTTTAGTTGCACTACATCTTACTACCAATACAGGCTAACTGTATATTTACATTAAATGGATAGGTTTTAGAAACAGTGGCATAACTAAGGTGAGGCAGGGGGGCGCATGTGCCCTGGGTACCAAATTTATAAGCAATAATAAAAGTTTTAATTTTTTTAACGATAAATTAGTAGCCTACTAAAACGACTAACCAGTTTGAGTACCAATATAAGAATCAAACCAAAATTTAAAGAATAGTTTTCAAAGGGTGCCATCAACTCTAGTTACACCTCTGATTAGGAAGGTAGAATAGAACAGCATTTGTGTGGAGGGAGAATGAAAAATTATTCAGGAATGACCACCCTCTATATGCTCAACTGGTAATCAAACCCTGACCTCCCGGATATTTGCAAACTAGAATATGTTAGCTTGACATTTAGTCCGCGTACCCACTGGATTTCACTAGTTATTTTATTTGTTGGGTTATTCTAAAATGGTGTGTAGTAGTTAATCTATATAACAAGTCCCCGACCGATGGTCACCGGAGGACCCGACCCCCGCCGAGACCCGTCATACCGTCGGACACGGACGGTCCGAGATTTTCACAAGTCCGAGACGCGCGGTCGACGTAGGTACCAACCCCCCTTCTGAAGCCCCGACTCCCGCCGAGACCCGGGACATTGGCGAATTATATAGACAATAGGGAACTGTTGGTATCATTGAATGAGAGAAATAGGGTAGTTGAATATGGATTGAGCAGGGAAATGTGTGTAAAAGTAAACAATAAGTGAATATAAAGTGTTATAAGTAAGTTGAATAGTATGTATATTAAATGCTGTGGATCAAGTTGTATATTTGGGTTGCTTTTGCAAGTCATTGATAATTTGGGAAGTGAGAGACCAGAGTGGGACAAAGGAAAATGGTGAGTTTCATAAGAGAAATTGAAACCTTTTCAAAAGCAGCAGAGCTTTCCACCATGGACCCTCAGTGGGTGTGATGTTTACCAGTTTTTTGTCTTAGTCTTGTGGTCAAAAAATGAGTTGAGTGTAGAACAAAAATACGTATTTTCCCTTCATTCAACAGGGCCTAAGGTACCAGGTATTGTCGAATTCCAATGGAATGAGTAGAAGTGAGGAATCGAAATCAGGGCCCAAGACTATCATCCAACAACACATTTACGGAAAAACTATAATTCAGTTAACGAGTATTTTAAACCGAAAGTTAACGTAGCACAAGAACAAAGAAAGTTTTGACAGATCAAACAAGAAAATTGTGAAACAGTGGATCAATTTATCATTAGACTTGTCACACAAGTCAAATTCTGTGCTTTTGTTTATGCTAGTGAAAACATGTGTGATCAATTGAGTGACACTTGCCAGTTTGAGGTGCTTGATGAAAATTTATCAAAAGAGAAGGTGATTTTACATTTATAGCGAGATGACCTGGTGATCTATGGGTAAGGTTTCTAACTTCTGTGCTGGGGGTCCAGGGTTCAATCCTCGGTTCCGGCACAGATTTATCTGATTGCCAAACCCTTCCTTCACCTTTGACAAGATGTGTATTAATCACTACTTGTGAATGTGAGGAGTGCCAGGCCTCCACCGTGGTTCGGATTCCATGTTAAACTGTAGGTCCTCCATTTCATCTCACAATCAGCCTAGCATCACACATTATCGTAAGTGCGTACAACCCGAATGGGTAGTAAGACGTAGTGCTAGTAATAGAGGCCCGGAGCAAAAAAATCGGAGGCCTCCTTTTGTACAGCAGTTTTTCAGTTTTAGCACCAAGCCGTTATAATATATTTATACGTACTTTATACTTATGTTAAGTACATAATAATTTCTCATATTTTATTGAATATTGATCAACCCATTAAATGAATGTACTTTATTAAATGTAAACAAATTAAGTTAGATAAGTAAATTCCTCTCTGTACCATTGCACGTTTAGTTTTCTGTGGACCGACAACGGTAGCACAATAGTGGTGTATTATAATGTACTGCAACACATTACTCGAATAATGTAAATCTTAAATTACATAAAATTAGGGTTTTCAGGAATCTGGAAAGGAGTCCTATCACTAAGCGAATACATATTGCTGTTAATTATCTTTAGACTATTTGATGTGAAATTTAATAATAACTGTTATTGAATTCAATAATTTTTGGAGGAAATGTGGCCCCCTGGAATGTGAGGACCAGGACAATTGCCCTCCCCCCCCCTGCCCCCAGATGCAGCCCTGTTTATAAGCAGCATTAAATATTATCTGTGTCTGGAAAGAGGATCAAAAACATGTTAGCAGTGTTGATAACTCAATAACTAGAGTTAGTTTAGGCAAGGACAAATAAACTGCCAATGTACGATAAAGCACCAGGGAATTGCTTAGTAAAAATGAATCTACAACAGTAAAGTTTAGTAGTGATAAGAAACAATGTGCTTCCAGTGTGGATATTTCGGACACATAACAAAGGATAAATGTTGCATGGATATTAGAAGGTTTTATGAAAATTAAGGGTTAAACGGTCATTTTTCCAAGGTGTGCGAGATAAAAAAAAAAGCTGTTTTTGTTGCATCACGTTTTACTATTTGTTTGAGTCCTCCACCTATGTAATAATTACACTAATGTATTAGGGATGAGTAAGGTTGAATTTAGAGAGTGTACCCGCATTTGTGTGGAGTTATAGTGGAAAATCATTCAGGTAAAACCATTCAACCGGGATCCGAACCCCGATCTCTCTATCATCAGCAGTCTAGTCTATTACGAGAGTAACACCTTGGGGGTACAAGGCCACCAAAGCGGGTGCAAAGTAGTTAAAATAAGAAAAAAAGGCCAAAGCATAGAGCTGTTAGGAGCATTGAGGATGTGCAAATAAGTGAATCGAATTCTTATGATGACCAAATTGGTTGAACCTTTTTTGCATTAAATACAGTAGTCCTGTATACAAAACACATTCATTCTAGCTTTGGTCAAAATGTTTATTGACTTTGAGGTAAACTGTAGGCCCTCATGTAATGAATTGAAATGGACAATCCCGGATCCAGGCACGAACCATGGGCCACATGGACTCGGTCCCAGAGTGGCTAATTTATGGGGCAGCAAATTTTCGTAGAGAACAATTTTAAAGTGCGCGCTGAATCGAATGTATGACCTAGGGAAGTTTTCAAGACTAAAGATAAATTTTGAACAGCTGAGAATCTTTGCACCACCAATATATTGTTGTTCTTTATTTATTGTTTGGTTATTTATTCGTATTTTATTCACATTTTTATTTTTTAATATGTATTTATATATTATTTTAGTAATTTAATGTTACATGTTATTTGTTAATAATTTATTATAATATCCTACTTTTGGTTAACTGACTGACACTAATTGCTTTGTGAACACGACGTGATTGTGTGGTGGTTACATAAGTAGTCAGTTGAATTTCTTTTAAAACCATTAAAATATCACGTTTCATTTCAAATAACAATATTTTCTCTTTTATAAGATATAAGTTTTTTTTAATTAATTGCCGTATTTAACTATAAATAATTGTGAAAATGGATGGGGAGAAAACGTTTGAGTCAATGTGTGCTCCAAGCACATTTTATTTTTATTATTAACTTAGTCTAAACTTTATATCTTGCCTCAACAAAATCTTTACACTATTTAAATTATAAAAGTCTTATTATATTATTTTTTGGAGGGAGGGGGTACAAATGATACTTTTTACCCCCTCACTTTTTTTGGGAGGTAAAATTTACCGCCATTTGTTAATATCTTCAATTTTTGAAAGGGTAGTAATACGCGGTGCTTTAAAAAATCTTTAGTTGAAAAATTAATTATATTATTTTTAACTCATAATAGGTATTAGCTTGATTAATTTTGAGTGTAATAAATTCATCACATGAAAATGAATTGAGGCATTTATAGTTTTGAAAACTCTATTGCGATCATTTTTAACTGTCTTAATTCTTTAAGTTAAGTTTCAGTTTATGAGTCTTTAAATTAAAAACAAACATTACAATAACGTGTGATTCACACATTTATTAGACTATGTCTTAATTTTTAGAGCTTGATCTTAAGGGGAATCGTGCATAGGATTCTTTTTGAGAAAACAATTTTTTTTCCTCAGCAATTCTAATTGTGCTTTGATTTAAATAATTTAAATAAAATTTTTAATTTGCTTTATAATCTGTTTCAACCGGTAAAATTTGATTAATTTATTTTTCTAAAACCATAAATTCTATGTATTTGATTTTTTTATATTTGACTTAATAACTTACTTTAAATTAAAGTGTAAAAATTTCAATACAATCACCTGAATACTTTTTAAATAATTAAATATTACTTCTACATCTAAAATTAACATTTATAAAGCAGTTTGTAGTTATTTATTTAATTTTCATATTAATGTGTTAAGGTTTTAAATAGATATAGATTTTCTGGTGGATTGGTTGTGAGCTAGCAGACGTTTGATTATTGCTTCTATGAGGTCGACTTTTAAAACTACAGATGAACTCGGTCCTAACATTTAAAGTAGACAAATACCCCTCACCCCTACTATTTACTTTCACAGCTTAAACTTGTGACGGCTGTGGACACCACCACGTAAACAACCATCTCGAGTTGCAGTAGTTCTTTTCTGAAGGACAAGGAAGCTTGTCTGGTCAGCTCATACCACCATTTAGTGATTCCATATTTTAGCTTCAGAGCAGTAGTCGCGCACTTTCGAACCTTACCGGAAATCTTTTACAGTTTTTTTTAAAAATATGGCTAAAAACCCTCCACCAAGTCGTATTCGCAAGAGGAATAAATTTGCTATGATCGCCAGATGGAAAAAGAAGCTAACTGGAAAGTAACTATTTTTTAGTAAATATAAGTTATATCTATGTGGAATATCCAAAATTTGATCAACACTATCATTCTTGTGTTAAAGATGATGTATTTTGTTAAATATTTTTGTTTTAGAGAAGTCATTGAGGCAAATAGCAACGTTATGACTATGGCGTTTGATCCAGACGTGTCACCACAGCCCGATACATGTCTTCGTGAACCAGTGCGACATAAATAAGGAGTTAATAATTTACCCCGCTTTTATTACTCAGTTCCTGACTAAACTTGACATTGCAAATAACAATAACAGATACTATCACAAGGCGTACCTTAAAAATAGTATGTCAACGGTGATACAAAATTTAACTCTTTAAAGTATTAGGCTACTACATATCCTTCACTGCTCAGGCTCTTAGCTTTTTGCTAGTGTCTATGNTGTTCACCAACTATTAAAAATCCTAATTTTTAAAATATGTTTGATAGTACCAAATTTGTTCCAGATTGTTATAAAAAATATTGTTTGTTCAAATTTGATTTATAAATGAAATGTTTACGTTTAACTTTATTTCAGAGTCCCCCTATGGTCTACAAACAACATGCCCGCTTGTCGGATTCATAATTATACAATCGCAAGCTTACTCGTAATTACGTTCCTCTTAAATTCAAAATATACTTTCTACAATGAAAAGTCGTAAGACGTAATTTTCACCAATAAAAATTAAGACGAGTTAACCAATGAAGAAAATAACAAATATAACCATTGAACTCTATAATATAACTGGATGGACATACACATACACATTGCCACGGACCAAAGCGTGACGCTCAAGTTTATCGTCTGTTACATTGCGGGGGGACAGATTAAACGGTTTCTTTCAATGATCTTGTGCGAAAATATGTCTCTGACGAATAGAAGTGTTATTGTTTGAAAATAGTGAAGTATTATACCACACTTTCATGAAGAAACATTTACATTAAAGGATATACAATTCAGTTTTACAGGCAATACTGTACAAACACAAATAAAATCTTTAATAAATTTTAAATATGTAGTAGTTATCATCCATGTTGTTTCCATTCTGCCAAGACTACACTCATATTTAAAGTTGGTTATTAGCTTGTATATTGATTTTAGAAACCTTATTATATTGAAAGGTCGATAAATATAATGAATAAGGTATCTTAAAACTTGATTACATTTGTTTGAATGACAAACTTTGTGTAGTTGCCATACATATTAAACTATCACTTAGGTTATAGGTTTGTAGAAAGTATTATTATATGTTACCACCCACTCTACTACCTCTTAGCTACGGCCACACTAGACTAAAAGGAAGGTGGGGGTAAGCTACATAATATATAAAGAAAGTAAGACACAAGTAAGCAACAATTAAATAACAATATGAATGTTTTATTCAAGATAACAACAGTTGAAATAATAATTTACATTGCCTCGAAAATTCATTGGGGGTATGTTGAAAATCATGTTAATAATAATGCGCAGTTCGATCATGTGAATGTTTCCAAACATGAAACGTATCCTTAAGTCAACTAGGTCAGTCTGAAAGAGACAACAACTCGACCAAACTACACTGTCAGTTTCACAACAGTGAATATTGACAAAACAAACTTAAACGTTGACAATTAGAACAAATCATTACTTTTAAAATATCTAGTCAAATATTTATTTGATTACAATATAGAGCCTAATGGGCATCTTTGACATGGTTGCAAAGGTGTCTGCTTCACCACATTGAATACTGACAGAAAAAAGAAGGTTAAATATCACCCAGATAGTTTAATAAGCACGAGATTTTGGCTTACCGCCATTAAGTCAAACTCCCGCGGGACTATTAAATGTCGACACAACAAAAGACTTTAGCAAGATTTCTACTTGTTAATAAATAATATGACATACAAAAAGTCTAGTTAAACCACAAGTTATTTCAATTAAGTAATTTGGAAAATCATTAAGTCTAAATCAATCAATCCGTAAAACTTTACGTTATTTTAATATATTATTCAAATAACAGTTATATAAGAAAACATTATAAAAAAGGGATTTTACATTTACTTAGTCTGCAAAACTCAATCAATTTAAATTAAATACTATTAACAAAAATAAGTTTATAAATGTGGCAATCCTATATTTTACGTGACTTCACTGACACTAGCGCCCATGTGGTGGCAAAAAGAATTGACTTATTTCCTTAAATAAGTTGATGTAGGCTAATATAGGGATAATAATTCCTAAAATCCTATAAACTAAATTATTGTTTGAACATAAGACTTCTACACAAAGTTTGTCATTCGAAAAATATAATCAAGTTTTTAACAATCTTATTTTACTATAATTACCGAACTTTCAATATAATATGGTTTCTGCAACTAATATACAAGTTAAGAGCCAACTTTAAATATATTGTAATATAGTAATACTTCTCACAAGCCTATAATCTGATTGTTTGAACGTGAAACTTCTACACAAAGTTTGTCATTCAAACAAAAGCAATAAAGTTTTAAGCTACCTTATTTCATTATAATCATCGAAATTTCAATATAATATCTAAAAACATATACATTCTAAGAGCTCACTTAAAATATATTATAATAATATAGTAAACTGCCTACATTTCCACCTAAATGATCGCTTGAATGCAAAACTACAACACACAGTTTATCGTTCAAACAAATTTAATCAAGTTTTAAGTTACAGCTATTGAAATTTCAATATAATATGGTTTCTACAACCAATATACAAGCTAGTATCCAACTTTAAATTTATTATAGTCTTGACAGAATGTAAACAGCATGGGTGATGGCTTCATATGTTAACATATTAAAGATTATATTCGTATTTATATAATATTCTTCGCCCAAATGAGGTATAATACTTAACTATTTTCAAACAATAAATATTTTTTTTCACCAGAAACTTATTTTCGTATAAGAATATTGAAAGAACCCGTTAATACTGTCACCTCAAACACAATCAAGCAGACGACAAACTTGATCGTCACGCTTTGGTCCTTTGCAATGGATGTGTTTATGTCCATCCAGTATAATCTGGAGATCAATGTTACTAACTTCATGGCTTCTTCCATGACCTGTGTCTCTTCGACTGTGTGTAGTGATTCGGGACCATCGCTAGGCAGCAGCACTTGTGGAGTGATCCCACACCTCTGCTGGATCATCTCCAACGCCTGCAGCTGTAGTTCAAGGTTTCTCTGGATCATCATATGCTTGAATATTTCATAGTCGTTCGCTGCCCACACCTGCTCGAACAAACTCTGAAAAAAAAAAAGTTCGAAATGCTCAAAAGAAAATAAACAATTTAAAATAGTGTAGAGGCTTTAGCCAATAGACAAAGAAGACGGAAAATATGTTTTATTCACGTTTTAAAAGTCTTTTGGTAGCCATACTTGTTTGTTACAACCGTATCTTATTTGTTTTAGCATAAATGCTATTGCAAGCATGGTTGAAAAAAGGGGAAATAGTATATTTTTGATTCTATGATGGTGTGGTAGATCTTTCATAATTTTCTTGTCCACAATAAAATCAGAACCAAATATAATTAAAATGGTATATAATAGTACATGCATCACTTTAATTACCTGGGTTAATTTTATGATGTTAAATATTATGGTATCATGAACATTATTTATTAAGCGAGCGCAGGATCAAAGAAAATCCCTGGATTCTCTCTTCAAGTCGGCCTAGCTACTTAAGTGAAATATACTGAATATAGATGTATTTTTTTTTAACTTTTAAAAAATTTGCAAATATAGTTTAGGTGGTTTTTAATTTTTATGTATGTAGTGTATGTATACCATCAATCTAATCCATCCATCCATCCATCCATCCATTCATATATCTTGTCCTCAAACTATGGTTAAATAAATATATTTTTTTATTATACGTTTTACCTTTTAATTAAGAAATAATACGCTATCAATAAATCAAAACAATTTGCTACAACCATGAAATATTAGCTTTCTATGCCTAAAACACGTGGACAGAATTTTCCCAACTTTCCTCTCCTTCACATCCTTTTATTTACCTTTGCACCAAAACCCGTTGCTTGTCCCACTAACCTGTCTCTTTTTGGTTGACATTTCTACAAACTTTAACTATACACTTTAATTAACAACTAATAGTGTTGCCAGTAAATATTGTAGACAATAAATTAGAAGTTATATGACGTGGTGGTACTGAGTAGTGTTGGACTAACCTACCACCCCTTGTTTACTATCTCTAAACTTTCTACCATACATTATTATTAATTTGTTTTTTCACCGCGGCTTATTACTCGTTCGGGTTGTAAGCCTATGTAATAATTACGCTAATGTGCTAGGAATTAGGAAGGTTTAAGTTAAATAAGTGCACTCACTTATGTGGGGAGGTAGAGTGGGCAAACCATTTAGGAAAAAAAACCTCAATGCACCTGATCTCCTCATCCTCAGCAGGCCAGTTTAACATGAAAGTAGCACGTTAGACTATGCGGTCACCGAAGTGGGTTATTACATACATACCCGTATATGATTAATCACGCCATTTCCTTACCAGGTAGGCAAGAAACTGTGCATATAGCTCAAAAATAACAAAGCTGTAATTAATCCATCTTCACTAACATTCTCCACACTTTCCGATTCTTACATATTCCCTGCACTTCAACAACATCCATTCATCGAGTCATTCATACTCTTTTATTCTTAAAACTCTTAATGTTTTTCTTACACCCTCGTCAACCACATTTAGCCACGTCTTACATGGCCTAACCTTTCCTTTTGAGCCACACATTCTACCTTCATGTATTCGCTTCGTCACTTGGTCCACACTCATTTTCTCAACATTCCCAAACAAATGTAAAAAGATTCTTTCACGTTGACCTATTGGATTCCCTTTCAAACAGCATTCCTTCAGCACCCATTCATTACTGGCTCTATCCGTACGAGTTTTTTCCACATACGTTTCTTAGAAACCTCATTCCAATCGCATTCACTTTGATACTGTGTTTTTCTTAACAAACCCACTCTTCACATCCATAAAACAATGTTGACGTTAGTACACTTTTATTTACTGCCATCTTTGCTTCTTTAGATACTTCTTTGAAATATTCCAAATACATTCAACTACTCTCCGAGATACATTCACCCATCTGTCGATTTAACAGTTAAATAAGCAATATTTCTAGAATGAGTTCTAAATACAATATTTTCTTGATTTAGATTTCGCAGTGTTAATTTTGCAGATTAGGCTTCTTACAATTATGTTCTGCAGCGCATTTGGTTCCGGATCCACACGTTCCCGACCCTTGATATAAAATTCATAGAAATAATGATGCGATATTCACGTTCACATATAGCAAGTCCAAAATAAAAGTTATATTTGGCCAACATTATAGAAAATGTGTAGATCACTGTTATCATAGAGAAAATTATCACTATCCTATCAGGCCTATATCCTTTCTCTATGCTGCTATGAACCATCGTCAAAAAGACGACTGAAATATATAGCCTTGCTTGACTAACTTTATATTCAATAATGATTTATTTACATTAAAAATAAATGTCACATAAAAAATAGAAAATACGAGACGAGACACCTGTTTCTAAGGATTCAACTGACCATTGTGGGGGCAATAGATGATCAGGCTGAAATATACTGATTGTTGATAAAAAAAATTAGTCCATTAGTTTTAACACAAGGTCTATTTTAAAATGTGATCTAGAGCTAGCCCCCCTTAAACCCCCCAATGATTATAAACAAGATTTGAATCTTAACTTCACTGTCACCGAAAAATGCCATGTCTGCCTACATTTTAGTTTTCAATTATATTATTTGCAGATACTTAAAATACGTTTTAGTCCATATTAAAAATATATTTACTAGAGTAACTCCCTATAGATAATTTTATACTCATTTATAACAACGATAAAACACCCATGCTTTGAAAAAAAATCAGAATGCCAACAAATTTACCTTCCACCGGGGTCATTCGATTTGGGTGGGGGTGAAGGTGGGGTTATTTTACCCCAGTATATCATTCGTAATTGATCACTTGTAATGAATTTTTAAGAAGTCGATTTTTTTAACTTCTTTGACACCCTTAAAGATCCTGTAACTGGTAAGAACAAAGATTTAAACTCAACGTGTACTTACGAGAGAAAACAAAACACTTAATATTGTTTTTATGTATTCTCACATTTTTATAAAATCGTGAGTTTACGCTATTTTATTTTATCAACTAGTTCTTTATAACCTCCATTACCCACCTCTAAATAGTTAATTTAACCATTTTAAAATGTTGCAGTCCATAGAACAAGTTTCAAAAACACGTACTCTACAAAAAAAGAGGTGCCTTGAAAAAGTGAGGGCTCATGGCCTATAAATTATTAAAGCTGGCCCCGAGGGGAACCAACACAAAATTAACTATGGGAATACACATATTTTGTTGATCGATTTTATTTGATCATAATTTAAAACAAGGGTGTTTTAACGTTTTAATCTGTCCTTTCCCAATTAATCCGAATAAGATTTGAACTTCGACCTCACTGTTAGTGAAAAAAGTAAAATGTAATTTAGTTTTCTATGTCTTCATTAAACAATATATTATGTGTACTAAAATAGATAACTTTCTTTAAATAATTTGATAATAATTGTCTTATTTGGTCTTATTCTGAACCAAGAGTATTTGGTTCGATTCCCTGCACGTTCAATAAAATTATCGTTGATAGAATTGGGATTTTCCTCTCGCAGTGACGATTTGACAGCTGAGGTCTCGTGACTGTTATGGAGTAAGCTAGTTTGTAATTCATGCTGTGATATAATTAGTCGGTTAATAAATTGCACGTAAGTTGAAAATGTAAGAAATAATATAAAATGCCTTCAATTAGTTTTTATTTTCATAAAGAGTAAATTCCCGAATTACAACGATTCATTTAACCCAGACAGGCTTATCTTAGTCACCGTGTACCTTAGTACCCCCTACCGTCGTTCCTACCAGAGAAAAGCTGGAGGGTAGCATTAGAGGGGGAAACTAAACCTAGAGAGAGAAGGCTGTATGCAAGCCGTCACAACTGTCACTTATTGTAGATTAGTCAGGAACAAGGACCTAAGTACATATTTCTTAATGCGCGATAAACATCTAAAGACGGAACGAAAACACTCACCCTCTAAAGAAAACCCATTCGCAACGACAATAATATTACGGTTATTATACGCCATTCACGACCTAAGTTTACTTGGATGACAGCTCAAAAAGTAACTAAAAAATAGTCCCTAAAATATCACTACGCCAACAGCTGATATCTGCCACTGTCACTTGGGACAGCTGTTATGAAAACATATGGTTATGTAGAGTAATGTGATAGTTAACCACAGTAATTTAGGCCAATATTATGCCTCAAAGAATTTTGAAATTGAAATTTTT
>CABFWB010000272.1:233181-252524 GCA_902151455.1 Timema bartmani
TTATTAAAAGGTATTAATGCATGCACTATATTACACATCATAGATAACATTCCAAAACAAAGAATAGGTACTTTTAATATATGTTTAAAATATTGTTTCGAATTGGGTAAAAAGAAATTGTTAAAAGTAATGAAATAATGTGAGAAAACTTAAGTTTAAGTTATTTTAAATGTAAAATATAACATGTAATTAAAAAACTTAACATTCATAACAAAACAGTGTTCTTTTACAAGTGTTGGTAACCTAAAACCTAAACATATGATTTTTGAACTGTCATCCAGGTAAAGAGCTATCGTGAATGAATTATACTTGCCACCGGGATTATTCGTTCTTGGAGAGGTTGGAGGGGAGGTTATTTCACCCCACTCTATCATAATTGATCACTTAAAATTGAATTTTTAGTAAATCAATTTTTTCAAACACTGGAACACCCTTAAATACATTTATAACACAGTTGAAAATTAATTTTTTTTTAGAAACTATAGCCTTTTTTTTTGCGGTAAGCATTAATTTTATTTTAATATGTTTTAGTATTATCTTATATTTTTGATATTATAAAATATCAAGGTTTATGGTTTCAAATCACAAGACTTAACGTATAAATATTAAAGAAGTTTTCTTGTAATCCTTCCACATTCAGATATAGTAATTTTTCTACGGCTTTCTTACCATTGACCTCTAATAATTCCTAAAGTTAAATATTATATAGTAGCGTTATCATTGTAAATACAGTAGATTTCTTACCTGGTGGAAGCGGATCTGCATTCCTCCGGGAACAGTCTTGCTACAAGCAGACTCAAACTGCTTTGGAGTGATACCAATATCTTCCATGTAGCTCCCCAGCATTGAATCTACCTGCACAAAAATACTACAATGTAATGTAATGCAGGGTGACCTGGTGGTCTAGGGGTAAGTTGTCAGACTTCTGTGCTGAAGGTCCGGGGATCAATCCTCGGTCCCGGCACAGATTTATCTGATTGCCAACCCCTTCCTTCACCGTTGACAAGACGTGTATCAATCACAACTTGTGAATGTGTGGAATGCCAGGCCTCCCTCCACCGTGGTTCATATCCCACGTTAAACTGTAGGTCCTCCATTTCATCTCACAATCACCCTACCATTACACATTAGCGTAAGTGCGTATAACCCGAACGGGTAATAATAATAATAATAATAATAATAATAATAATAATAATGATAATAATAATGATGATGATGATGATGATGATGTAATGCAATATAAAATAAATTTCCCCACAACTTTTGTTGGGTTCTAATTTAGAAATAGACGCTTATAATGATCTAAGTATTTATTACAAAAAGTGTTATGCTTTTGTCATAAAGTATAGGTTGGATCTATAACCTACTGCCGTATTTTGTAGATAGATTAACGACTATTTTATAATCAATAAGCATTTATACATTTTACATTTATATATAAAACATTATTAATAAGCTTCACTAAATTATTTATTATTACTTAAGCGTTACAATAGAAAAATTATATACCATTTTGGTTTTTTTAGTGTGTACAGATACCTAAGTCTTCATATTATTTATCTCCCCCTTGTTCAGAAAGAAATGCGTGATTCATACAACTCTTATACATATTGTGAAACCAATATTACTTTATAATAACTATCAACGTATTCTGAAAATTGAAAAATGACACCTGGACACGGGAATCGAACCAGGAACCTTTGGCTTAGTACGCCACCACTGATCTATCCAGGAACTGTCCCGTTCCCAAGGTCATTCTCCACTCCTATTTTAAGACAGAGTCTATGATGGACGTGCGGAAATCGTCGGCTACAAATGTGTGATTTATTAAGATCACGAACTATCAGATAACGAAGCCACCTTAATACTGCAACTTGTACAATTATTATAATTGTAAGGGATTGCACATTTATAAATCAAATAGCCAAAGCTATTATTTATGCTTTTAGTGAGGATTACTTCATCTAGATATCATATTCTGAAAATTGAAAAATGACACCTGGGCCACGGGAGTCAAACCTGATACCTTTGGCTTAATACGCCAATGCACTAACCACTGAGCGTTATCTGATAGCTTGTGATCTTAATAAAATCACACATTTGTAGCCGACGATTTCCGCACGTCCATCATAGACTCTGCCTTAATATGAGTGAAGAATGACCCTGAATACGGGACGATTTTTGAATAGCACAGTGGTAGAGCATTGGCATACTAAGCCAAAATTCCCTGGTTCGATACCCGTGCCCAGGTTTCATTTTTCAATTTTCAGAATATGATATCTAGATGGAGTAATCCCCACTAAAGCATAAATAATAGCTTTGACTATTTGATTCTTAACTCATCAACGTGTCAAAAATAATAGCTGACGACTTCTGTTTGTAAAGTACTAGGCACATCCCTAATATTACTCAAGCCAGTATTTTGCCAAGTTAATAATTGAGTCTATATAAATATATAACTAGAAAAATATTCTTGCTTTAGTTAATATTAATTTTATTTTTCTACGATACCTTTTTAATTACAAAAGAGTATTTTTATTGTTAGTGCGTCATCTACTGAGTGTTTCTTAAACTCAAAACACATGTACATAAGGACGTTTCATACAAAAATGGCGTGAAATATAGGGGATTTATCAAAATCTACCGCCTTAATATAGATAGAGGTTGAGAAACAATGCTTTATGTTCTAAAAATCGTGTGTGTGAAATCATAGTGTCGAGGAAAAATACATTAGTTCAGGATGATACACAATGCTCTCATTCATACGCGATACAATCACCCATACCCGTAGTCTCATAAACGTAACATATAACTATGAAGCCCCTATACCCCGCTCCCCGGTCTATCTATATAAGATAGACTACTAAAAATAAATTCAAGTTTCCCAACAAATTTAATACCGCTAGGCCAGATTATACTTATACTTTAAACGTGAATAGGCAAACGTACTGTCGTGAAATTAATGATATAAATATACATTTATTTATTTTAATTTAGCGCTAAAGCCTATTACATTTTTAAAATAATTATTATTTAATTCTATTAAGGTATAAATTCATTAATCTTAACTATGTATGCATACATGTTTAATAAATGGGCCAGCAAGATAACCAAATCGCATCAACTTACAAACAATTTTCATATTTGGCAATCTTTTTCTAAACACGAGATAAAATGTTTTTATCGAACATATGTTCACCATAGGCCTATAAATTATTTGTTTGGATTAGTTCCCAAGTTATTTGTCACTACCCTTTCTCACATACAAAAATATTAAAATTTCTCGTACTATAAATGAAAATGTATATAGAGGCCCCGTTGTAAAACTCGGCAAGCTGCGCACATGCCCGGGGTGCCAAATTTTAGGGGGTGCAAAAGGAGATTTTTTAAAGACAGAATTTAAATAATTATTTAATTTTTTTTTTACTTTTAATGATTCCTTGATTGAGGAAACGATTCTACATAGGGCAATCATAAGAACAGTTTTTTGAAATTTATAAACAAGCTTCAGGTCATTAAATAAATTATGATATTCGCATTAATATTTTCTAACACGGTTTATTGGATGTATACTGGGGTTTTTTCATTTCAATTTTGAATGAACACGTCAATAAGTAAACACTCTTCATCGGATGATGAATTGGACATCTTGACGGCAGTAATTACATTTGACAACTAGCAGGTTTTAGGCTTTCGTCTGCGTCCTCTGTGTACACTACACGCACTGGACTTCAGCGCCGATCGGCGCTGGAAACCTGTCAGCAGGCAGCCTGCTTTCTTTCTGTACGAACCTTTATCGTTTATACTTATTTTAATAATTTTGTGAAAGAAGTTACTTGTTATATCATAACTTTCATTTGAATATGTTTCATGTTGATATTCTATACTGCTAGGCCTTATTGTCTTTTTCACATGTGTAAGGTGGATCAATAACAATCTACTCAAACTAATTAACCTTCTATTATTCATTTTTATACTGTCACTACTTAAATTATTTTAATTATTACAAAATACGTTTTTTTCCCCTTGATAACTTGTTTTCAAACAATTTATTAGTTTATATAATTAATTCAAATAATAAATTCATTAATGATGGCATACCAATTTACCTATTATTTTTGATAAGTCATAACTTTCATATAGCCTTTAAATATTCTATGTCAAAGTTATTAAAATTTATTAATACTTTGTTAACATTTTTAAGGTATTAATAACTCCAATCTAGTCAAATTGCCCATTTATCTACTAGTTAATTTGCTTATCAGCCAATCCTATAACCTGCTATTATTTAAAATATTTTAATCATCACAGTTTATTATTATTTTCTTGTTTATCTGTTACTTTAATAATCCAGAACATTATTATTGTAACAATCTTACTGATGACTTTTTAGAAGTGTTATTGTACCTGCTTTAATTGACTTCATAAGTCATGATAAATTAGGCCTTTCCCTATATAAATCATCTTGCACGTTATGTTTCCTATTTTTATATTATTTAATTGACCAAAGAAGTTATTCCAATCAATTTAAGAAAATGAAACATCCAAGTACGTTCCTTATATTATAACACTCCAAATAACTTCTAAGGCATCTCCTCAGTCGGTTTCACTCATTAAATATTACTCTATTCGTTCTTTGACTCAAATATAGAACACATAACATTAAAGTTTAATTTTTAATTTTTAATGCAATTTATTTAAATAAAAATATAATATCCTTTTGACGGATTTGACAGAGTTGACAATATTGATAGTTAAATTACTTTAAATACTAGCTATAAACTTGATTAAAATTAGCTTTTGTGTTATTATTTTTAATTTCATGAGTGATAGCAACATTTGGTTTTTTAATTCGTGATTGGTAGAGCCCGGATTTGTATGCAAAATGCATTTTTTAAATGTCTAAAGGTATGCAGAAATTATACACTATTGGAGGCTCAACATAATTATTTGCAGTACTTCCTCCGATAAATCAAATTTCAGTAGCATTGTCTTCAAAAACTCAGGGTGTTGCTAAAATTGCATTCGATAAGTTTGGTCAGGTATTAAATAAAAATTCTGATTACAAAACAGTCTGGCAAATTAGTAAAAAGTTATCTGGGGAAAAAACTTAAATATTGCTGTGCAAATTTTTTTTACAGTTTTCCTGCATATTTGCATGCATTTTTGATTGTGCATAGAAATCCGGGCTCTAGTAATCGGCAATAAAACAAAAATTGAAGTAATGTATTATATATTTGGAAACAAAAATAGTGTATATCAGTGTAATCAATAAAAAATATATACACCAAAATAAACAAATAAAATGTAACTATTATTTTAAATTAATAAATACAAAACTGTAGGTTTATAAGCACAACAAAATTTTCACTCATTTCAGGACTCAGGTCAAAAAAACCTAAGGTATGATAATGAATGTTCAGATGATCAAATATGATTTGTTTGATAATTAAAATAAAAAAAAATTATTAATGAAACTTTATTCCCTTGTTTAGGATTTACAAGAATCGTGACTGAAACCGATAGTTGGGTTGAGAAAACGGAGAATTCTAGTAGTGAGCATTGTGTCAACTTTAACTCCTTTTAAACCACTTGCTCAAATCCAGCTTATGTAGGTACCAAAGTATAGGAAAATATTATATAATATACATTTTTTATTTGTGTGCACTTACCAAATCTTTGTATTCTTCGTGAATTTTTTTGTATTCGTCTTCATGGTCAGCCGCAGGTTCAAAAACTGTAACAACGCATCTTTGGTAAAAATCCATGTCGAAATTTACAAGTAACCTGTGGTAGCTATACAAAAATGGGTGGGTATAATATTATTGACTGAAATTAACAGCATTTGAATGTTTTTAACGGCCACTTCAAATATATCTTTAAATTTTAATGGTAGTGCCGGGGAAGTAATATTAATTGACTAATTTCTCTTTAAATAAAGTATACATAGCATACAATAATTTAAAATATTTTAAAAATACCTTTGGAAAAATGTGTTATTTTGTCAACAGAATACCTCTTGAAATTTTCCACTTTTTTTTTTTTATTTCAGGCACTTAACAGGACTGGGCTATTAGCGCTTTGGAATTTTCAACAATATTGCAGTGTGAGTTATTCGTACTCTAATAAATATATCTTCATTTTAAGTCCCTGAATTTTATTTGTTGGGCGTTCATGGTGGGCCAAAACTAATCATGGTTGCCATGAAAGGGACTGGAGTAAATGAGAATAGAACTGTTTCCAATATGTTTACATGAATATTTTATTAAGAATTAAATGATAAAATCCTTCTAAATTATAAAAAAGTGTTGGTTTTAGTATTTTATATCTTGAAATATATAAAAGCAAAACTAATAATTATAAAGTTTAAAATATTTTAAAGAGGGTTTGTACTATAAACTATGACAAAAGCCCCTTTTACTAATATTAGTTATTACTTCAGTAATATTAATTCAATTTTGACTCTGAATATCGTCTACTATTATTGACACATTATTTTGTTAGTAATATAAGAGGGGGGGGGGCCTTGGGAGGGTTAAAAAAACTTCTTAGATATTACCAAGGTGTTTGGCTTTCTCCCATTTTGAGACATAGTAACTAGCTAACTAACGTTAAGTTATTGTTTACTTCTCTCCAACTTTTTTTTTCTTGTAGCTTTACTTACTTGAAGATTTCTGCTCTATAAATGTCAGTATAGGAGCATTCCAGACAGGGCCTTGTAGGAACCCCACCAAGGAGTCAAATACCCATGAACAATCTTCCTCCTTGCTCGACATATCACTGTGTGAGCTACACTGTTTGTACAAAGCTTGCGGCCCAACTAGGTTGTCTTGGTAACACGGCAAAACAACCTAACACCCGCTCACATGTTGGCCTCTTTGGATCAATAATGCACCGATCGTGTGGAGAAATCGAACCTTTCACGGAGGGTTTGTTTACATCGACAACATGGAAGTTATTACGATGCAATATTTACTAGGGGAATCAAAACATAGCAACATGCCACCTCACGTATCAGGATGGAAATGTCACAGGAAAACGTGAATTTATTAGGTTTGGTAGGCACAGTCATGTCATGCAAAAAATGTATAAATTGTTTTAATAACTGTTGTGGAACGACAAATTTTGTACAAAAGGGAGGGGTGCTACAAGCGAAAGCGATCTGAATTCCCACCCTAACATTAGTATATAATGAATAGACCTATTAATTTACTACTCATTTGAATCTTAAATTAAATGAAACAACTGAATCGTTGAAATATAATTATCTATTTAAATCCAATTTCTACTTTTATTTAAAATTAAAATAAGATAGCCTACAGTTTAAAGTCCATCCCACTTTCGTTTTCACAACCCTGCTAACCAGACATCAGGTATTAAAATAAGATAGCCTGCAGTTTAAAGTCCATCCCACTTTCATTTTCACAACCATGCTAACCAGACATCAGGTATTAAAATAAGATAGCCTACAGTTTAAAGTCCATCCCACTTTCATTTTCACAACCATGCTAACCAGACATCAGGTATTAAAATAAGATAGCCTGCAGTTTAAAGTCCATCCCACTTTCGTTTTCACAACCCTGCTAACCAGAAATCAGATAAAATAAGATATCCTGCAGTTTAAAGTCCATTACACTTTCATTTTCACAACCCTGCTAACCAGACATCAGGTATAAAAAAGCGTATATATAGCCCGAATGGGCAGTAAGACTCGGTGCTTAAAAAAAGTTTAAATCAATGAATGAGATTTCTGACAATGGAACACGTAAATATACGTTTTAATACAACTAGTTGGAACTTAATTTTAATAAAAAAAATATAGCTTTAGTTATCCTATACGTTTTTTTAAATATCTATTAAATCTAATTTTATTTCAATATGGAAGAAAGACACAATAAAAATAATAGTTTTCTACCAAACATATGGACTTAAAACTGATGTCCTAGTAATTTTTAATGTAAATAAATAGCATGGAACTCCGCAAGGACTTTCTCACTCCAGTGTTTAAAAATGGAGATATTTACTCAAAACTCGTAATATATGTGAAACAAAATAATATACATTAGCAAACCCTAGAAAAAATTGCGTTGTATTTACGTTAAACATTTTTTTACTCCTGAATTTAAATTTTATGATTTTCTTTTTAAAGAATTAAAATCCTCACTAGTATAATTATTTGGATTTAAAAAAAGATCGATATTTGGTCCACAAGGGTTAATACTTCGTATTAAAATTTTAACTTCCGATTTAAATTTTCGACATTTTATTAGCGGTTGCACGTCTTATGGCTATCCCATTTTTATTAAATTCCTCATTTATACATTTAGACCAATATTAAAGGTAAATATTGACTGTTGAGTCTAAAATGATAGTGATATATCATTGCTGTTCAAACTTTTCCCCTAATAGGTTAAAGAAACAAGAACATACACTTTTGGTGAGACTTACATTTACTTACTCTATGGCATTAGAGAATTATTGCGCTAAAACTTAAGTAGAATCTCTGTACAACTAAAGTTCACAAAATTGTATAAATATACTGGCCAAAATCATTGGCGGTTGGTGGGCTCGGGAGCTGGGCAAGCAGCCTTGATTTTTTTTTTTTCTGTGTTCAATTCTTGGTAGCATGATTTAAGTTAAAATAAACTATAAATCAAGAATTAATTTTAAGATGACCATTTTGGGAGTAGAGCAAAAAAATAATAATTTCATAAAAACAGATTAACTTAAATCTATGGACTAAGACTTAATTACTTTTTGTTGGTCTACCAGTTTTAAAGATCTCACTTTTAAAAGCAAAGTCTTGAAAAGTTGAAGAATATTTCACCAATAATTTACTAACCACACATTCCTCGTTACCCACACACATATTGAAAATATAAATTTATATTAACTTAAAATAAATAATATAATAAATAAAAGAAAAGATAAAGACTAACTCCTAAATACAACAAATTATGACACGTACAAAAGCCGCCAGTATAACTTAAGTATAATTGACATTGCGCATACTCCAACATTGACAATGGGCACTAGGTGGATATTTACAGTAATTCTTTCATTCCACGGTAGCAAGAGGCAGTTTAAACTTTGCAATCTCATCCACAAGTTTCGAACATGACAAATATGTGCAATCACACTTCTACTAAAACGTTTTTATGTTACATGTATTCATTACAATAATACTTTATATGATTTGATATAATCAATTCAAATAAAGTAAAAAAATATTTTATTTTTATTTTCACGTTTCAATTTAAATATTTAAAATAAATACTTTTTCCAAATACTCTGATTATTTACCCTAAACTTTAACTGAAATTAATCCATTCTCATATGAAAAGGTGTGCACAAACTATTTAAAATTGATGCAAATTTAACATATTTTGTTTCTGAAATTAATAACTGGTAATAATAGTACAAATTCAAAAGGTACTCTAAACAAATTCGTCCCAGGTCAATCTTTGGGCAAAATTAAACAGGTGTTTTTATTTAATATACAAAATATATCTTAAAAATCCAACTAAAGCCTAACTTATTTTTAGTGTTTTTAGTTTTTACGCTTCACAAATCGTTGAATGCTTTTTTGTTTGACTCGCTGGGAAATCGAGCAGATATTTAGATCATTTATATATATATTTGTATATATATTTGTATATATATTTGTATATATATTTGTATATATATATATATTTGTATATATATATATTTGTATATATTTATATATATATATATTTATATATATATTTTTATATATATATTTAGCACCGCGTCTTACTACCCGTTTGGGTTATACGCGTATGTACTAATTGCTCTAGTGGTTTAGGTGGGAGAAAGACTATATTTAGAAGAACTGTACCAGCATTTGCATGGAGGGAGAGTGAAAATAAATTTTGTAAAAAAGCCTCAGTACACCCGATCGAGATTAAAACCTCAACCTCCCCATAATCCGCAGCCTAATCTACTGCGAGAGTTGCGCCTTAGATCATGCGGCCACCCAAGCAGGTGAGAGATGATATTCATGCATAGCGTAATTAATACTGAATAGTACACAATTCTTAAGAAAAATACAACTAATTAGCCTAAAATAATTTTTTGCCTGTAGGCCTACTATTAAATCAACTTTGAATTTAGTTTGGTTCTGATATTAGTAATGTCATGAATATTATGGTAGACCTATTTCTCAGTATTGACGTTAAAACAAACAGGCTACAAACAAACAAATATGACTATCTGTCACTTTACTACCTCTTCTACCATATACAGGGTGTATTTTAATCGGTGTCAAATATTCTAGAGGTGTATTCCCATCCACCAAATGTTAAGAAAGGTTTATGGGTCTAGAAAGGCTTAATTTCTGAGGTAAGAGGAATTTATTTTTCAATTAATAAGCAATCCACCAGAAGAAGCAAGGCAATTAATCAAAACAAAGTTTTACAAAAACAAACAAAAACACAAGAAGACAGAACACTTTGTTGCAAAAATGGTTCAAAATGGTGTGCATTATCTGAGCCTGCGTTACATGATTTGTCATACTCTGTTGAGTACACCTGAGATGTTACGTAATTACTCAAATTTATTTAAGATAAGCTCTCCTCGCACAGGAGTTGCATAAACAATAGACATTAAATGTCCCAGAGATAAAAATACAGCGGGTTCAAAAATCTGGTGATCAAGCAGGCCATTCATTGGATCCACCACGACTATCCAACATATGAGGGAAACCTTTATTAACTGTAAAACTAAACGTTTTTAGACCCATGTTTATATAAACTTTTCTTGGAGTTTGGTGGATGGTAATACGCCCCTAAAATATATGATAGCGATTAAAATACATCACGTATAAGCTATAATTTCTGTGTTCATGTTTGAAATGCCTTATGGTAGCCATACTTGTTTAACTGGCTAGGTTCTTTATTGGAAAACATTGGCTGAAAGTCACTATTCAACATATTCTGAGATAATTATTATTTGCTAATTATCAATCAAAAGTGCTATCCGTTTCCGTGGCCGAATGCTTTAACCTACTATTCTCGCAATGAGTGCTGAATATACAGAAGAGTTCAACGGGCTATAGCCCAGGGCGGCAAATTTTGTAAAATAAATAAATATTGATATTGAAAAATTTTACAGTATCCATCTCTTTGTTACGCTACAAACATCACGTTTTTTAGATACGTAAACTACCTTCGGAAATGGATGTGTAAAAACCATGGTATAAACTATTGGGTGTCTGTGTCCCGTCACCCTGATGCCTGCCTCCCTATAAGAGAATTTTTCTCCCTTTGTTTTGGCAACACGGAAAGATATATATATATATATCTATATATATATCTATATATCTATATATATATATATCTATATATATATATATATCTTTCCGTGTTGCCAAAAAGATTGGGTGTCCATATACCGTCACCCTGACGTCCTGTTTCCCTATAAGAGAATTTTTCTCTTTGTTTGTTTGTTTATGTTTTGTGGTAGTGGCAAAAAAATATGATATATTGCATTAAATAATAGATTAAAAAGTATTATTTTCACAATTGTGTATCGTGTTATAACTGTCCAAGAAATTTATGTTTTTAATAATTTAGTGAAAAAAACCATACATAATATTAGTTTCAAAATAAAACGTTTTAATATGGTAAAAATCACATGAACACAGCCGAAGACGGTTTGTATGGTATGGTTTTATCAACCACCCTTGTTTCAGCTGATTCACCATCTTAATTTATGAAGAAAAAGTAGCCTTTTAGAAATTCTTGTTTTATAAGCATTAAGTGAACAACAGATGCTGCTTCCACAAAAAAATATATATATATATATATATATTAAAAAATGAAGCATCCAAACGCATATTTTCTTAAGTTCATGTTTCGATAATGTAAAAAGGTTAAAAGAAAAAAATTACAAACAAATTGTTTGTTGTGAATGTTTGATTGCCAAAAGTAACAACTCAATATATGGTGTTGCAGATCATATAGTTTAGCGAATGGGTACCTAGTAACTTTTCCCAGGTGTTATCCATCACCTCTCCTACCGTAGACAGACTATAACTTTAGTCTGGTGTGTATACTGGCATTTATTTGTTTACTAGTATAATACGCGTTTAAAAATCAACGGCTTCATTTAGGTTCGTATAATGTGTCCTAATTACATTTTTTGGACAATAATCGCGAATGGGAATCATTTTTAACGACCCTCAAAATCTGGGAGTTGCATTTCAACTTAATACTCAGTAGTAGATCAAATATTTACCCCCCCAATGAATGTTTAACTGTTCCTCAATTGAAGATTCCATTATAAACAACATTTTTTGTAAATACTTTTTCGTTTTTAGTAAATGCCCTTGTCCAAAAAAAAATTTTTTTTAGGACCCCCTTGGGAATTTTCGGCCACCACGCATTCCTGCAGCATTTAGGGTTAAGGGCTACCTGCCTGAAAAGTTTAACTTCCGAGGTCTGTTGGGATTCAACGGTATTTCGATTTTGTTAATGTGTAAACCTCTCCCTCCCCTATTATGGAGGGTCCCTTAAAGTTTCAAACTAAGCTTCACGACTGCGTTCCCACAAGGCTCGCCACCAGGACTGGGTGGGTAGCATCGAGCTACGAGACGTTGAGAGAATGTAAGCAAAATTCCGTTTCGGCTTAAAAGTAATTATTAAACCTATATTTATTTTTCAAAATTCATTTTGGTCACATTAGTCTATATTTTAAAAACACTTTTTTGTTAAGATGCTTCTTTGGAAGACTTGATATGATAGGATTTTTGTCCAAAGGCTCTGTTATGGA
Organism: Timema bartmani; assembly: GCA_902151455.1. Lineage (NCBI taxonomy): Eukaryota > Metazoa > Arthropoda > Insecta > Phasmatodea > Timematidae > Timema > Timema bartmani. Next base: position 245,974 of record CABFWB010000272.1, read on the forward strand.
AATAGACTACTAAGCCGTCACTTTGTTGTTTGATTATATTTGATTAAATAATATTTTTCCAAAGACGTTAATATGGAAATATACTACTAAACTGTCACTTTGTTGTATATTATATTTAATAATATTTTTCCAGATACTTTAATATGGAAATAGACTATTAAACTTTCACTTTGTTCTTTGGTACTTGTGGAGGGACATACATTTTTATTTTGAAGGTGTCTTTCACATATAGCTTGGTTTGTGCCAAATATTAAGAGTGCATCTGGAGTTTGTGCTAACCATGTGTTTCTCTCAAATTAGTAGAACTATATTCTTTGATTATTTATACCCGTTATTATTGCTAGCCCCTGGGCAACTAATTTATTTGGGACTTAATATTTGTTTAATGTATTCATAATATGACAAAAGTGAAGTAATGATGATGACAATGCATACTTCACACCAGTAGTTACGTATGCAGCGAAAACTTGGAGTTTGATAAAAGATAAACCAGGAAATTGGAGGCCATGGGTATGAAGAGGAGCAAGCTAGCTGTCACCAGAAGAGATAGGATTAGGAATGAAGATGTCCGGTCAAGAGTTGGGGTACGTACAAGGGGTATATGAGATAGTTGAGGAAGTAAAGATGAGATAATATGGACAAGTAATGAAGATGGAAGGCGAGAGTATTCCAAGAAGATTAATGGATATTAAGTATGTAGGTAAGATACCGCAAGTGGGACCATGGAAGAGATGGGAGGAACAGATAGAAACAAGTGTGCAAGTGAGAGGAGGAAAGCGGAAGAGAGAGCAGGAGGAAGAATGGTGGAAGGACAGAGGGAGATGGAGGCATTTTACTACATGGACCTGGCCACATGCTGGAAACAAAATAATATTTGATTTTTACATCACTGACTACCTATTCACTATGCATCGATTATAAACACTATCATTGAAAATAATGTATTTCTAGTGATACGCAGTGTTTGCTATTAGTTATGTGTTTGAATAAATATAAACCTAGCCTAAGCAACAGGAAGTACTGACAAAATATTTACTTACTCTCTGATATAAGATCTCATAAGTTCATTGCCACTCTTACAAAAGTGCGACACCTAAACCTATCTTGAGCTAGTTCTATCCAGTCCACCTTATTACACCCTATATATTTCAGGTCCATTCTAATGTTATTCTCCCAGCTGTGTCTAGGTCTCCCCAATCGTATCTTCCCATTGGGTTTGCCAATCAATACCTTGAACATGGTTATATATTCTCTCATTCACTCTGCATGTCCTTCCCACTGTAATTTAGGAGATTTAACTACCCTAACAATGTCTTGTGAAGAGTATAGGGTATGCAACTCATCCTTACGTAACCTCATCCACTCGTAAATATCTGGATCCCATTTTGGACCAATTGTCTTCCAAAACACCGTGTTTGTCAACACTCTAAAGTAATTTCTGCATGAGACACAACTTAATAATTGGTAAACTTAAAGCATTGGGAGTGGAAATGAGGAAATGAATGGAAAAGAGGTAGAATAGTTTAGCAGATATTTGAGTGACAGAAATCAACTGGCAGAAATAACATATTTTCGTAATTTAAGGTAAGAGACCATGTTTTACATCCATTGAAAAGTGACACAGCAATAATTGTTAAGGTGAAGGTGAGTTCCCATGTGTCATTTTAAATTAACCATTTCCAATTATTAATTTTTCATTATAGTTAAAATGAAAGGAATTTTTCTCATCTAGGCTATCATTTATCATAATAATCATAATAATCATGTTGATAGTGATCAATTAACGTTTTATTCAAAAAAATTATGCCGTTTAAAATTAATGCGAGCTGCGGTTCGTGAATTATGTATGCAACTATCGCATGAGTTAGAAAATATTTATTAAGTGAAAAGCAGCTTATGATATAAGCGCGTCAAAACACAAATTTTATTAAAGGCTGTCTTTGATCTGTCCAGATGTCAATATCAGTCGAAACTGTAAGACAATTCAGCATTAAATCCAATACAAGGTTGCAAGTGGTCACAAGAGGTCACAGTGTAACATCTTTGCATTAAAATTAAAATAGATTCGGTATTATTGTACTTGACCTCACGGTTCAATTTTTCATTTTTCAATAATGATCATTAAAAATAAAGAAAAGTACGTCTACTTCGCACCTTTAATGAAGGCGTTAAATAGTGATTCCTTGACTCTGATTCAGTCCAATCACTAATGAATCAAGTAAAAATGACAATTACTCGCCTTTACATATAGGCCTAATCTGTGCCTAATTTTGGCGCTTATCTATGACAAATGTTTTGGCGCGAACGTACCATATTAGGTTATGTAACTGAATTTATGAGTTGTTTTCAGTTGATATGGTATTCATAGCTTTGTGATATATATTTATGAGCTTTATTTTATTTACGTGTTTAAATTCCAACTCAATGTTGGCTGTATTTATTTACATTGATGTCTGATAAAAGACAGTTGATCAAGAAGACTGGTGTCTCTCTAAGAAACATTGGTTGGGATGACGTTTCGTTGACGATTTCTCGCGATTCTTCAGATTTGTGCTATGAATTCACTGTTAAACGCACTCAAACATTGCGTACAAACAACATAGGCTATATTCTTATAGCAATTTTTCTTTCTGTGTTATTGTACCAAGTTCATCAATTTTTGTCAATTTCCCTTTTTGTCACTGTTATCTTGTCAATTTTTCACCTGTTGCGGAGTGTTAAAAGCGGTAAGTTTTATTTATGTGAATGCTCTAACATGGGTGTGAACAGTTTTTTTTCTAATTTATATACAAGTTTGGATTTTTTCTGTCGAAAGTCAAAATGTTTTGAACTCTTTGCTTTTGACATTAGGCCTATTCGAATCCAAAGCTGTGAGCTAAGAATGCAAAACCCCCACAATCCAATAGTATATTTCCGCCACTCGTATTATCATTATTTTTAAGTTTTTATCTTTAATTTTCAGTTGTTCTACCAAAGAAAAATTGTTTGATTTGGATGCTTTTGGAATATATTTAGGTTGGTCCTTGTTGAATCTATTTTGAAAGTAGCCTAAAATGTTCTTAGTAGTTACCATACAGTAGGTTATTTGAATTGTTCTTTCCTCAGTAAAATTTTGAAAATTAGATGCTTCTAGAATCTTTTTGTAGTGGTCCTCTAGGAATTTTTTTGGAAGTTAGATGCTTCTAGAAATTATTTGAAATGGTCATTCCTCTGTAGATTTTTGAAATTAGATGCTTCTAGAAGCTACACTATTTGGAGTGGTCACTCCTGGCAAGTTAATAGAACTAGGCCTGTATGCGCGGTGTACCGATCTGTATGGTATCAACTAGGAATTCCTTCTTTATTTTGAAGCTTAGAGGGCATTATGTCAGCTAGTAAAGTTGTATTCTACTATGACAGGCGAATGTTTCAGAGACATTGCTGGTGGCGGCTCCCCTGGGCATACAGCTTGCGTCAACAACCTATTTGGGCCATCAGTCTACACAATTCTTACCTTGGAATTTGTTGCAAGATGTTGTCATTAACGAGGCGATAACTTTTGTAAGTGTTCTTGTAGTCACTACATTTTCTACAATCAAGGGGGACTTGGTCACTGTATTCAAAGAGTATTATTTTCCTTGCCTTATTATGTTTCTTATTAGTTTACAATATTTTTTTGAGACTATACACTTGCAACTGGCATATCCCTGGCTCCCAAGTTTTGATTCCTTCTCACAGCTTCACGAACAGTTACATATTTTTCTGGGATGTCTTTATGAATTTGTGTGCCAGAAATCTAGCACTTCTTTTAGACTGGGTAATAAAAAATAAATGTTTTCCCAATTTAGGCATCTCAATTTAGATATGCTATGACCAGCATCCAAAGAGAAAATTGTAATGTGTTCGGACCAACAATTAATGAAGATTGAGCTATTATTTTTTAGCCAAGGCAATATAGTTTATTTAGAGATTTACAGCCATGCAGCAAATAATGGCTACCATGGTGATTAAACAAAGAATGAAAAACTGAAGATTCTTTGTGAAAATCAGGTTTTTGTGGAAAACTACTATTTTTCCCGACATCCTGAACTCCTAACCGTTAAAATGAGTGGTAGTTTGTCAAAATCTGTTCTGTCATTTCCTCATAATTCCTATAATTTCCTCTTAATTTCTATTACCAAAAACAGGCTTATCAAATTATATATAAGAAGAAGTTATATTAACTTACGAATTTCATCTCTGGCCAATATGACTAAAAAGTAATCTATCTTTATTTATTTAACATAATGCACAATTGTGCATACATATTAATGTAGCTCAAATATAGGCTTTCATCTCACCCTGTATTCTTTGTTCAAGGTCATTCTTAAAAGTATTTTCAAAAGTTTTTTGCTAAATAGTTAATAAGTGGTTTGCAGTGTCTTAGTAAAACATTTATGTGGTCTGCAGCTAACTTCTGCTTTACAAATTATATCCAAAAAACCATTTAAAATTAGTAAAAATTGTTCAAATGGCAGCCTAAAGCTACCATGGATCAACGGTGGAGTGTGTTTCTGATTGTTATTAAATGGCCGACGATTTTACACATCTAATATCGACTAACCCTTAAATTATGAGCGATAAATGACCCTAACACAGTATTAGCCCTAGATAGCTCAGTGGTAATATATTGACGTGCTAAGTTGGAGGTTCCGGATATAGTTCCAGATTTCAAAAGAATTTTCATAAAAAGTTAATTATTTAAGTTCATTAATATAATATAGGTTTGAAGTAATTTCACCAACTTAATAGCGGTTTGGGCTTTCCGAATTCCTTCATAAAAGCATTTCATTGCCTTGGAATGCTTATTAGTTATTACTTTTGCCCTTTACATCTCTTCTGCCATCTCTTAACTTTTGTGGGGCCATTTTTTTAAATAATAAAAATGTTCTTTCCATTATTATTACACTTCACACATCCCTAAAGACATTAAATGATATTACACTCAGCCACACTGAAAAAAATTCTATCAATAATCGTCACATTTGCAACACTGACTTGAAAACAGTGGAGAGCCAGGTAACAATCCCTAAAGAGATGGGTCAGGGCGATAAGCTTCACAAACATGCCAAAACCATTGGCAAGAGATTTATGGTTTCAAGGACAGACAGCTAGTGACTTGTAATGAGAAGAGATGAGCTGTCTGCTCTGTTCTGACCAGGCCGGTCTGTTTCGGCTATTGCGAGGTTGTATTAGATATATTTTCAAAGTCTGGGGGCAAAATATGAAGCACCTCGGCTCGTTTCAGTTTTCATGAGTTTCAGATTGAATATTAATGTGAATGAAGTATCATTATAAAGTTAAAAGAAGAGCATTAATTGATTTACTGCCCCCATTTATTACACACGTTTAAGTATACAAAATAATTAATTGAATATTGCATATATTTGGCAATTTTTTACACAATTAATTGAATATTCATTGAAATAATATTTATTTCAATTAATAAACCTCCTCAATTACTACTTACATTCCAAATATGAAATCTTTTCCTTATTTGGTTTTTCTAAAAATTGTTGCATTAGATGCCAAAATTTCAAACTTTGAGTCCAAGTTTGGTTTAAGAAGACCTATATATATATATATATATATATATATACTTATATTATATATATATTATATTATTAATTTTGGGCCATACACCCTTAAGGATATTTTAAAGTAATTTATGAAAATTAATTTTAGGTCCAGTGCTTTTAGGTTTAGTGAAGTTAGGAACTATAAAATTAGGTATAATAAAGTTAGGTGTTATGAAGTTAAGAAATTTAGTTTAGGGATTGTGACTTTAGGTCTTATAATTTTAGGTCCATGAAGTTAAGGAATTTAGTTTGGGGATTGTGACTTTAGGTCTTATAATTTTAGGTCCACTGCCTCATGTCCGTATTCAACACATAGGCCTAACTATGGTAGGTAAACATTATTATAACATAATTATATTATTTTATGTCAAAATCTTGTGATTTTTGATATTTCTTCTTTGTTAGTGGTTGGATTTGTTCTGTTTTTTCAGCACCGAGTGATTCACTATCTTGCGGTTCTAACAATTGACGGTCGACTCATCCCGCTTTTCCAGGTAACTGCCACCTAGCTATACCAGAAATGGTAACTGCAAGCAAACATAATATTTAGCTTAAAGCTAGTTACCCTCACTGGTGATCACACTGTCTAAGTCACTGGTTATCAAAAGAGGTGCTACGGCAGCCTGCTATGCCTTGATGGTTCCCTAAGGATGCCAAGAAAATATAGGAAAATTAGTAATCAAGTTAACAACTATTGTGACAAAAAAATTTGTATTTTAATTTGTTAATTTAGTGTATTTGCAGTAAATTTTTAATCACTAAGTAGTCTTTTAATTTTAAATACGTACTCTCATGGGTGTAGGGAGAGTTTAATTTGGGGTAGGGAGTCGATTTCAAAATTGTAAGTCTATGACATTATATTAAGATTTACTACTAAAATCTAAGAAATAAGAACTTTGTTATTTTATACTGAAGTAGTGGAACATTATTTGTGTAAGAAGGAGGGGGGGGGGG
>CABFWB010000272.1:255426-284425 GCA_902151455.1 Timema bartmani
GTTCCACCGCGACTCACGTTGCCGGAACATCCTTCCGTTCCACCGCGACTCACGTTGCCGGAACATCCTTCCGTTCCACCGCGACTCACGTTGCCGGAATATCCTTATGTTCCACCGCGACTAACATTGCCGGAACACACTCGCCGACCTTTTTCCTACCCACGTGTGTCTGACCACGACGTCACCGCCGTCGGGACATCAACTACATTAACCAGTTACCCTCAAGTTGAAGGGATGGATAACAACCTGATAATTTTGCACGTGGTTGTTGTCAGCCTTTTTTATTTAATTGTCCTATTCCTCGCCTGCTTATTTATATCTGATAATTCATCACACAATATTAAAGAAAATTATCTTATTACCTTTCGAATTTAACTTAGGATCACAGTACAGCAGAGCCCAATAACTGTCCACGCAATTAGAAGGCCAGCTACTGTCTTACTGTCTAGCCAGTAGCTTGCAATTTGTGAATAGCAGGGGTCAGTAGAGAAAAGCCCAGTAGCTGTCCACCCAGTTAGAAGGACAGCTACTGTCTTAATGACTAGCCAGTAGCTCGCATCATCTAAACCATGCTTAGTGGGCAATCTGAACGCAAAATTGGTCAAATAAAGAGTAGGGTTTGAGAAAGTATTAGGAAGGAAGGATGGGGAGAGAGAAACGAGGAGGGTAGAAGGCTGTTGGAGTTATGTGCAAGAAATAAAATGTGGCAAACAGGTGGTATAAGAAGGAAAGAGAAAGTCATAAAATTAATAGATACAATTAGGATGGGGAGCAAAAGTCGGTAATCGACTACTTTCTCATGAATGAAAAAATGAAAAGGCATACCTTAACATCAAGATAATATTAAGGGTGTCCTTATATAGTGGTGACCACAGGTTGTTGGTGGCAGACATAAAGGGATGGGAATGTAGGAGAAAGATAGGTAAACAAGAAAGAAAATTAAAGGGTGTGGAGGCTAATAATGAAGAGGAAAGAGAACTGTACCTAAGAAAGGCAAGACGCTTAGTGCCCAAGGATGAGATGCAAAGTGTATAGGTTGAATGAGAAAGGTTTAAAAACAGTCTGGTGAGAGCGGCAGATGTATGTGGGAGGATAAGTAATAATGATGTCTGTGGAATGACAGGGTGAAGGAAGAAGTAATGGAGAAGAATAAAGCATTCAGAAGGAGTTTTAAGAATAGAAATGAGGAAACAGAGGAAGAATATAGGGTGAAAAAGAAAAGAGCGAAGCAAGTTATACGGGAAGTCAGGAAAGATTAGATGGAAATACTGGAAGGGCCGTGGAAGGAAGTAAGGAGGTGTTATATAGCCAAGTAAGAAATGGGAGGAGAGAGAAAAGAATAGAAGTTCGAATAATAGATGAAGAAGAAAAAATGTTGAAGACAGGAGAGAAAGAAAAGGAACTAAGAATGAGATATTTTGAGGAAATGTTCAACCCGAAACAGGAAAGGAATGAGAGGAATGGGAAGAAATAGCATAAAAGGAGGCAAGAGGTCCAACATGGAAAGAGGTGGAGGACGCATTAAAGAGTATGAAACAAGGGAAAGCACTGGGTGTGGACAAACTGACTATGGAAATGATAAGAGCAGCAGGTTAAGTAGGTATACAATGGTTATACAGGATGCTGGGATTGATTTGGAAGGAAAACAAGGTACCAGAAGACTGGAAAAAGGGAGCTATGATACCTATTTTAAATAAAGGAGACAGGAAGAGTTGTACGAATTCTAGGGGGATAATGTTGATGTGTCACTGTACAAAAATATATGAAAAGATACTGGAAAGAGAACAAGAAATAAAATGAAAGGAAGATGGAGAGAGGGACAGTACAGATTTAGGGAACAGAGATCTACAATAGACTTTAATTCTTGCCATACAACAAATGGTTTAAAGAAGGTATGAATACATGAGACTTGGTAATGGTATTTATGGTTGTGGAGAAGACATATGATAGGGTGGATAGAAATAAAGTTTGGGAAGCGATGAAGGAGGCCAAAGTGGAAAGAGGAGTTGTAATGAGAGGGAAAAGCATGTATGAGGATAACAGGAGTTGTGTTAGTTGGAGAGTGGGAGGACAAAGTGATTCCAAATAAAAAAATTGATTGAAGCAGTGGAATACTCTTTCACCTTTATTATTTGTAATGGTAGTGAAAATGTTCATTAGCAAAATGGCAGGGAAACTCAGGGAGGAAAGAATGAAAGCCATGATGTTTGCTGATGACTTGATGGTATGGGGGTAAAAGGAATAGGAAGTACAGGAACAACTAAAAGGATAGAATGAGGAAGTGGAGGAATGTGGAATGAAATTTAGCATGGCAAAATGTGAAGTGGTGGTAATGACAAGGAAGAGGGTAAGGCCTAATAAAGCTATAAGGTTGGATGGAGTAGAGCTGAGAAAAGTACAGAACATAAAGTATCTTGGAAGCATTATTGAAGAGAAAGGTGGAAGTAGAGAGGATTTAATGAGAAAAGACAGCAGGTAGGGGCGTAAGAGACCTGCTTTGGAGAAGGGACATCCCTATGACGTTTAAGTGTTGTACAGGGTGTACTTTGTACCCATTGTAACATATGTAGCATAAACATGGACAGTGATTGCAAGAGAAACTAGGAAAATGGAGGCCATGGGAATGAAGTTTGTGAGAAGCATGTTAGCTTTAACGAAGAGAAACAAGATTAGGAATTAAATTATCCAGGAAAGAGTAGGGGGTACAGTATATAGAGTACATGAGATAGTAGAGGAAGCAAGATTGAGATGGTATGGGCATGTAATTAGAATGGAAAAAGAGAGGATGCTGAAGAAAATGTTGGAAATGAAGTATGTAGGAAAAAGACCACAGGGGAGGCCGAGAAATAGATGGGAAGAAACAGAGAACAGAAAGTGTTCAAGTGAAAGGAGAAGAATGGAAGAAATTAAAAGAGAAATAATGGTGGAAGAAAAGAGGAAGATGGGGGCATTTTACTAAACTGACCTGGCCACAGGCTTGAAACTGTTGTTGATGATGTTGATGATGATGCCTTAAGCTATTGAAAGTGGTTTTCCCCTAAACATTTTTGAAAATTAAATACACTTAGAAGCTAATTGGCGTGGTCCTTGTTTGGATTTAAACAAAATATATATGCATATAGAAGCTATTTGGAGTGGACCTATATTGGTATTTATTTTTAAAATATGATGCCTTCAGAAGCCATTCAGAGTGATATTTGCCTGGAAATTAAAAAAAAATTAAATGCCTCTAAAAGCTATATGGAGGGGTCCTTTTCTGGCAAATTTTTGCAAATTGAATGTCCTATAAGCTATTTGAAGTTAAATACAAGGCTATCTTTAGGCTTCATATTAAAAACTTCAGAAAATTTCGAGGGGGGGGGGGGTTGAAGTTTCTCTCATAATTCCTGAATAAAAGGGTATTTAATACCAAGAGTGCTGTGAAATATAGGGGATGGATCAGGGGGTGTCACCCTGATAAACAGTTGAGAAACACCCGTCCAAAGCTTCAAGTTCACAATAGACAATAGACTGGATTGCTAGTGATGAGGAGGTCAAGGTTCATATCTTGTCCAATTACACTTGGTATGATTTTCCACATGTGATTTATCACTGTAGTTTTCTGATTTCATACCCATGCTAACGAGAATATATTTCCTCTAAAACTACCCTCGAACATTTTGAAATTCAACAGGCGACACTTGGAATGTCAATTTTACGAAAGTGGCTTCCCAATCTCTCTATGTTCATTTCCTCTTACTTGCCCTTTTTGTCCTTACCACTCTCAGATTATTTTAAAGCTCTTGTTTTATTTAAAGGGTATTATTTTATCTTAAGTGTATCTTTCAAAAGCTTAAGCAAACTTAATGTTTCAGAGCACGCGTCCACGGCTTGCTTGCCTCGAGTACATCTATCAGTGCATCCAGGCATTGCAAAATGGTGGTAAAAGTCCCGGGGCAGTTTTGCATCGTCCACAAACAGCACCTGTACAAGTTCAACACACGTCTCCACAACAAGAGGTGCGCGCACCAGTGGTACACTCATTGTCGGAGATCTTTCAGGCGCTTGAGCCGTCTTGAGTTGCAAGTGTTTGACCTTCTTAAGAATATGAACACTAACCAGGGTTGCTACTCTTAAGAAAGGGATTTTTTTTATATGTATGGGAAAAACATAATATTGTGGGAAAAAAAATCAAAGTAAAAGTAAAAATAGAATATTTATGAGTTTGGGACATTTAACTGCAAACTTTAAATAAAGCCTGTGTGTAGCAGAAAAGGTCAACTGAAGAACAAAGAATGCTTATTCGAGCACATGTCTTACTCCCCAGCCCCTCTTTTTCTTCCTGGATAGGCGTATAACCCGAATGGGAATTAAGATGCAGTGCTAAAAAAAACTGCATATATCTTCCTTTCCTGCTCCAGGTTACTACCAAATGAGGTTTTTGGGGGCAAATACCCACTATACTCTGAAAATATTATTAATAGATTATTTTTGAACTCCTCAATAGCTATGCTAGTAGCTATTTGAACTCTTAAAGAATTCATAGCACATACTATGCTATATAAAAAAAGAAGTATTCATTGTTAATTCCTTGCATCACGTTTTATGAACTTCACCATTAGCCACCACAGGTATAACTCCCTCCACTCCTCCTGAATAAATTTCTGTTCACAACCTTGTCCTGTTCTTATCAACAAAGACATGATATACTAGTCCAAATAGTGGCAACCCAGATAAAAACCCTGTAATTGTTGATTGGTTATACCTTAANATTTCCGCAGTCAATGGGTATAATTCTGAGATCGGATATATCCGATTAACGCAGCAAAAGGGTTAAAGAATAATTACCTAGATAACTTGAATTGATTATGCAATGTTGATGGGATTTTTTGGAAAGAGGGAAAGGAGGAGGGTGTTGTGTTAGTTTCATGAATAATTAGGTAGTATATCCACATCTGTTATATCATTGTATTAGATTTTCTCTCTTAACAAATAATTATTTGATTGTAATACGTCTTGCGTGGCAAATTGAGTCATATTCACATTTTCCGCTAATGAGCAGCTTAGTAGCTATACAAAAGAATGAATTAAAAATCTTAAAAACAATAATTATATTGTTATATACTGGAAAAGCTACCTCAAAAAGTGATTAGGTTATATGAGCTATAAACTATAGTTAGAATTTCCAACGGAAAATATTCTTGAACTCTCAGATCTTAAATATCCTTCAGGTTTACAGGAATTTGAGAGACCCGTCCTTGGTAAAAGGTTATTCTTCCCCTTCTTTGTTTCAGGGGTAGGTTAAAAGAACACACATTGGCACGGGAGGTGGAGAAGGCTATTCAAATCATTCTTGAGGCTCCTGTTGTCCCGCGCTACATCAAAACACTGCACCTACAGATAAAGATTGGTATCCTTTACTACGACGCTCACTCTATGCAAATGGGATGTTTGGTTAAGACTGGGTCTATTCCAAGGTTAAACTAGATGAATAAAGAGGAACTTTTCAGATCTTTCAAAGATTAAATACTGTAATTATTAGAACTGGGTCAAATCCATTTCTTGTCAAATCCTAGTTTTTATTTTACTAATGAATCCTAAATCTTAAACCTGAATCTGAATATCTGAATATTAGTAGCGATAGACGAGATCCCGAACACTTGGGAAAATGTCGAGAATTTATCCATTCTCGAGAGTCGGGTGGGATTGGTTCTTTCCTGTCAAGTTTCGGGTGGGAAACAATGCATTTATTGTTTGAGCAGGTATGGCTGGCTCATCACTGTTCACTGTTAATTTCTTTTGTAGATAGTCTTTTTCTTTGTTCTGTATGTAACGTGTTAAAGGGAGTTTTTTTTAATGCGTGTTGGGAGACAAGTTGGGAAATGCGTGACTCAGTGTGCTCTGTCTATCAACAGTTATTTGTTAAGTTCATCAAGTGAGAGAGCTTGAATTATCTAGACTAGAACAGAGATATAATCTACTCTACCATATTTTGGGGCATGTAAATGAGAAGAGAGGCAGTAGTTGCAAAAGGTGATGTTATTTTTAGGGAAAAAGTGGTGTTAGTTTTCTCAAAAAGCGATATATTATTCTGGAAGCGGTGTTATTATTTATGTAAATATAAGTGAATTAGTATTCATTAAACAAAATTAGGGCTTAAATACAGCACACAATAGCATGCTTCTGAATACACAACATTTTATACACCAACATTAGTTCACTAGCATACTAAGGTGAGCACACAGTGATGTTTAATTTTATTATCACACATATATAAATGGCTCCATTATGAATCAAAGCTGTGCTATTGAATTCGGAACTTGTTCCAAAATGATTACTGTATTTATTATTTATTTCTCCACGCCAAGTTAATTGTAAAAAGCATTATATCTTTTAAACACTGAAAAAACATAATCTACCGAAATGGACAAAAGTAGAAATTGTGATTTTTAATGTTAACCTCGAAAAAAAAAGCCTAAATATCTGTGAAAATACGCTTATATCCTGTGATTTGTTTTATAGGTCCTTAAAATCTGCAAAAAGAATACTATTCATATGGACAGCAGCCCTGTCATGGCACTTTCAAGAGTGTTACCACATTAAAAATTGATTGACGTGGTATTGACAAATTACAAAAAAATTGTGTTTATTTTTAAAAAAAAAACACTTGAATTAGTGTTATTCATGTGAAAACAGAAAAATTCGCGTTATCGCAAACTAATTTTGCATTTCCATATTTACGAGCGATTAGACTGTCTGTTGTTGACAACCATACAGAGAGTAGAGATTACAGGGGTGTTATAAAGAACCTTAAAGGGGTGTTAATTTTAGGGAATATTTAAGGAATTTCAAACATAGAGAATATTTAAGGTCTAACAAACCTAGAGAACCTTTAAGAGATGTTAAACTAGAGAAGTAACCACTAAGATGTGTTAACATAGAGAACCTTTAAGAGATGTTAAACTAGAGAAGTAACCACTAAGATGTGTTAACCTAGAGAACCTTTAAGAGATGTTAAACTAGAGAAGTAACCACTAAGATGTGTTAACATAGAGAACCTTTAAGAGATGTTAAACTAGAGAAGTAACCACTAAGATGTGTTAACATAGAGAACCTTTAAAGGGTATCAGACCTAAAGAACATTTAAGAGGCTTTGAACCTAGAGGACATTTAAAAAAGGCTACAATATTTTCTCTATTTTTTGCACTCTTCCAATAATTAAATACAAAACACAATTCCCAAAGAAATTAACAAATAAAAATAATTTCCATCGATAATGTATTAAAATTGGGTCTTCGATTTGTGCTATTCAATATTTATTCATAATTTGCAATTTGACTTGATAAAAAATGTTATTCGCACACCTCAAGCTATAGTATTATGTTTTTATGATCATAATAGTATTTTGTTTTTTAAAGCGTAATTTAATAATTTCCTGTTCCCATCCTCATCCTGGTATTTTCACTTATGTCCCATTCCCATCCCGTGGTAAAAATTTAATTCCCGTCCATCCCTAAATATTAGTAAACATGGTTTGTATAAGAGGTTAACTTTCCAACATAGGTATGATTGAACAACCTCTTCCTCCGTTTGACTGTGTTCACATTAATTCTTAAGTTGCTATGAAAAATAGAAATGGTAGCTAAATATTGTTTGTAATAATGAGATATCACATTCAATTAAGTATTCAATTAATGATCTGAGGTATGGTTTGTTTTTTGTAGCATTATTTCACAAATAAGCAGTGTGATAGCTCTAAAAACAAAACTATTTAGAATTTAAAAATATTTTCTTAGTTCTTGAATATCTTTCAGAGCTAGGAACCTTCTAGTACTGTATTTGGAGTCGTTTCTTTTAGATTATTATTATTATTATTATTATTATTATTATTATTATTATTATCATCATCATTATCATTATTATTATTAGCACCGCGTCTTACTACCCATTCGGGTTACCCGCACTTGTGCCAATGTGTAATGTTAGGGTGATTGTGAAATGAAATGGAGGGCCTACAGTTTAACGTGGAATCCGAACCACGGTGGAGGCCTGGCATTCCACACATTCACAAGCTGTGATTAATACATGTCTTGTCAGAGGGGAAGGAAAGGTTTGGCAATCGGATAAATATGTGTCGGGACCGAGGATTGAAACCCAGACCCCCAGCACAGAAGTCCGACATCTTACCCCTAGACCGCCAGGTCACCATTTAGATTGTTAAACTCTCGTATAGCCAACACACAGGCACCATGTGTAAATACACGAAATCACCGCAGAATAACTAAGCAATGCACAGCAGTATCACAGACACTAAAAACTAAAGAAAAACTATAAAACTGAACCACTTTATCTCACCATGCATGATAATGCCATCTGAATTGTAGAAATAACTTTAACTAACTTGCAGTCTCCATGTCCTGGACCCGCTCCGAGTCCATCATGGCCTTGATATCGGAGGAGAGCAAGAACAACCTGAACCTGACCCTAGGGTCTATGTACACCCTTTTCATCAAGGTCCTTGAAGTTGCAGGTGGTAAGTTGCCTCACAATTTAACACTTATTCTTTATCTGTTGGTTTATTGCTCACCTTGGTCACCTTGCCGACAACACGTCAATGGAGCCCTACTTTCGATCCAGGCACTTCTGTTTGAAAATATGTGTGTACATTGATCCTACTATCTAAAATAAAGGCGTTCCTAAATTTTCATACATTTAAACTGACACACCTAAACAGACTTTCATACATCGAATTCGGCCTTTTAGGCTTTGTTAATTGACAACCTTAAATTCACACTTGCACGCCATAATAAGAATATTACATTTTAAATTGACAACCCTAAACTGACTTTGGTATGCTGAATTTAGACTCTTTTACTTGGTAAATTACCGTCATAAAACTATTGACAGTTAAAATACAAATCTATTTTAAATTTTTGTCATTCTGTGCTGTTATGTATATTACAAATTAGTTTTTATATGACAATAATATAGACCACTATGTTAAGTCATTGGAAATGATTGGTAATTGAAAATATAGGATACCAGCTTACAGAAAGAACCCAGTAGAGAGGCAAATAAAAACTTTTTTTAAATAACAATTTACTATATTAGGGTCTGGCCAGTTGGCTCCCAGCTGGGTGGGCTGCGAGTGAAGGGTTGTTAATGATGAGCCAAGTCATCATCGGCACCCATAGCCTCATCTTCAGCACCCATAGCCTCAGTTAGGGAAAGTTACCACCAAGAGAAGGTCTACCTGAGGACCTATAAGTGTCAGCCCCGCTACTCAGGTGTAGGCCACGACAGGCTTGGTAAGCTGGTGGCCAAAACAACAAACCCATACTCGAGAAAACAAGTTAAAATGCCGGATAGGAAAACTTGTTGACAACCATAAGCTAAAAATAGGGACTCTAAACATTGGAACACTAATTATAAGAGTGAAGGAGATTGTAGATTTGATGGATGAGAGAAGAGTGGATGTCTCTGGTCTGAGCGAGACCAAGAGGAGAGGAAGCGGCATGAGAGAAGTAAGGAATGGCTTAGTTCTACATTGGATGGGGAATGATGAAGGGACGAGAAACAGAGTAGGCTTTCTTAGTGAGAGAAGGGCTGCAAGTGGAGGTAGTAGGGATGAATGATAGAATAATGAAGATGACAATAAATTACAGGAAAAAAGGTGAAGGTGATACAAGTGTACACCCCACAATTGGATGCCCAGAAGAAGAAAAAGACAAGTTTGAGGAAGACCCAAGAAATACATATGGGAAACGAGTGTCAGATAGTAAGGGGCGATCTGAATGCAAAAATAGGAAAAGAGAGAGAGTGGGGTTTGAGGAGTTGTTAGGGAAGGAAAGATGGTTAGTCAGAAACGAGGAGGGTATAAGGCTGTTGGAGTTATGTTCAAGAAATAAAATGAAAGTGGCAAACAACTGGTACAAGAACGAAAGATAAAGTAATAATATTACTAGAAACAGTTGAAATGGGGAGCAAAAGTCGGTGATAGACTACTTTATCATAGATGAATAAATGAAAAGGCAGACCATAATCATCAAGGTAATACCAAATGTGTCCTTAGCTAGTGACCACAGGTTGTTGGTGGCAGACATAAAGGGATGGGAATGTAGGATAAAAGTAGTAGGACAAGAAAGAAGAATAAGGGTGTATACTGTGTAGGCTAACAAATGAAGAGGAGAGGGATCTGTACCTAAGAAAGGCACACCCTGGTGGAGTAACAGGGTGAAGGAAATGGTGGAGGAGAAGAATAAAGCATTTAAAAAGTTTTATGAACAGGAATAAGGAAACAGAGGAAGGCTATAGGGTGAAGAAGAAAAGAGCGAAGCGAGTTGTATGAGAAGCCAGAAAGGATTGGATGCAAAAATGGATGGAAATGCTGGAACAGGACATGGAAGGGAGTAAGAAGGTGTTATATAGCCAAGTAAGAAACAGGAGGAGAGAAATAGATGAAGAAAGAACATTGAAGACAGTAGAAGAAGAAAAGGAGCTATGGATTAGATGTTTTGAGAAAATGTTCAACAGAAAAATAGATGAAGAAAGAACATTGAAGACAGTAGAAGAAGAAAAGGAGATATGGATTAGATGTTTTGAGAAAATGTTCAACCCGGAAGAGGAAAGGAATGAGAGTGAAACAGAGGAGTAAGAAGAAATAGCAGAAGAGGAGGAAAGAGGTCCAAATGGAAAGTGGTGGAGGGCACATCAAAGAGGATGAAACAAGGGAAAGCACTGGTTGTGGATGAACTGATTGTGGAAATGATAAGGGCAGTAGGTGGAGTAGCAATACAATGGTTATACAGGGTGCTAAGAGTGGTTTGAAAGTGTAACAAGGTACCAGAAGACTGGAAAAATAGAGTTATAATACCTATTTTCAAGAAAGGAGACAGGGAGAGGTTTACAAATTATAGGGGGATAACGCTGATGTACCAATATACAAAAATATATGTATGAGAAGATACTGGAAAAGAGAATAAGGAATATTTCCTTCCACATGCAATTAATAATTGATTCTTTTTTCAACAGAAGACAATTTTATAGAAATGTTTTGTACATACATTAGGTACACATCCAAGATTTGTTGCTTTAGAGGCCATCCATCTTGGCAAAAGTGCATCAGGTGGATACTACAATATAACTTGAAGAAAGCTGTAATGTGCTAGAGGGTGGTTCATCAAGGTGAACATTATCAGGGTTAAAATAGGCCCTTTGAAAATTTTCCAAGTAAACCGCCAAGTGCTCAACATTGGGGTCTCTGTCATGTTTTGGGTGTAAGAGTATCCTCTAGACTGCCTTGGTTGTACTAATGTATTGACCATTTTGGTAATGAGAAATCTTGTCCTTTTCATTTTAAACTGTGAATGTGGCTTGTGTGATTATTCCCCTTGTTTACATATTTGTACACATATTTGATGGACTTAACGGATTTGAAAAAACTCAACATTGATGTGGCCTTTGAAAGTCCTGCAAAGCACTGGGAAATAAGGAACCTCCCACCTGTTATCGATTGTTATGAAACCTTGTCAACATTTTAAAAGTAACTCTCCCATTCTCTGAGCTCCTGCTCATATATTTAGGGTATTTGTCACTTCCTGTCTTTATTATCTTTGACAAAGGGTTTGGGTTATCTTTAAGATTACTTGTCATCTTGTAACGACTTGCTTGTACTATTTATTCTTTGTGATAGTTGGTCCCATAGAATTGTCCCATAGTATTCATCAAATTTTTTTTATAAACTTGTTTCCTCCAGTTGCCTTTTTGGCTTTTCATTTTCGTTTGTAGGAATACTTATTAAAATTTCTTTAATTATTTCATAATTTAATCATAAAGCTAATACAGCGTCTGCACTTGCTGACCATCGAGTAGCACATATTCTTCTAATATGCTTAGAATTAGAAATGGTAGTTTAAGGCTTTTTAAAGTAAAAGCTATCACGCGAAATGAGTCTCACAAGTTTTTGAGTCACTGGCACCGAGTGTGGCATTAGAATTTGGCCTATTCAAACATAGTTCAGGAAGGTACCAGTGTTTGTGTGTAAGATCGTAAACAAAACATCGTTTTTACTATCAATTCCATTAACAAGTTTATTAGTTCCCTCGTTTGCTTTCTACTGTTAACATCCAATCTTGAAAAATTGTTTACAGTCTGGAAAAAAGAACAGAATTGATTTTTCTGTATGGTGCCGAGGCTCATTGTCCTTGAAGAATGGCAGCAATGTTCAACCAAAAACACCAGGATAGGAACGTATCACATAGTTATATTTTAGATCTTGTTTTAAAATTTAAAGAAACTGGATCTGTCACAAGCAAAAAATGGATTGTGCGTACAGTATTGAGTGAATTAGCTTGAGTGGAAATTTTGGGCACTTATGTGGGAAATCCCAAAAGTTCAGTGTGGGAAGTGTCTAAAGCTACTGGTGTATCAATTGGTTTGATTCATAAGACATTAAAATTAAATAAGTTTCATCCGTATAAAATGCAGGTACATAACTAAGCAGATGATCCTGATTGGTGACTAGAGTTTTGCGAAGAAATGATTGAATAATTGAATGTGAATCCATAGTTATCAGAATGTATCTGTTTTTCTGAAGAGTGCACTTTGTTCTTAAGTGGTTTTGTAAATAAACACAACTGTCGTTATTGGAGTGATCCAAATACTCAAATTTTTATTGACGGACACACTCAATGGCCAGAAAAAATAAATATTTGGACAGGTATATTAGCTGATACGATTATTGGCCAGATATTTACTGACGGGAATTTGATAGGAGGCAAATACTTGGAAATGCTTGAAGAAGCTATTCATCCTCTCATAGTGCACGCCCTAGAAAATCAACTAGACAATCATGGAGACATGGGGCTTGATGAAGATCTTTTACATTTTTAGCAATATGGAGCCCCCTCACCACACACTACTCGTTCGTCAATGGTTAAACAACAGATTTAATGAACAAAGGATTGGCAGAAGAGGACCAATTGAGTGGCTAGCAAAGTCACCTGAGTTAACGACCCTAGATTTTCTTATGGGGACATTTAAAGTCCACTATTTATGGGACTAAACCAGCAAATAATCTGTTTTTCTGAAGAGTGCACTTTGTTCTTAAGTGGTTTTGTAAATAAACACAACTGTCGTTATTGGAGTGATCCAAATACTCAAATTTTTATTGACGGACACACTCAATGGCCAGAAAAAATAAATATTTGGACAGGTATATTAGCTGATACGATTATTGGCCAGATATTTACTGACGGGAATTTGATAGGAGGCAAATACTTGGAAATGCTTGAAGAAGCTATTCATCCTCTCATAGTGCACGCCCTAGAAAATCAACTAGACAATCATGGAGACATGGGGCTTGATGAAGATCTTTTACATTTTTAGCAATATGGAGCCCCCTCACCACACACTACTCGTTCGTCAATGGTTAAACAACAGATTTAATGAACAAAGGATTGGCAGAAGAGGACCAATTGAGTGGCTAGCAAAGTCACCTGAGTTAACGACCCTAGATTTTCTTATGGGGACATTTAAAGTCCACTATTTATGGGACTAAACCAGCAAATGTTGAAGAGTTACAAAAGTTAGGATGACAATAGCATGTAGAAGTATTACAAAAGCAGCCCTACAAAAGGTCAGAAGTTAGTTCTCAATTAATAGAGACTATATCATTGTTATCTCAAAATAGAGAGCATTTTGTAAACCTCCTTTAAACTTAAAACTAAAAAAGAGTTTTTTCAATAATTATTTTACAAATACACATAAATGTGAACAAACACACGTTTGCGAGCATACGGAACACAAACACTTGTACTTTAATGAGCTGTTTTTAAATAGGCCAAATTCTAATGCTCCGCCCAGTGCCGACGACTCAAAAACTTGTGAGGCTCATTTCTTGTGATAGCTTTTACTTTAAAAAGCTTAAAGCCACCATTTTGAAAATAGCACGTGACCTACAGGGAAATGTAAGGATGTAAAATAAGGAGTCTAATTTAAAAAAATCAAAGTAACCTTAACGTAACCCTAGCAACGCCACCCAAGGTCATACCAGCCTTTTTGTATATATATATATATATATATACACACATATACACCGCGTGTCCATTTGAAAAAAATTTCTTTTATATTAGTTTTGGAAATTTTAAGCCTCCCCTCTCCAAACCAATTTCAACAACTCCAATTAAAATTTTCAAATTTTCAAGACATGTTTGGTTATTAGGAGTGATCCTTCTACATTCCTGACAAATTTTAATTTTTTCTGTTTATACTTCTACCTAGTCCTACCTCCCCAGGGCTGGCTCAAGATTTTAATGCGCCTTAGGTGAAACCCAACAATTGTGGCCCAGTTATATTCTGTATAGTATAAATAAACTGCAACCTCTGCAAAGTAATAATAAGTTGCTGCCAAAATAATGAACAGAAAGAAAAAAATAATAAAAAATAGGACACAACCCCTCCCGCATCCCCTATATTCCCCAAAACCCCCTACTTAATCATTGTGCCCCTATACCCCATTTTTGGGAGCTCCATTTTAAATTTTTAAATTAAAATCTAGACTGTTCTGGTTATATAGGGAAATCCAGCTATCTGCCTGGCAAATTTGATCTTTTCAGACTCATCTAGAAATTCTCGAACAATTCATGCGGACAGACACATTTCCTGTTATATTATACATTATTGTTGTTATTCGAGCTTTCACTGTAACAGATAGTGTTGTCAGATGTAAAGTAAACAAATTAGATGAGATGTATTTATTTCAATATTGTGTGTTCTATATTTACAAGACCAGGAAAACATTTACATGGCATGTGTTTAATATTTTTATTTTCTTCTCAACCAAAAAAGCAATAACAGAAATATATTCAAACTTTGATTTGACTTCAAGTTAATTTGTACTTCAATAATTTAATTTAAAAGAAAAGTTTGTATGTATAAATTTTCTGTTCTGTTGTATAGCTAAACCCGGCCCACTGTGCTCTAAGACCCAGTTCAAAGCACCAATCACTTCTTTGCTTGAAGCCTGGGTGTTGAGTAGACCGAGCACTGGGACAGTTCGGGAATCATCTTCAAAAGCAAGGACGAGGGATCAAAAAGCATGTGAAACAGCAGACATAGCTGTCAGCAATCAATTTACCAGCATTGAACATGTTCAAACATGCACATATGACACTAATACACACACTCAAACAAACACCTCTGATGATACAGATCTAGTTCTGACAGGTGCATCTGCCACTAATAAACACATTCTTACAAACTTATCAGTTCACAGTAAAGATATTTATACAAATAAACCTCCCAGTAAATCACAACATTTATCGACTATTTCTTCTTACGTTGAGCAAGTTCTCTCAATTCCATCGCCTAATAAAGAACACGTGCTTATGGGTGAATTTGCTGGCAATGGTCAAATTCCCACAAGTGATCCTGCTATCAATATTCAGGCCCCTACAAACTTTTCTGTTGACAATGATCAAGCTCTTGCATATAGTTCTGCTGGCAATGGTCAGATTCCCACACGTGATCCTGCTATCAATATTCAGGCTCCTACAAACTTTTCTATTGACAATGATCAAGCTCTTGCATCTAGTTCTGCTGACAATGATCAGATTTTTACAAGTGATACTGTTGGCGATAATCAATTGCTTAAAGGGGATTTTGCTGACAAAAATAAATTTTGTAAAAGTAATTGTGATTACAATGACCCGGTTCTTAGAACCAATTTTGCTAGTGACAATCAAGTTCTTACAAGTGATTCTGCTTGTAATGATAACGTTCTTACAAGTGATTCTGCTGGGAACAATCAAGTTACTATGCAATATTTTGCCAGCAATGAACAAATTCAAACAAGGACACCTTCTAGTAATGGAATAGCTCTTATGAGGGCATCACCTAATAAAAAACTATATCCTATGAGACTGTACCCCAACAAAGAACATTTTATGAGACCTTATCCCAACAAAGAACAGAGTATGAGACCTTCTCCCAACAAAAAACCGTCTGCGAGACCTTCTCTCAACAAAGAACAGTTTATGAGACCTTTTCCCAACAAAGAACATTTTAACTATCAAGTTGTTGCAATAGCATCTACCAGCAATGAAAAAATTCAGACAAGGACATCTAATAATAATGGAATAGCTTTAATGAGGGCATCACCCAATAGAAAATTAATACCTGTAAGACCATCCCCTAACAAAGAACAGTCTTTGAGACTTTCTCCCAACAAAGGACAGTCCATGCGACCTTCTCCCAACAAAGAACTGTCTATGAGACCTTCTCCCAACCAAGAGCATTCTATGAGACCTTCTCCCAACAAAGAGCACCACTCTATGAGACTTTATCCTGACAAAGATCAGATTAATGATCAAATTCTTACAATAGCATCTGCCTGCAGTGAACAAATTCAGACAGGGATATCTTATACTAATGGTAAAGCTCTTATCAGGGCATCACCCAACAAAAAAATATTTTCTACGATGCCACCTCCTAATATTGATCAGTTTGCAAGAGCATCTTCCAACAAAGAAGAGTCTTATCCAAGCACATCATGCCACAAAAATGAGATAAGCTGCTCTAGTTCTTGTCACCACTGTCTGACAGCAATATCTACCAATGGTTCTGGGATAAGAGATGATTTTAAGAAGGGTGCTTTGAATCAAGAATCAGCCAATGTTAACTTGTTGAAGGGAGTTGTTTGTAAATCAGACGATGGAAGGAGTTGGGAATGCACAAATTGCCACAGTAAAAACCCTAACTATGACTCAGGCTTGACCATAAGCAACTCAACGACGTTACCAGTTACTTGGGGCGAGGCTTTGTGCTCTGGTGACACTAATTTGGCCACTGTAGAGCCCTTGAAGTTGGGTGCACAAGCTGGGTCTAGGATATTGTTCCACAAAGAGAATAGTGCTGTGGGAAATGTTGACTTCACTCGGTTACTAAACAGTCCGAGGAGTGAAACGATGGTTCATGACAGTGCACTTCCAAACAACACATCACCTACAGAAGAAATAACCAATGAGGATATGTCAGTCACTCAACAAGATGCAAAGCCATCTCATTTTGCAAGAAAGCACATCACCCGAAATTTCAATACATTGCCTGATCTTGTAAAGTTCTTTCGTGGGCTCTCTGCTTCAGATCAAAATATGACGCTACAGGCAATGTATCATGCTTTCCCGTGCATGAAAGGGGTCGCTTTTGATCCAAATATAAAATTCCCATGGGAAGAGTCAACTTTAAACCCTCAACCTGATCTTAGTTTTGATTCTAGTAACAAGGAGAGCTTTGATTCTAGTAACAAGGAAAGCTTTGATTCTAGTAACAAGGAGAGCTTTGATTCTAGTAACAAGGAGAGCTTTGATTCTAGTAACAAGGAGAGCTTTTATTCTAGTGACAAGCAGCCACCACTCCCCAGCATTGACCCTAGTAAGATTAGAAATCCCCTTCCTTCCAAATGCCCACGCAAACAGATGAACAGGCTCAGGAAGAAACGACGGAGCTATGACTATCTATTCAATGTTGTTGACTTATTGGAGGATGAACAGTCTTTTATGAAACTGCCCACCAGACACCCTACCCGGTCCACGAGGGGCCAACTCCTTGATACTACCAAGTTGCTGAGCGACTTAAAATGGGGACCCATGGTAGGTCTGCAAGTGCTAGACAATGACTTAATCTCCAGAAAAGGAAGACAGAATTAAGTTGAGGTTATCAGATACCAGATTTTTTTACTCACAACAAGATTAGATTTGAAACACATACATTTGAGTCTAAATTGTACTGTTTATGTTTTTCTCTTTTGGCTTGGACTAGAGATGGGTCAGCTCCTAATTTTCTTGGATCCAAATCTAGAATTTTCTTTTGAACCTTAATTTTTTTTTTTTGCACTGCTAGTGCTTAATGAGGTTGCATTTAGAGTAAATATACCCGTAATTGTGTGGCAGTAGAGCGGAAAACCATTGAAGAAAAAACTTCAGAACACTCGACCGGGATGCAAACCCCAATTTCCCCG
This sequence comes from Timema bartmani, assembly GCA_902151455.1. Classification (NCBI taxonomy): domain Eukaryota; kingdom Metazoa; phylum Arthropoda; class Insecta; order Phasmatodea; family Timematidae; genus Timema; species Timema bartmani. Next base: position 273,422 of record CABFWB010000272.1, read on the forward strand.
TCTTAGGCAGTTTAGCCCATTTCAAGAGTAGTGCCTTAGACTATGCGGCCACCGAAGTAGGTCTTAAATCTTAAAAAATGTATATTATTTTAGTAAATGTGAAGAAATTAAAAACTTACTAACAGGAAATTGGCATCACTCACAAAACAAATTTCTTTATAAAGATTTGGTGACACTATAATATTGATCTCTCTGTTTATTTTTCAAAAATATTACGTTATAAAAACACACGATTTCACTTTTTTACTGAATTAACTATCTATTCTTATCAACTTGTTTTATTATGTTTGGAAAAAGGTATAGGAAAGGTGGATATAAACATATAAAAGGGATGAAAACGATATGACTTTTACAATGAAATTGTAATTTTTCATTTTTTAAATGTTATGTTGTTTTTTTCCAGCTACACAAGTCTGTAAAATTGAATCTGTGATACTTTACTTTAATTTACATCCATTACTGTTTCCAGCTTATAGCCTGGGTCAGTTTTTTATTCAAGTCATATAGTTTCCACTACCGGCTGGCTAGGACTATCGTAGCTTCATATGGCTTAAAATATGTCTTAAGACTAGGACGGGCACAATATACAGTTCCTGGCCGTTAATTTATCAACGGGAAAGGGTAAACCCATATTTTCATTGATAATAAATTTTCGGTCATGCCAGGAATTGAACCTGGTACCCTTAGCTCAGTAGGCAGACATGCTACCAACTGAACAAAGGTTTCGGGCCACACTGTGATACTAACAGTTGTATAAAATTGTGATTTAATTTAGGCCTTAACTTAAGATCTATTTTTTTGTTAATATCTTGTGTGTGTGGCTCATCTATATTTTGAATTTTAAAATATGATTACTAGGAATGATACCTTCCTATCCTCAAATCTTTAACCCTTTTGCTGCGTAATTAATTTTTACTTCTTACCTTCAGAAATGTAAATTATAGGTCAAAAATTTGAAATCTGAAAATTTGCATGATGATCATGATTATGATTAAATAATGTGATTTTCAACTAGTAATGCATTTTAAATATTAAATTTAGCACCACAGTGTCTATAAATCGCATAATAATATATATTTTATATCGATAAAATTGTATATGTCACATTTTATTTATGTCACATTTTACCCAAATGCAATGTTATTCTGCTATCAGAACCATTCTTTATTTTACTTTCATCCCACAGTAGTGTCAAACTAATTGCTAAATAAGGATTTGACAGCCCTAATATTGGCCTAATATGGTCCAAATGTAATAAAAAGAAAATTTTTGAAAATTAGTATACATCAACACAACTTGAACAATTTTGTGCTACTTTGGTACTTTTCTCAGTGTAGTGTTGTCTATAAAATCATATATTTGTCTTAGGCATGATTTCAAAATAAGAAATAAGTCAAGAACAAAAATAAAATAGCAATCCATTAATCCCTCAACAAAGTTTTCCGCCACATAAATATTGCACGTGTGCTACAAGTAATTAAATGCGGAAGTAAACAAGCGGTACTACTGTTATGATTTAGCAGCTGTTAACTGGCAGTTCTCGAAATTAAAAACCAGATGTCAGAGGCGCACGTGCATGCTAGTATGAAAAATTCAGCGTTTTAACACTCTTGTGACTATTTCCGACTGTTGCAGCAAGGGTAGATAAAGTTTACAAGTCGTGGGGTAAAGTCGATTTCCGCAGTCAATGGGTATAATTCTGAGATCGGATATATCCGATTAACGCAGCAAAAGGGTTAAGAATAAGTACTTAATATTTGAGGATTTGAGAAAATATGAGATTGGGAAAAAACAAACAAAAAAAACATTTTTTTAATTGTAATGAGTCTTAGAGCTCTTATATTACTTATTAATGGCTTAACCAGAATTGTAAGAAACAACCAGACCCCAGACCATTAATTGATCATTAAATACCCTCCTCGGTGGCGTAGTTAGCTAACGCGCTAGTTTTATGTTGAGCTAGACTGCTGAGGACGAGGAGATCGAGGTTCGAATCTTGCTCGGGTGAACTGGGGGTGGTTTTTCATAAATTGTTTTCCACTCTCCCTCCATGCAAATTCAGGTTCACTTCCTCTATACTCAACCTTTCCAATTCCTAACACATTAAAGTAATTAGTACTTAAGCGTATAACCCAAATGTGTAGTAAGACGCTGTTTTAAGTATTATAACATTTAATCTCTATTTATATAATCTATGTATAGTCATCTTAAGAATTAATGTAGTAAAGTAAATCTCATGCTTGCCATGTTTTCTATGATTTGAATTGACAAAATAATAGATTTGGCTATCTGTATTGTTTATTAATTACTATTATGGTGTATCTAAGAGAGCCATTGGCTACATCTTTGCCTAAGAGGAAATATATCAACTTGAAACTAGCTGGATGATAACTTGTGGATATCTCGCAGACACACATTTATCTATACACAACCTTTCGAATGTGCATCTTCTTTGTCCAGGTGCTGACATTTGTGCTATAAAATTCAATTTTGTTCATCTGCAGTAGCATATACATATACTCCATTCACGGTAGGAGCTACTCTCTGAAAGGTCTTTTTCCATACCAATATCCTACTATATAATAAATTTCTGGTAGGGAAAAAGGCCTTTCAGAAAACAAGTCCTATGCTGAACAGACTTTAGCAGGACCAGTTAACGGATGGCAGTAGCGTTCTTATTGTCTGTTTATAAATGGTAACCACCACAGCTCACATTTTGATGACATGTCTTTTTGTACATCACAGACAATGCTAATTTGCACATAAATCCTGTTCATAATCCCCCCGTCGTGGAAACTTTTTTTAAAGGTTATTTTTTGTCATTTTGGATTTTTAGGTCGTATTTCTTTTTTTGTGTCATCTTTGAGTCATTTTAGAGTGTTTAGACTCATTTCTAGGCAATTTATTTATTTTTGTTCATTCATTATGAATTTTTGATCATGTTTAGGTCATTTTTTTGATAAATTTTAAGTTATCTATGTCCGGGCCCTAGTAATTATTTTTTATTCTAGCCTACAGCAAAAGTTGTAACACCTGGTACCTGTGATAGTGAAGGGTTGTCAAATATCATAATTTTTTGGCTTATTATAACATTATACCCCTAATGTGTTTTACCTTAAAAATTAAGAGTTTTCTCTAAATAATATATTATATATCTAATGTTAATTTCCTTTGTTAGTCCTTTATATTCATTTCTATATACTTCTTTATATTTCTTTGGATTTCCTCTTCCAAGCAATAGAGCTATAAATAAATACTTGGGCTCAAACTCTAGCTTGACATATTTATGGGCTGGATAATTTTGAGCTGCTTGTAAAAGCTATTTATTTGCCTTGTTTTATTGTATTTGAAGATGAATTACTCATTGTTCACGCCTCTTTCTTCATGTTTGGATGTTTATTGAGCAGTTTAGATGAAGAGGAGAAGGATTAACCCTATCAAGAGGGTATTGTGCAGATGGACATTGGTCGTTGAAGGGGTGAGATAATAGACATAGTAAATGAAGGTAAAGAAAGGCATTTCTCTGAGAACTGGTAGAGAGCCGGATCCGACCCGCCGAATGATTTTATCTGGTCTGCAAAAGAGTTTACAAACAAGCGTGCTCATAAAATATACCCTATTAACTTAATTATTGGGTAGGCATGTATGAAAAATATAAAATTAAAATTTTTTTATTTTTTTTTCCAAACCAGTCCACTTTTTAAAAAAAAAAATATCCGTAGGGCCTGTGATATCAAAAAGGTTGCCGACTCATGGTTTACTCTATGGTGCACCTTATAAGTTAGGTTCATACTGTAACAGGCCAAATGGAGTACCTTAATCCTGTTTTAAAATTGTTTCACAAAATTTTAAAATTAATCGTAAATATTATTTAATTTATTGCCACAAGGGTATATAAAAATTAATCATTTTTTAAACTCTAGAATCTATGCTGGGTTCTTACAGTTCATGGAATAGTTAAATATAATTGGCCTCTCAATCAATTTTCAGTTAAGAGAGCTCCCTTGATCATCCATTGTCGTATATCATAGCTTTTACAGTAATTAATTTTCGTTTTAAAGCTTGTTGTTTATTCTCTTGGTATTATGGTGAGGGCTTATAGAGGGGGTGGGGAAACTTTGTCTTGCCTGTTCTTTACAAAATAGTATTATTTACTAAATACATATCATGGAAACATCAATTTACAAAATTTGAAGATAAATTATACTATTTTCCAAGTTGTGCTGGGTCGCAGAATTATCTTATTAACAAGTATTACAATAAATTAATCTGTTTATCAGTAATTGCTCACTAGACATGCTAAAGATAAAATGCCAAATTAAATATTTCCAAACTAATATATTTAGAAAGGGATTAAATCTCTGTATTTCATTATTTAGAAATTGATATTTAAGTTTTTATGATGTTTTAACTGTTTGCTACCAACTAATTTAGCTTGCATTTCATTTTTTAGAAATATCTATGCCTTTTTATATGATATAAATATACAATTTAAACTAAGCCTTATTTTTTATATCTTTTGTTAAATATCTAATATGTTTGGTCTTTTATTATTGATATAGAAGTGTCATCTCATGTCCTAAATCACAGGGAGTCTTGTTATGTTATTTTCTCAGCAGTGTCTTGTAGTAGTGCCTTTAGCCTAGTGATATCTATTCTTCTTTTAACACTTTTTGACTTCACTTTAGTACTTTGTGCAGACACTTAAAAATTATAATGACTTTAGGGTGAGCGTATGTATATAAAAAATAAGGAGTTTCTTTTTTTTTGTCTAACCAGATTTATACATCTGGTTTGCAAAAATCTACCTGTTTGTTTTAAATAATTACTTTTGGGATGCATATCTATAAAAAAAAGTCTAAAAGGGTATAAAGTGTTTGAAAAGAAAATAATCAAAATACATTTATCTTCTCTTGACAACCAAATATCTAATCCCCGACCTTTTAAACAATTTACCAAAATGTCCATATTTAGGGTGTGGTGTGCCCAGTTCACGTCATGCAACAACACACTATGAGACACAAGTATCTACACCCATTAATTCATTTCACATTATTTATTTAGGAAAATATGCTTTAACTGGCACTTTTTTTTTGGTGCTCCATTTTCATGGAATTAATAAATAGTGCTATCCGGTGAATACCTGTAATTTAATCCTTATTTGTTGAGGTTATGTTTATATAATACATATACTGTTTGTTATTCATTAGCATTTGATTTAAATTGTATAAGAGATTTTTATTGTTTTATTGCTTTTGTGTCTTAAAGCCTATTTGGGTTGTCAACACACAGATGAAGTATTTATTTGGTGTTCTATGAATTTTATTTAATCTTAGTATATTTGGATATGGTGGTAGTATTATTCACTGTAAGTTGGTGGCTTATCAATTTCTTTTCTGTGGTTAGGCTGGGCTTTAACCATGCTCAAAGGCACCAACTTAAGTATAGAAAAGGTTAAAATAATAATTTTTGAGGGGCAATGTTTTGTCCAATTTTCCAATGAACTAAGTGGTTTGAATCTTGGCCAGTTGCACGGGCTATTTTTTCCCAGATAGTTTCCCACTCTCCCCACAATTGAGGGTACATTTTAACCCTAACAAGCTAAGATGTAGTGCACATTTATTATTTGTAGTATGTGTAAGAAATTAGGTTTAAAAATAATTTTGAATGTAGTGTTGTAATTATTTTATTTTTTCTCGCGTGTGTTGTGTTTGGCGAATAATATGCAAATAGCTCAGTTGCAGTTATTTTTAAGGTGCTATTCAGCCAAAATTTGTTGGTATGGTTTGAAAGTTCATGTGTATAAAGGGACCCAAATTAAATTCTTTGTAGACATTTAGACATACAAAACATAACAAATTCTTTTTTAAATTCCTACTCAATCTTATTACATTATTTTTTTTTAATATAAAATAAACTGTTTTTATATCCTTTAAGTGTAGTTCTTGAAAAGTAAGCGTGAGTAGCGTCTGACTTGGTAGCACATATTTGTACTGATTTAGGGGGTCCCAGGCTTTATTTCCTGTATGGCCAAAAATTTTATCTTTGGTAAATTATCAGATTGGAGCCTAGGTGTTTTGTGTAGTCTCTAGTAATGGGTTAGTTTGTATGTCGTATGCTGATATAATTGGTTGGTTCAGGCTGCACATTAAATACCCTTTAAAAAAAAAAAGTTTTTAGTCTTTTGAGACAATAATTTAAGCATTGGTGTACCATCCCATGATGCAGGGGGTGTGACCGCGCCAGAGCCCAGAGCTCCGGTTATCAATAAAGGAAAATAAAATATATTCTTTTTCCTTTTTTATATTTATATTTGTAGTTTAATTAATATTTTAAACTCCATATAATTCAATAAAAAAATATTTATATTTAACTTTATTATTAAATAAGACCCAGCCAGTGGCTGGAAACTGTTCATTATGATTCTGATGAAAATAACCCTATTTTTACCCTCACAAAATTTCTTACTTGTGGTTAGTAGGTAGGTTGCTACAATTCATTTGTGTTCAATAGGTAGACTGCTATAATTAGGTTTCATTTATTTAGTAAGCTCCGGGATTCCCCACCTCGATATACTAACTTCATGCCAGTGCAAAATGTAGACTTTGCAAGCTGTTGACAAACAGTCTGTTGTACTGATATTAACAAATATTTTAAACAAAAAAATTGCTTTTGCCGTGTTTTTACTTTATTGTTATTAGTGGTTGATGACTAATAATAGAATATTTCTTTTTAAATTATCTATATTAATAAAATAAATACTTTGTTTGTTGGTCATGATCACTGCGAGATATCTAATGCATGTAGAGGGCTGACATTTTTAAATTAGTAACTTCTTTGCACAAATATCTGCACCTCAAAGCTGGAATTTTAATTTTTTCATTAGATTTTTGAAATTTATTAAAAATTGGGTCAAAAAATTTTAAAAAAATTTCTGTCTGTTTGAAGCAAACCATACAATTCATTAACTTAAGCAGAATAAGAGTGAAGATATCACTATGTAAAAATAGATGAGATTTTAAGTTTAAGTTAAGAAAAATAAAACCAGTTAGTAGTGTGTGTTGATGTGTTAAACAGTGAAACTATCGGTGACAAATGATAACGCCAAAAACTTATTTATGGAATTTCATATTTATTTTACCAAGAGAATGAAGTTGATATAGTCGAGATGTTAATGCCACTAAGTAATGACACATTTTTATAAACAAGTGCCAAATCAACCCCTTCGCCGAATTCCTGAAGATCCAAAGCAGAATAATAAAGTGTTTAAGATGTGTATTAATAATCAATAAATAAATATAGTAACCAGGCGGTCTAGGTGTAAGGTGTCAGACTTCTGTGCTAGGCGTCCGGGGTTCAATCCTCGGTCCCGGCACAGATTTATCTGATTGCCAAACCCTTCTTTCACCTCAGATAAAACATGTATTAATCACAACTTGTAAATGTGTGGAATGCCAGGCCCCCCACTGTGGTTTGGATCCCACGTTAAACTTAAGTCCTCCATTTCTTCTCGCAATCACCCTACCATTACACATTAGTGTAAGTGTGTACAACCCGAACGGGTAGTAAGATGCGGTGCTAATAGTAATAGTAATAGTAATAATAATAGTAATAGTAATAATAATAGTAATAATGATAATAAATAAATCTGGCCTGCAAATAAAGCGTTCATGACGACTAATCTATGGTGCTAGACTTTGCATAGTTTCAGTCATGCTTATTATTTACTTTAAAAAAGGACACTGCATGGGTTACTGGAATTCAAGATTGGATTCATATATACAGGAACATTAACACACAATATGAAGGATCTACTTTTATTTTCTATTGTATGATAATTGATCAGTGGCATTCCCATCAAACACTGTCAAAAGCAGAAAAAAACTACATGTAAAGAAGTAAATTATTACCAGGCAAAAGTTTTGGGATGACTGGTTCATGTAACTCCAACCCTTTCTTTGTGTAGTTTGCCTTTCAGAGAACGTGACAAAATTCCACATATTGAAAAACTAAGGTACATTTTTGTCGTCACTTTCATTTTCAAGTGTGACCATGTCTTACAATAATGGTTGAGGAAAAAGGGAGGGAGAGATGCATTAAGATATTTGAGTCATGAAGTAAAAAAAATTATAATATTCAAATGCTCTCAAATAATTTAAAGGTGTAAATTTGAAATTATGCACCATGTTTTCCCAATATATATGACACCACTAAATTTTAACAAAGCTTAGTAGCTAGGTATGTTCCCATTGGAAGTGGTGAGAACGGTGTTCCAAATAAACTTATTGTGAATAAACCATTTCTTGGATTTACTGAAGGAAACAATCATTCGGTAGAAAGGCCTACAAAGATAATGGACAATGATTTAAAATACTTAAATTTCAGTAAAGGATTGAAATCTGTACTCTTTCACCGAGTCTGATAAAATAAACACTAAAAAAACATTAACAACTCATTGTTTCATTGGTCATTGAGGTACTTGTCATTAAATGCCCCTAAATATAACTTTATAAATGTGAAGAAGACACTAACTCAGATAATTATATTGACCAAAAACAGGAAATTTTGAGTGCAAAAGCATTTAGATGAAAATATATTCCTTCTAGCTATTTTCTCAAATATGTTGGAGTCAATGGATGGTGTCTTCTAATTACTACATTTACAAAATGTTGATTTATCAAAAACTACTCGGCTGGTTTGAAATGTTTTAGAAGGTCTACAGCTATCTAGAAACAATTGGACCTCTTTAACAAACGTGCATAGAAATGTTTTTATACTTCTGGTTAATTAAATTTTTGAAGTAAGTTACTACAAATGCTTTATATTCAGTAAGCCCACGTTTGTTTGAAAAAGTTGGCCCATTAACAAACTTGACACCAGGGTTCCCGCTGTCGATGTTACACCACTGAATTTAAGGTACTATCATGTAAAATTTATTGTTCATCAGTCATGCATATTTGACTGATTTGGAATTTAATAATTAGGGGTATATTGATGAATTTCCTGACCTGGAAAGGTCACTGGAATGTTAAGAGTTTTTGAACCAAGTAGAAGAGAATAAATAACCCAGTGTAAACTAGCAGTTTTATCAACAATCCATGTGATTTGAAGAAGATCATTGACATTTGTTTTTACTAGTTATTCGGTCAAGAATGTATTATAAAACATTGAAAATAGGGATTTTTTTTATTCATAGCTTTGCTTGTAAAATACTGGGGAACCTGAAAAATTATTAGGAATTTTAATATGTAAAAAAATCAATCAATCCGGGTCTGGTCTACAGTGACAGGAAGATCGGGGTTTAATTCTGGCCAAATATAAGTTTTTTCCTAAATGGTTTACCTCTCTCAATATTTAAATTTAGTTAAATTTCCTTTGAATTCTACCTTCTTCCTCACTACCCCATTATTGCAAACAAATGTGTATAGCCTTGACAGGAGCAATTAGTTTTTCTTGTTATATTGATATACATCAAGAAATAATTGTTTAGTTATAAATTATTTTCTTTACTAAGTTGCTTAGTTAATTCTCAAACTAAAATAAAAATAATTTTGCCTGGCTAGTTAAATTAAATCTTTAAGGGGTTTTATTTTTCATTATTGCGCAAAGTGCCATCAATATATAGTTTATATTAGCATAATATCTTTGATTTGTCATTACTTGATGCAACTAAGGCAAACAACCAATAAAAATATACATGGAATAGTTTTACACACCCTCCCCTCAAATTAACTGAATCTAGATTATCACTCCCCCTACCCTTTTTTTTAAAACTTACGATAGACATTTTTGTATGTCATGCACAGTAGTCTATACTTTGTGAGAACACTTACATTTCATATGTTATGTTCATCGTTTGATTTTGACAAGATAAACAAACTTATTGTAAAAAAAAGTGTACATAAATAAATTGAAAGAGGTTTATTGAAACATGTATTTCTCAGTTTGAAAAAATAAATGATCATATATATTTTTTATCTTTGTATGATTTACCTGAAGTGGTTGTTATATCTTATTTTAGAGATGTCAGAGGGGAAAAAAGGCAATTTATATTGACAATACTGACATTCGTCCTGTATTTAGTGGACATTATCATACAAATCTAAAACTACTTGAATCTGATGCTAAAATAACTTTGGGAAGCTATTATTAACATTTATATTATTTAACAAAGGTATTATTTTAATTTTGTATTTATTTATTTATATAGAGGCAAATATAAAGTTTTTTTTATTTCAAGATATATGGGGTGCTGGAAAAATATTAGAACATTTTGATTAAGTCCTTCACTATTACACCAAATACTGTCCTGTTTTAGTTTATTGTTTCTTTGGTAAAAAATGTAATCACAAAAGAGTATTTTAGTTTTAATTACACTTGGGACATAAGGATGTTTCAAACCAGAGGTTGTCACGAAATATAAGTTGTATAAAGGGTGACACCCTGGTATAGTAAAGCAGTTAAAGAATTATTAATAAAACCGCCAAAAGCATGCCTTCATTGTGTATTGGGATTTTTTTTTAAAGATGTACATTCTGTCTACTCTGAAATAAGTTAGTAAAACATCCTAAAGTATGAAATAAAGTAAGGAGCGTAATATAATAATAGATAAGACTTGGATATATAATTGTTAGATTTCATGGATATATATCATGGCTGGCCAACTACATGGACTTTGGTAGCCACAATGGTTGAGGTAAGATTATGAAGAGCTACATCACTAACTACAGTTACACGCAGACACTGCTTGCTGTTCCTCATATTTAAGGATCCAGCCTTTTATCCACCGAGAAAACCAATGCAACGCAATACATTGTGCGCAACTGATCACTTATTATGAGTTTCCCTGTTTTTCGTCCACACAAGAAACCTATTTTCTATCACTCACGAGAATGTCGTCCTTTGTTTAAGACCTGGTTGTTGGCTACATGTACTTAAAAAATCTCGTAAAAAGGCCCAGAAACAATTTGGGGTTTATCCAGATTTTGAAAAAAAAAAAAAAAA
>CABFWB010000272.1:284439-335162 GCA_902151455.1 Timema bartmani
AAAAAAAAAAAAAAAAGGTGGTTCAATATAGCCAGAATGTTCAGGGACCCTGTTAAGTCTAAACAAACATAACGGATGAATAGGGAAACTTTTGAAGAGCTTGAACAAATCGTAGGTCCAACTATCAAGAAGAAGAATACAAATTACTGTGAAGCAGTCACCCAGAAGTGAAAACTTACGGGAAAAATGCAAAAAGATCAAAATTTAATCTTGCATAAAAGGAAATAAAACACTGCGTACAGCTCCATAAGTGCATGCCGCATCGACTAACAGGCAACTTATAACCTGGCGACCAACAAGTTTGTTCTCCTTACGATGTATCATCGCCCAGCGCTAAAGTCATAGTCTTCTCGCTGGATGAGTGAAGCATTGTTTAAACACAAAAGTTGCCTAGGTTGCTTGGTCGTGAGTGATTAATTGCTTGGTTTTGGTCTCCTCGAAGGATGAAGGGCCTTATGTATAAGTACAATTGACATTTTGTTGGCTAACGTTTGTTTTTTCAAGTTGAGTGATGTCATCTAAAACATGTAAATATGAAGCCGAGAATAGAGGCTTTAAGACAGAGTGGGAGGAGAGTTTGTTTTTGTGGAAATACATGATAGGCCAATGTGTGCCTTACATCAAATAACAGTGGAGCAGTTTAAGGGTGGTAATCTTAAGCACCATTATGACACGCATCACAGTACTTGAAGCAGAATTTCCTGATAGTTCCGTTCTAAGGTGAACTAAAGTTTTATCATTAAAAGGAAAACTTCATGGTCAGAGTAAATTGATGTCCATGTTTACTAAGGAGGCAGATATAACAACCAATGTTCATGTTTACTAAAGAGGCAGATGTAACAACCGATGTTCATGTTTACTAAAGAGGCAGATATAACAACCGATGTTCATGTTTACTAAAGAGGCAGATGTAACAACCGATGTTCATGTTTACTAAAGAGGCAGATGTAACAAACCGAGGCTGTGTTTATTTTAGAATTTAATATTGCACGGGCAAAGCATTCATACACTAAAGGAGAATTCGTCAAAAGTATTGCACATATAGTTTCCAATCCGAATAATAAAAAACTGCACAAAATTATTAAAATATAGTTAATTTGACACCTTTTTAAGTTTGTTTAGTTTGTTACATAAGCCTATAAAATTATATTTACACTATAAACATTTCAAGTATTTCACTTATACATTTTTAATCAATATTTTTTTTCTCACATACTTATGTTTCTTTGGTCATTATAAATGTGTTTTTTGTAATTTTATTGTGTATATTTCCAGGTATATTAATTCATTACTGTATTTATTAAATTGATATTGTTCCTATTTTGAGCATCTTATAACCATTAAATCTAAACTCATAATAAGCTTATACCAGTCTCGTTTATATTGCATCTGTTGTAATTATTTCATGTTATTTATTGTGTACTTTGTCAGGCACATTCTGTTATTATCTAATTTATTGAATATTATTTCAAGGTATCATTTCTTTATTTTGATAATCTATATCCAAGTCTTATCTATTATTTTAAGTTAGTACCATACTGTAATCAGTCAACATAGGATGTACAGGATAAACAATTAGTATATGTGTCATTGTTTTTATCAGGTAAAATGAGGATTTATTTTATTTGTATATTTCAATACATGTGTATTTTTTTAAAAGCTTTTTAAAGAGTTGTGTGAAAATTGTGGTTGGTTTTCTCTTAAAATATAGGAGAAAGATTAATTTTTAATACTTTTAAGGTCAGTTATATTTTTTAGTCTGAAATTTGAATAAGACTTGAATTAATCCAAAACTATAGTATACCATACTTTTAGTGTATTAATAGTTACATTTTTATCTTTTAAACTTGAGGTTATTCTTGAAGTAAATTTTGGAAATGTACTTTGAAAATTCACTGTATTTAGTGCCAAGTGATTTTGACTTATAAAAGAAAACTTATCAATTAAATTATTTAAAAGTGAATAGTTCACTACATAGTCATGAATAAGTATAAAACTGTCTATAGCTTAAGTATATAACTTAATCATAATATGATGTGGCAGTTAGAATTTCTGAAATTATTTTCGATTAAACATCTGATGATAGGGCTAGTTTTTGTATGAGATTTAAAAATAATAAAAAACCATTCAGAGGTAAAATAGATTTATTCAAATAATGTATATACAACTTTCAAACAAGTTAAAGTTCATCTTGATACAGTATTATACAGACTTACTACTATGCCCGCCATGACTGTTGGCAGCTGAAGGATTCTGTCATTGCTAGGTGATAAAGATTGTGATCATGTTTTGGTACAAATATACATGACTTGCAAGTTTACAACTTCCAAAATAACTTTTTTTTAAAAGATAGTTAAGAATGTGCATAGCTATTGATGAATTTGATATTCAATTTTTTTAAATTAAATATTAGATTAATCTGCAGAAAATTTCAAAAACGAACATTACATGCAAGTATAATATTAATAAAATGATGTAAACAAATTAAAATTAAATTAAGATGAGATATTTTCTATGAAAAACTAAATTTTTTCAGTCACAGCCCCACTCACCTTGAACTATTCTGCTTTAGTTGTACCTTTAGTTTTTATATTGTTTATGAAAACTTTTTCAATATGGCACATTCGTGTGTGATAAGCCCTTTCACTTGTATTGTTATTAATTTATGTTTTTAATAGGGAAGGGAGGGGCCTATGTGCACTATATATCTCGACAAGTCTCAATCACAACTGAGGACTGAGTTTAGCACCAAAATAATCTAAGTAGCATCCAGAGAACCACATTTTTCTGTACCTTCAGCCGCCATCAGCACCATCTATGTGCATTGTTAAGTACACTTAACACCATGCAGTGTATAATATTTACATTATCTTTGGTATAAGACTTGTTTCACACACACACACTGGCCACAATGGTGTCGGTGTCAGTAGAAATGTTTAAACATAAATTTGCTACCTGCACATTTACACTTTTGGGCAATGACGGGGAAACTCCAGCCCATGAGAAGATTCTTTGTCCCTTGTCAGTACTTGACAAATTATTATTTGATTATTAAAAGGACTATGAAAGAATGAACTTTCAAAAATGAGTGTTTGCCCTGCTCCAGCTTCAGGTTAAGTGTGCTTAAAGCCCAACATGAATACACCACCACCTAAACATGTCAACCACTGAAACACAACCATTCTGTATGATTCCGAACAAAACAATTCCTTCAAGTTTTACTAAATATAATTAAAATCATTAAACACACACACACGTTTTTATAGTAAGGACAGATTAGGCTAATGAAAGCATGAATATTTTGTTATTACAAGTTATTGCCATTATTTTATTTTGGGGTTACATTGTTTTTGTGAAATCATGCTAAATAGGTAGGTATCAAACAGTTACCCTTTTTTTTTAGTAATTATTTTAACACAATAGTTATTTACAGTGTTAAATTAGAGCATGATTGGGGAACCTTTTGGCATTGGAAGGCCGCAGGCCCAACACTGTATATACAGTAAATTTTACAAAAAATATATATAAGTACCTACCTAAATATAAATAGGAGTAATTAATTTACTCACTTGAGAAGTAGTTGCTTAAATTAGTTTTGGGAATTTAGAGCCCTTACCCTCTCTTGTAGCTATTTTATCAATCCCTGTATATACATGACGAAAACCAATTTATAGTAATAGAAAACAAGGTGCCTAGTAAGATATTTGGTCCAAAGAGGGATGAGAGTAGGGATGGGTTGTGAAATCACAACCTGCTCCTTTGTCACTGCTCCTCTGACGTCACATTCACAGCCTGTTCCTGACAGACGAAAGGAGCTGTTCCTTTTGTCACAGGTCAGTTTGAAACGTTAAACCTATTACTGTATTCCCATTTGTTTTCTCCGAGCTTCTACTGTTTTCTACTGTTTCCGTTCCTAACAAATTAGCGCAATCAGTGCATATGGCTATAAACCGAACGGGCAGTAGACATGATGCTTAAAAAAAATTAGGCTGGGAGTAGTTTTGTATATAGGAGCTGTGACAAAAAGGAGCAGGTAAAAGGAACAGGTCCAGTAGTGGAGCAGTAGCAGATTGCTCCTGCTCCACTAAAGGAGCAGTTTTTCCCATCCCTAGATGAGAGTACTGGCGAGTGGAAGAGGTTACATAATGATAAGTTAGTACCCTGTACTCATCACGCAAGACATTGTTAGGATAATCAAGTCTTGTAAATTAAGGTGGAAAAGCAGTGTGAATGGGAGATTTTAAAACCTTGTTCAGAGTATTAACTTGAAAACTCAATGGGAAGAAGCCATTTGGAAGATCTAGACGCAGATGGGAGGATAACATCAGAATGAACCTGAAAGAGATCTGCTGTAATGATGCGGCTTGGATATAACTAGCTTAGGCTAGAGATACTTTTGAAAGTGCGGCAATTAACTTAGGAGTTCCTAGTGCCATAGACTAAGTATCTGGAGGGGTTCTTTTAACAACTCAACAACTTTATATTTTCTACCACACCTAGATCTTTTTTTCCTGTTTATATCTCCTTCCCCTATTTCTCAAAGTCCCGTTTAAAAATTAAAGATTTTCAAACTTTTGAGAATATTTGGAATGGTTCCTTTAACTGTCTTCCAAATTTCAATATTTCTTCTACATTGATAAGTAGTTATTTCCATAAGTCTTGGAAATTTTCCCCCCACCCCTAACTCCTTTTCTCCAACTTTCTCTTATAAATTTAACATTTCAAGATTTATTAGGTTATCTGGAGTTGTCTCTCTACCTGGCTAAATATTTTTTTGTCTAATTAAAGCCCTTGCCCCACATCCATATCTCCGAGCCTCTCATTTTTCTGATTATTTGGGGCAATCCCTCTCCACCTTCTAGCCAAATTTCAGTTTTCTAGCTTTTATATTCGATATTTTTGACTATCACAATGTTCCAACCCCAGTTTTACCCCCTTGAGTGTAGAATTTCACAAAATCCCTTATTATCCGATTTATATGACCCGAGAGGGACCTCCCAGCCAAATTTCTAGATTTCAAGTCTGGGGGTTTGGGAGATACAGTGATGAGCGAGTCTAGCCTCTTATTTTTATATATTTATATATAAATATCTCATAAATATTGATAGTAAATATCAAAAGTGTTAGCTGCAGATCACATAACTTGACTTATGAATATATGAAGATTATAACAAGTAAACATTGTGACTATCAAAAAAGTTTCTTCCTAACTGAATCTGATTAGGTGTGAAGAGAGGTTAGGAAAAACACTCCCGGCACACCCAGCATTATCTGGTTATTTTGTAATAACTGCCATCTTTATTTCAATACCAATTTCTCTATGAAATTAAGTAAAAAAAATTCCCCCGTATGTATGTATGTATGTATGTATGTATGTATATCGGCCAAGCTCAGTGTGGATCTGTAGATAAGACCATTATCGTGTTGATTGAGGCACGTTTACAAAGATGATCTAAAGTAGTAATATGGTAAATATATTTCCAGTTTATTTTAGGGTAATGTATGCTCTTAAGAACTCAAAGTACATTTTTTTTACGACATAACCACCAAATAAGAAATCTGGGAAAAGTCATTTATTCATAAATAAAAAGGTTGTAATAATTAGTAAGGTTTAATAATTAAGGGTGTATGAAGCCTTAAGAGAAAAAAAATGTTTAAACAATTATAAAGCTTTACGAATAAAAATATTGAAGGCTAAAATACACATTTATGTTCAATTTTTTGTCGTTTTGTGTTGCTACATAAATTTTAAATTAATGTTTATATGACTAAACTTTGTAGTAGATAATTTAATTGCTTGTTGCGGTATTTAATTGATTCATCAGTTTAGGCTGAAATATGTTAAACACTTTTGCAAATTTTGTAAATAATATTTAGTGTCTGAAGCTAATATAAATATTTTCACTATATACATTTTTTTTCCCAATCTAAAACATTATTAAAACATTCGAACTTCAATTTAGCTTTGAGATATTTTATATAATTCGATTCGGTTTCACTGTGGACTGAAAGAGAGAACTTCACACACTTCTCTCAACCCTTATGAGAACTAGCTCTTTTAAGGGTGCTTAAACCATTACAACAGCTTACAATATTGCTTATAGGAAAATTTCGCTGAACTTTATGTTAAAAAAAAAGTGACAAGGTTTAGGCAGTGGTGCAAGCGTATACAATTATTTGTGACTACTTAAAGATACATGTACTCTCAATGTTGAATGACAGAGGGAAAAGAAATGGGGTTGGGTTTGTGGTGAGGATTGAATGGGAAGTAGAAGTGGAAAGAATGAGTGACAGAATAATGAACATGGTAATTACAGATAAAAGGAAAGCAGTTTAAAGTACTCCAGCAAGCTGGATACAATTTGTCGGAGAAAGAAAAATTTGAAGAACTGGAAAGACACCTGGGTAAGGAAAGGAAAGTGGTGATAGGTGACTTAAATGCCAAAGTGTGGAAGGAAACAAGAGGTTTTGAAGACATACTAGGAGGCTGATGTATGGGGAGAAAGAAACAAATTAGGAAAGAAACTCCTAGATTTGTGCACAAGAAATGGAGTGAAGGTCGATAACGGTTGGTTGGTGCGGATACGGGTGAGATAACATGCTACACTTGGAATGGTGAGCAAAAATCCCTAATTTACTATTTCTTATTAGATAGGGAAGCAAAGGCGTGCACAATGAACACAAAGGTCGTGCCTAGTGTGTCTTTGGATGGGACCACAGATTATTAGTTGTCTGCATGAAAGGCTGGAGGAGGGGGGGCCAGATAATGAAGCAGGAAAAGAGGGTAAGGATATGGAGGCTCAGCCAAGTGGAGGAGAGAATAAACTTTCAAGCAAGAGTAAAAGGAGCACTACCAAAAGATGACATAAAGGGCGGAGAAAAGAAATGCTAAAGGTTCAAAAAGTGCATGGTGGAAGCGGCAGAGGAGATATGGGGAAGAACGAGCGGAAATAGAAGATGGAAGGAAACTCCATGGTGGAAAGAAAAGGTAAAGAAAGCCGTAAATGCTAAGAACAGAGCATTTAGAGAATGGTTCACAAAAGAACAAGAGAGAGTGAGGCTAAGTATAGGGGGGAAAGAGAAATGCAAAGAATATAGTAAGAAAAGGGAGAAAAACATGGATGGAAGAGTGGACAAAAGTGCTACAAACTGGTGTGGAAGGGAGCAAGAAAGTATTGTATAGTCACATGGGCCAAAGGAGGAGGGAAAATAGGAAAGAGATCCGAATGATGGATGAAAAAGGAAGGATAATGGAGAGGAACGAGGAGGTAAAGAATCTGTGGAAATTATATTTTAAGTGATTGTTGAAGCAGGAGGGGGAAGGATAAGAGAAAGTAGCAGGAGGTAGAAGAGGCTTTGTAAAGAATGAGGAAGAGAAATGCACCAAGAGTGGATGAACTCACTCTGGAAATAAGAGTGGCAGCAGGAGAAATGGGTCTACAGTGGTGATATAGAATAGTAAGGGCAGTGTGGAGGGAGAAGAAAGTGTCACAGGATTGGACAAAAGGTATTATAATATCAATGTTCAAGAAGTGTCCGTGGAATAGTTTCCCTTTTGGGTAAAATACGCATGGCACCAGCCGGGAATTGAACCAGAGACCTTTGTGTTTGTAGCCAGGTTTACCGACTACTATACCACGATTACTATTGTTATTTTATAAGTATTGATAATATCTATCAAAATTGACAGCTTCAGATTATATTACTTGATGTATGAATATATTAAAATTGTTTTAGTTGCTCCAGTAACTACCAGATACTGTTTTTCCTACCAAAATCAGGGTACATAATAGCTCTAGCGTGATTAACTGTGAACTGAAGGGTAGAGGAGGGGGGATGCCAATACTCAAATTTCAGCTTGATGCAATGAAGTTGGTTTTCTCTGTGTAAATGTTAATACATTTCTTTAAAATCTCCACCCTTATCATACCATGTTCTTAGATTATTTAATGAACCTTGCATTATGAAAAACTTACATATTTAACAAAATATGACCTTTAATATATTGGACTTACTTTCACAACAAAGTAGAAGGGCATAATGTGTCAATTACCACATATGGAAGTATTAGTTCTTTTCTACACATCCTACAAACTTAACAAATACCTTAACTCGTAATAAAGAGTACACAAATTGAATACATTATAAAAACCAAAACAAATTACAAACGAAAATGTAGGCAGCAGATAAAAAATAGATATTTATATTACAATCAAATACACACCTTACATTCTAAATAACTTGATTAAAATACACAAGGACATGTTGAGCACCGTAAATAACGCGGAATATATTAAAAACAATGTAATATTGCACTTATGACATTTAAGGTTAGGACACAAAGACTCGTAGTTGTATGCAGACGAAACTAATGTTCGATGAGGGTCTGTTAATAGTTAGCATTACCATAACCTGACTAGAAAGTTGGTCAAGATTCAACTTTTTGTATGCATACATACAATCAAATATTGTCAGCCAAAAGGAACACACTATTATATTTTTCTTAATCAGCTAATATTTTATCAAACCCTTTAAAGTGGTTTCAGTGGCACCTGAGAACAAAAAAAAAACACAGGCAGTTCACAACTTCATACAACCTGCACTTTTGAACATGTTATGCGACATTTGGGTGACAGCCCCGAACCTTGATGACCGAGCCATCGGAGTTGGTTGCCACAGCACAGGCAGATAGTGTGCTAAAGGGGTAGTTCGCACACCCCTCCACAGAGGGCAGCATACCAAACGGACTCAAAAACAATATAGAAAGTCTGAAAACTGTTTATTGAGAGTGCGACTTGGATCCAAACTATTAACACTCAATGGTGAATGGTCAGTGTCTGCTTCTAGTGCACTCTGGATCATGGCTGAAATATTTTTAGTAAGAATGGACTCTTTGAATACTGTAATTGATATTCGAGTTTCAAGAATTTGAAAAAATTTCAGATTCAAGGTGTAAAAAAAAGTTTATGTTTTTTAAATTTTGAATTTGATTCTTTTTAGATCAATTGTGATTGGTTTTGTCCAACATAATTATGGGGCAAATATAACAACAAGAACTCAGACCATTAATTTACCACTTACTGAATGTGAATTTACATCAAATCAAACCAACAAAAAAATCCAATGTAGAAATACTTTATGTTTGTCATGTTTTCTAGGATCCAGATTCTGATTTGAGAAAAAGTGAATTCAACTAGTCTTCAAGTTTTATTTCTGTGTTTATAAAACTGATTAGCACCCTCGCATTGAAAATTATGTCAGATTCACAAGTGATTGTGCCCTTACCTTTATGTATGATATGCTCGTATTATTGGTAGTAATTAGCGGGGAAATCGAGTTGTGTCCAGAAAATTGTGTTGGAATCAATAGGAGTGTAAGGTAGATAATGAGTTGTGTCCTGCGACCACCAGGACAACCCAAGGGTGGGGTCATGAGTTATGTCTCGCCTATATAACTCTATTACTAGAACCATAAAGTCAGTCAGTTGTTTACAATAATAGTATGGCAAACATTCAATCTTTATTTGAATTCTGTAAGCTGTTCGCTCATTAAGTTATGTTAAGTCATATTAGGTTGTTTTATGTAACATTATACTGTAGAATTGATTGAATTATACTTTTATATAACATTCTGGACAAATTTTTGTTTTACTTCCAATATTAATTTATTTATTAGACTTCACTCCATCAGCATAGCACAGGTGGCAGTAAAATTTATCTGTTCCATTCTTCAGTTGCAACTCAGATGGCAGTAAAATTTATCTGTTCCATCCTTCAGTTGCAATTCAGGTGGCAGTACAATTTATCTGTTTCATCCTTCAGTTGCAACTCAGGTGGTAGTAAAATTTATCTGTTCCATCCTTCAGTTGCAACTCAGGTTGTAGTAAAATTTTATTTGTACCCTCTTCGGGACGCAACTCATTCAAGAAATACGACTTGGGAAGCAACTCGATACAGCCCGTGATTACATTAAAACTACCAAGAAATATATAGTGCTTTTATCATTAATATACTAACCAATTCTCGTTCTTTACACACTATATGAATGCGACTTTACCTAAGAATTACACTAAAATAATTAGTAGCATGTACAGATTTTAAGATGCTAAGAACCATGAAGTTGATTTTCAATTGTGCACATCCTTGAGTGATGGACAAGCATGTCAATGAGACTGTTTGTAATCAAAGTTCAAGTTACGACTCATGTATGGAATACCCACAAGCAAAAGGGTTTTGGCAAATTCAAAATAGCAATTGCTTGATTTTGATACAATCTTGAGGTAAACCAAATATTTGTGCCATAAAGCATGCTAAGTCTTTTTTAATCTTTATCAATAGTCGAGGATAAATTTGGGGACTTTTATAGCATCTTTATTGCAAGATTGAAAAAATTGGGGATTTTTATAACCTAAATTTTTTTGTAAAGAGACTACGGACTTTAAGTTGAAATCAAGACCGTCCCAGACAAAAAGATATCTGGTAACTATATTTCACCACTTCAAATGAACAAACCATACATTAAAGATTGTAATAATAAAGTGCATTTTTATTTAATAAATGACACAACCCGATTTGAGGATTTGAAAAAATTTAAAATTCCAACAAATTTAAAAACAAATTGTTTTCAAATTTTGAACCTAAATTTATTTTAAGAGCTGCTCGCTGCTTACTTGCAGTTTAGCTTAATTAATTATAGAACAAAACTAAAACCAAACCCCAGACCATTAATTTACCACTTAACTGGATGTGAATTCACAATGTAACAAAATGTCATTATTTATTTACTATTTCAATTTTATACAGGAATGAAATAATTAATGTGAACGATATCAAAATTAAAAGAAAAATAACACATCAATGTGAGAAGGTTAATTTATGAATATGAGTATCATGTTTTCTAAGATTCATATTTAATAAAAGGTGGATTCGACCCATCTTTAGTAAAAATAGTTATTTTTGAAGCGTTAAGTAAAATATTATATTTGTATTCTTTTAATTTGTTACATTTGGAAGAAGGTAGACCTACAGTTGAAGTGGATGGAGACATATAATAAGAAACAAATACAATATGGCTTTTACATATGAAAAGTCTGTCAAATATGAAATAAAAATGTAAAACATATAACTAAGCTTAGGTACAAGTACTTTCATTTTATTATGAAAAGGGATTATTCAAGTAAAATTCTTAATTCAATTAAAAATAGCACTATGTTAATAGAATTGTAACTGTTGTATTGAATGCTAATTATGTATTTATCATTAAGTTTTCTGTTTATGTTTTTAGGTTCAATGTAATTTTTGGAACATTATTAATGTTTGATATTTTGCTTTCGTCTGAAAGAAATGACAAATTAATGAGGTATTATCAATAAAAAGGCAGAATTAATCTGTTTTTTGCTTCATGTTGCCAACCATACAAGTTTTACCTAGCATTCAAATATTTTTCTTTGGAGTATTTAATGTGCACTTTGTGAAATGCCTGGCTATATCAGTACATGACTAATTAATTAACAGACACAGCACCCACTCCCAAGGCCATTAATTTATTAACATTTCATCATTAATATATTTGGCAATGCTGGGAATCGAACCAAGAACCCTTAAGACACCAGGTAGCTGTGCTTCTGAGTTAAGGTATCAGTGCATATAATGAATATAATTGTTTCACTAGAAGCAAAGAATGTAATTTGATTCATGATATTGTATTTATTTAGTTGAGGAACAATTGTGTGGTAGAAACCACTTCCTAAACCTGATAATGAAATATTTATGAGATTAATATTATAATTAGCTTTATTGCAACCACCCAAATACTAACCGTACTCCTGAGATTTTGCGAAACATACAATCAATCCTAATTGGTGAGGAAGTGAAAAAAAACAGTAGAATGTGACAACATAATATATTTTTAGGAAGGATTCAAGATACCAGTAATTTAAAATATGGGAGTAGATTTTTGTTTTCTTTCAAATAATAAATCCAAGTTTTTTTTGGGGGTTATTATGATGCTTACTAGGGATTTAAACTAACATAAATATTAAGCAAATCTAGCAACCAATAATTCATCATTTAATTGAATGTGAATTCACACTATAGAAAAAATATGTCATTATTTAGTTAGAACTTTTATTTTATATAGCAGCTAAAGAATTAATCCAAACATAATCAGAATTGAAGAAAAATTAATATCAATGTAAGGAAGTTAATGCTTTTTCTATTCAGATTGAACCCATCTCTAGAATATTTTATTTTTTATTTGTCTACAACCATACATTTAAGCCATTTAAATACTTATTTAAGTTCCAGAAAGGGAAACTAGGTGAAAAGAGTATTTCCTTAAGGAGATATAAAGAAAGGAAAAGGAGTAATACAAATTAATCATAATAGGTCCTTACAAAGTCCCAGAAGACTATATTAAAGATCTGGTTACCACCCCTCCAATTTTGAGAAGATGTCTATGTACACCCACATTGGTGGTTGCATGAACTACACATGTCACTCTAACACTAGAATGGATTACCGATGACGAGGAGATTAAAGTTTGAATCTCAGTTGGGTATACCGAGGGTGGTTTTTCATAATTATCTTCCCACTATTCTTCCATGAAAATCTGAGTATATTTCCTAGAAAATTAAGTTTATCTTAATCATCCCTACTTTATTAGTGTAAAATATTAGGATTGCCCAAATAGGTACTAAAACTCGGTGCATAAAAAGAAAAACTTCAGTGTAGTATTTTTATGTGCGGCATATGAGCGGGTCATAATAACATAGTCCCTAATGACTTGAGAAGCGTCTAGGGCTGAGCCGATCAACTATTTTGCCGATCATGCGGTTTATTTTATTTTAAATATTACTGAGATAGTATGAAGTATTGTCTAAGTTTTCATATGTGTCATTTTTAGTTTGTTCAATAAAGTAGGTTTTCTTATACTAGTTTAAATGAAAACTTTATAGAGTTAATTTTTAAACATAATTCACTTTATAATTGTCTCAACCACATTTTAAAGGCGATTGATTTGTGTAAAAGTGATTCAATTTTTTGCATAATTAATTTGAAAATAATTTTTCTAGTACACCAACCGAAAGTAAATTCAAGTGTTGAACTAAGGATAAATGTATTCATGATTTAATTTTGAAACCTCCGATAATTCTTTAGTTTTAATTTTTCTTGAATCTTTCCCAGTTTTAGATTCCTTTGAGTCTTCCTCACATGCTTCTGACATCTGTTTGTCAGTTGACCTTGTGGTTGACCTTGCACATATATTCCTAACCTTCAACCTACTCGCAACCACTATAATAATTCTACTATCTCAATTGATATTTCTATCCTCAAAACTACCCTCACCCCTCCTCCTTTCATACTCCCTTGTTAAGGAAACAAGTAAATACTACTGGCGTATTAAGCCAAAGATCCCGGATTCGATTCCCGTGTCCAGGTGTCATTTTTCAATTTTCAGAATATATAACAGGTAAATGTTTACTTAAGAGTACACTAGTAGACATCCCCACCCTCATCCTAGAAACAGAACAAAGGACAAGACTGTCTGCAGGAGCTTAAAAATAATGAGTTACTAGTGCCTGACATGTGCAGGGCTAATATAATGCTCAAAATATCTGTGTTAAGAACCAGTGAGTCAAATAGTGATCATCGGCTTAACCTTGTGGCATTACCAGTAAACTATTTACTGGATCCAAATCTCAAATCCAAATATTTATTTTAACTATATAGTCCAATAGTGATGGGTCTAACCAGCTCGTTGACACGAGCTAGCTCACATAAGCTCGCTCACTCAAAAAGAGTTGTTCATGAAGAGTCGTTCATATGAGTCATATCGTTAACCGCGTGGCTGGCTCGATCCCAATCCCTTTCCCCCTTACCCTCCCTAACTTGTTGAGCGAGCGCTAACTAGTTCTCACATAGAGTAATAGGCCTATTTAATTTCATTGATCTAAGTTTTTGATTTAAATGTACAACTGATATAATACGTTTATTTTGTACAAATAACTATAGAAATGTATAGTAAAAACTGTTGGCCCATTGGTCAATGTATCAGACGCATGATGTAGTGTGTAATGGTGGCGTGAACGACTTGTTCGCGAAGCAAGAGTCGTTCGTTCACAGCTATCATTCAAGAGTCGTTCAATTTGAATGTCTCGCTCACGAGCAACCCATCACTACATTCCAAATCTCTAATAAATCTTAGAAAACATGACTAGCATAAAAGGTTAACTTTCCCACATTGGTACGACATATGTTTCTACAATTACGATTATTTTCACATCAAGTAGTAAATTAATGATCTGGAGTGGGGTATAGCTCTTAGAATTGTCATATGAGGTGTGGATATACTTTACATCCATTATAGTTTCTAGCTTATGGCCTGGGTCAGTTTTTTATTCAAGCCATATAAGTTCCACTACCGGCTGGCTAGGCCTGTCATAGCTACATACGTACTATAACCTAACTTAAAATTAGGACAGGCACAACATCCAGTTCCTGGCCGTTAATTTATCAAATGTGAAAGGGTAAACCCATATTTTCATCGATGATAAATTTTTGACAATGCCGGGAATCGAACCCGCGACCCTTAACTCAGTAGGCAGAAACGCTACAGACTGAGCTAAGGTGTCGGAATGTAGTAAATACTAACAGTAAAATTCAAAATTTAGGCTATTTTTTCCCTATCTTGAACCCGAATTTTTTCAAATCCTTAAATCTTGAATATCCTTTAGGATTCAAAGTTTCAAAGTGTGTCACTTGTCTAAAGACTTAATTAAGTTTTCTTCAGACATCCGCTGGTAGCCAGAAGACCAGTTATCCAAAAAATAAAATCCAGTGCCTCTCGACTGAACCCGCTAAGGCATCCACAACTGTCCCTACACCTTCCCAGAGCCAACCTGTGCCATAATCCGCCTCCCTTTGATGGCCTTGAGCCGCTGGTTACAATAGATTCGTAGAAACACCGCTACAAACACAATGATGACGCCTGCTATGCCCATCGCTGAGATGTAATGATGATAGATCAAGCATGACAGCAGGATCG
Source organism: Timema bartmani (assembly GCA_902151455.1). Classification (NCBI taxonomy): domain Eukaryota; kingdom Metazoa; phylum Arthropoda; class Insecta; order Phasmatodea; family Timematidae; genus Timema; species Timema bartmani. The sequence continues at coordinate 299,485 of CABFWB010000272.1, forward strand.
CCAACAGCTGAACAACAGAGGAAAGTTTGTGAGTAACGATTAGATATGTGCTCAATTTTTACACTGAAACATGCACTAATGGCTGCGTGGTCTCAGAATCTAGACTATTTAGTGAAGGGCTGTCATTGGTGGGGAGGTCAGAGTTCAAATCTTAGCAAGATGTATTAAGGGGTGGTCTACCCCATGAATAATGATAAATTTAACCTCAGAATCACCAAACCTGCACCAGTGGCTGCGTGGCTTGAGGAGACTTGCTTTGCAAAAGATTATTATTGGCACAGACATTAGGACGGATGCACACCAGCACAATATGATATATATCGTAAAGTTGTAAGCAATACACGATAATTTTCTTATAAGATAGGTATTGCTTGTGCGCATTCAAGCTGTATGGTAGTGACGAAACAAGTAAACACCAGTATGATGGCGACATATATCGTATTATATGTGTATTAAAGCGACATGTTCTGCTAGTCTCTTCGCTCAGTATCATACAATATTTCAAGGTGATGACATGTATAAGTCAAGCTAAGTTAAAGAAATATTCTTCATTTCTTTAATTAATATGGTGGAGGAACACAACTATTTATAGAATTATACACTCAAATAATACAGTAAAACTGACTTGACAAGTTTGGTTTGGAAGACTCATTCTATAAAATTCTTTAAATTTTATTTCGTGTTGAGATAGTGCTATTGAAACTACTTTGGCACTCTGTCGCACATTAATTAAACTATACGAATGCACCCAATACTTCCTTCTCTTCCTTTTCCTGTTCTTCAAATATCAATACATCACGGGAACGCCATACTCACTCAAAAAGCTTGTGATTACAACTAATAAATTGGCTCTAAAATATGTCTCCTGCCTAAAGATCATCTTGCTTTGGTGTACAACAAATTATCTTGCGATAAAAGTCGCACCTGACAATGATCGCACGATATAAATCATATTGTCCTAGTGTGCCTTAGAGTTCAAGTCCTGACTGGGTCCAATGGAGGGAATGATTTTTAACATATAATTTATCAGTGTGGTTTTCCAACCATTCACATGCAAATGTAAGTGCAGATACTATACAAAATACCCTCCTTGCTCTGACCCCTTGGATAAAGCCATTGTTAAAATAAATTATGCATGACTATTAATTTATATTTATTTATATATATATTAATAACTTTGACCCTGGACATCAAGTAGGAAATCTAAATTATTTTGAGACAATTCTAGGTTTGTGCAGAAAGTCTACCTAAGGTGGATTGATCATTGTCTAAAGCCCAACAACTTTTTGACAAACTCAGTCAAGTCCCGAGGCTCATGCGCCAATTCTCACCTGTCTGATAGTCATTATGATGACAAAAACGACCGGCCCGAAGGTGGCAATGGTGTAGAAGATGAACAGCTGCCCACAAGCCGAGCAGAGGGAGAGGATGACACAGTCCAGCATAAACTTGGGGAACTGAAACAAATCAGTGTCAAGGAAGGATTTACAAGGAATCCTACTGAGCAAGGTGTTAACAAGAAGAGCAATATAGTTTGACGTGTACAAAGCTTTGAAACATCAAAGCCAAAGCTAGGAACCCATTCATTTCAGCGACACCCACAACTTTGTTTGTGTCTTTAAAATCATTCTGAAGCAATCTTAGAACTTCAACTAATGTCAAAGTCAGAAAAATCTAAAACAAATAAAAATATCGCCACTTTTGTGCTGTTTTAAACTGTTTGTTGAATTTTGTTTATAGCATATATAGCCCTAGAATTAGCGTGCTATGTTCAGAACACAGTATTTTAATTGGTTGTCTACACCATCTAAATATCAACCTCTGGTCACTTTGACCAGTGCTTAAACAAGTTTTTTCAAATTTTCTACATGACTTCTTTGAAGTCTAAAACATATGTAGCTGATGATTTCTGCATGTTCATCACAGACTCAGTCTTAAAATATGAATGAAGACTGATCCTGAGCACGGGATGAATCCTAGAACATTGGTGTGCTAAACTTAAAGTCCCGGGTTCGATTCCCATGTCCAGGTGTCATGTGTCAACTAATTTAAATGAAATTAATTGTAGTCTCCTACACAAGGACATTCCCATTGTTACAATGATTTACAACTTGTGGGTTGATATTAATTCAAAGCACCTGGTGTTAGTGCCCACCTGTAACATGAAGTTGAGCGAATGATAGAAGCCTCCTTGCTGGAGGAGAGACACTGCTGTGAAGAGACAGGAGAAGAGGTTAACCCCGCACATCATCTGAACGGAGCTCATGGAATACTGTGTAAACAGCTCCCCTTGCCAGTTGGACGTGAAGCTGTCAAACAGCATGTACGAGCCGAGGAGGACAAGGCCAGAGAACGTCGTCACACCCGTTTCTGGGGACAAGGGAAGATTATAGTGTTAAAGAGCAACCTAGTAGTAATAGTAGAAGTAGCAGACTAGCAGTTGTGGTGGTGGTGGTTTCCAAGGTGATAATGTTATACTATCTCATCAGCGATTGAAAAAATTGATTGTTAGTGTGGTTACATTTGCATTTTAAATTTGTAACAATTAAAATATACTAACTTTTAAAATATATCCTATTTCTTTGTAAGTTTCCTTGGCAGCGAGAGTGTTGTGTAGGTATATTTTCAGTAATTTTATACATTTACATTAGAAGGTATAAATAGGGTTTCTTTCAAAAATAAAAGCAATAAGTAAGCTTTCACCTGTAATGTGATCTTTGACTTACATCGATCGATAAGGCTAGGTTTATATTCATGTGTAATATTCAACTAACAGTAAACAATGCATAACATACAGTGCATAGTTCATAATTATTAAAAAAAGAATGAGTTGTGATCAAATGTGGTGACTAAAGTCTAAGAATAAATAAAGCATATGTATTTTATTGTTAATTGTAACAGTGCCTCCACACAAGAGAGCCACGTTTAGTGTAGGCCTACCTACATTTTTGTCTTAAATTTAGGTAGTACATTTATTTTATGGTTTTGCGTGTACATCATGATTATTAATTTTGTTTTTTTAATAGAAACACTAATTTATTTATTTTGTTATTCATTGCAACAATGCCTCCACTTAAGAGATCCCTCTTAGCATTCTTCAATTTGAGTTTTAAATTTAGGTATTTTTTCAGTTATTTTATGGCTTTACATGTAAATTGTGTTTGTTTAGTTGTTTTTTTATAATAAATCTTAACTATGTATTTTATTATAATAAAAACTCTTAAGGTTTGTATGCACAACTGAATTTTGTAGATTTTTCCTTTTTTCTGGGTAATATAAACAATGAGAATACCAAATAATTCATTTTTAGAATAAATTGTCTGTCTGTTTGCTACAAGTAAACTCAAAAAGTACTCATCAGATAGAGACAGTATTCTTCTGTTATATTCCTTATTTTTCAGGTAAGCGCACTAGTTCATTAGTGAGCAAAGTAGTCTAAAAAACATGTGTAAGCAGTGAAGATTCGTCGTTGCTGATATTGAAGATGGCAAGTGATATGAGCAGAGGTTGGAGGACATGGGGGTGAATCCGTGTTTATTCGTGAATCTTCATAAGCACATAAAACACTGTTTCGAATCAGTTTCATTATTTTCTAGCATGTGAAGGTCTTAAATGTGTTGTAATGTAATTGATTTGACCATAAGGAGTATTTGAAAGCATTGACCATATTATTGTTCTAATTATTTATATATTCAAAACATTTTTTTTATCATCCTAATTTTACATATAATTAAACATATTTTACTTTATTTAAATTTCGTAATCTATTACTTGGTGCTTAAATCACGTCTTCCTCTAAATTATTTACTAGTTAGTTCGAGCCCCGAGGTCAGAGATGGCAGCACCTACTGGAGCCAACCTCACTTAATGCCTTTCTACGTAATCCAACCAAGTTAAGATCTTTTAAAGTAATTTCCTGTTTTAGAAGAATGTTCTCCACGCAGGAGGTATTTTTTTTTTGAGTTTGTAGGTGTGTAATTCACCGTTAGAAAATGTCCCTTCTAGAAGCTTCTATTGAGCTCAGATATATACAGTGATTTTGAAATTTCTCTTTACTGTGAAATCAGTCGTGGTCACAGACAGACGTGTGTTCGGTCTTGAATGGACGTATTTTAAGCGCTCGGTGATAATTAGTTGCTAGGCCCTCGACATGATCGCATTTCGATTTAAATATAAACACAAATATGTTTTTCTTTTAATGGAATAAATTGACATCAAACTTTATGTAACGTGTTATCATTTTTAAGTTTAATGATAAGACAAAGGTGGCATCATAAGCAAAGCACACTGTTGCGCAATAGAAATGACGACTTACTGTGGGGCATAATATAATCTATAATAAATGACTTCCAACCGAGGAGCTCTTAAATGATTATATAACAATTGGCGTTCCAACGTGGTGCATTTATCTTGGACGAAAGTTAGGTAATATAACAAATGGTGACACAACGTGAGGCTTGATACGTAATCAGCAACACATGCTATAAAAGGATATTATAACAAATGGCGTTCCAACGGGGTGCATTTAACATGCTACAAAAGGATATTATAACAGTGTTGATATATTGTTTAATGCTAGCGAAACCACGGACATATGCTAATATTTAATAAAAATAAAAGTAATATTTAATAAAAGTAAAAGTAAAAACACACATATTTACACACACTTTAATATTTCAATGCTTTCATTAAATCTTCCTCAAAAAGTAGTAATAGTGAGACTAAACAGGAAGTTAACTTTAATTATGCCAATTAGTTGTGAAAGATTAAAACTTCTCCATTGGATATGAAATTCTCTCGAGATTAATAATCTATTGTTCTATGGATGGCAAGCGGTGCTAGTGTTGCAACAGGGTTTAAATCAAGCCTACTTAATGAATATTTAGGTTGGTTATTTTTTTAGACTTAGTGATCCATTGATATGCCAGTTTCAATCTTATTAACTGGGACATATTACATTATGCTCTGTTAAATGATTTGAACACTTATGAAAGTGTACCAGTCCTTAGAGTTGAGGTTATGAGTGAAAGCATGTGCTAAAACTGTTTTTTGGGGTGGGGGCTTTTTGATTTCGATGTCACCTATAGATGCAAGAAAATGGACATTTCCTTAAAAAAAAACTCGATAGCATTTCACCAATTCTGCTTCAAAACACCATATATGTTACCTTTGACACTGTGTAAGAGTATTCCAATATTCCTCATGTTCATGGCCAGGATGTGGTAGGACATTTCTAGAACAAATGTCTGATCAACACCACACCAACCACATAATTTATCTTGAATATTAGTAAATTTATACTGGAAAAGAACAACTCTAAATTCATGGATGACAATTTTATATAGCCTAAAGACACAGTGACGGGGTTACAAGGATGGCCCTTTCTTATGCTGATATGTCCATGGGCTAACTGGAAACTACATTTCTTGAATCCCAAATAAACAAACCAGTCTGCTGATTTAGCTTCATTGATGACATATTTATGATTTTTTTACAGCCGGCCAAGACACTCTAACCCTATTTTTAAGCAACCTCAATTCCTTTTCAGTTTTTAAGTTTACCTCAAATCATTACAATGACCAAATGACATTTCTTGATGTGGACATAAGTTTATTAAATGGCCACATCAAAACTTCGATACATCTAAAATTCACCAATAGACAACAATATCTACACTTCGATAGATGACACCTATTCATCACCATAAGATCTATCCTGTACAATCTTGTCATTTGCGCTCATCACATCTCCTTTGATCCTGAAAGTCTTATAGGCTACCTAGAAAACGTTCAAGAAGCTTTTAAAGAGAGAAGATACCCTAAACCTCTCATTAATAGCCTTATTCGAGTAACTGAAACTCCACAATCGCCACAACCTGAAAAACCAGACACTAGACAAAGAGTGACTAAGTTCTACCCAGGTCTACAAAAGCTGCCACAAAATATTTGCATCACATTTTCACATATTGGAAGCATCCAGCCGAACCAACAATATCTTAAAAAACCACCAATCCTTGTGTATTAGCGTCCTCCATTACTTCTGAATATTCTGATGCACCCTAAACTCAAAACTGAAGATGACAAAACTTACACTCAACTACAACTAGGCTTTCAACTTTGTAACAAAAACACTTTACAAAACCGGCCAATACATCATCCAGCAATCACTTTCTCAAGCAACACAGTCAACTCCAACCATCCTATCAAAGGCAGTCACACCTGTAAGTCCAGTAACTAATTTAACAACGTCAATATCAAATCGAATCCGAATCTTGGCTAACTTACTCAAATCAAATCTCATGCTTAATAAAAATTTTGAGTCAAGTCCAGATAGAATCTCATGCCTAAAAAAAATTAATTTTGAGTCGAGTCAAGTTCGAATCAAATCTAATGCCTTAAAAAGTTTTGAGTCGAGTCCAAATTAAATCTCATGCCTAAAATAATTTCTTTTGAGTTTAATCTAACCTGATATGTTGATGGATGTCATCGTCTCATGACCCCCAAAACCATAAAAAGTGGTCTTTGCAATGCTGTATGTCTGTGTGTCTGTTTAAACTTAATATTAAGAGTAGTTTAATAAAGGGCTAAAAGAGAAAAAATCGATTTTCTCAAAATCGGCTCTAACGATTTTGATTAAAATTTGTATCTAGGCGTTGATTAAGATTATAAAAAACTGGATATTTTCATTTTCCCATGAAAATCACTTTTAGGGTACTTTACAGAAGCTGAAATTTCCATATCTCCCCAACTATTTGAGATACTAAATAACATATCATTGCAAAATTGTAGAACTATTAAAAATAAAAAACTTTTATATTAAATATAGTTTTATAAAACCAACAGTTTCTGAGATATTGGCAAATATATTAATACAATTTTGTAAGCTTTAGTTGTAAAGAGATACTACTTAAGTTTTAACGCAATAATTCTCCAATGCCATAGAGTAATTAAATATAAGTAAGTCTCTCAAAATGTTTATGTTATTTATCCTTAAACCTCTTAGGAGAAATGTTTGTACAACAGTGATCTATCTCCATTTTAGATCCAATAGTCAATATTTACATTTTTTATTGGTCAAAATTTATAAATAAGAAATTTAATAGCAATGCGATGACATGAAGATGTGCAACACCTAATAAAATGTCGAAAATTTTAACCGGAAGTCGAAATATTTAATACGGAGTGTTGACCCTTTTGGACCCAATATTGATCTTTTTTATCGGTCCAAACATACAAATGAGGACAATAATTCTTTAAAAATAAAATTATAAAATTTAAAACCAGGACTCAAAAATTGTTTTACATAAATATAGTGCAATTTATTTATGCTTGGGTTTGCTAGTGTATATTATTTCGTTTCACATATATTACGAGCTTTGAGTGAATATCTCTATTTTTAAATAATAGAGTGAGAAAGTCCGTGCAGAGTTCTGTAACATTTATTTTAAATACAAGTTATTCACTGTCAAAAACAAATGTCACCCTTGTCATTCCTTTACAACCTGGAACTCAAGCTAATTTCAATCTACCATGCAATTGGTTTCCATTCTGATTATATTAAATTGTTAAGTAATTACTAATTATGAATTAAAAATTCAAACTTTTGAGATAAACCCATTGAATCCGAATCCATGATTTATATAACTTTGAAATTTTGAATCAAATCCGAATATTCCAATACTAAGATTCAAAATTTATAAAATATGGTATTATATTTTCCTTAATGCACTTTATTTCAGGCATAATAATTTTAATAGTAATAATAATATTGATAGTTTTTAAGTTTATTTTGATAAATTATACTAATTAAAAGATAAATTGTAATATAAAAAAGTCAATTTTGATTAACAAGTTTGTAATTTTAATTAAAAAAAAAGTCACTGTCACAATAAAAGTAACAAATATGTACATAGGCCTAATGTTTTGGTATTAATAGAAACATGATATATTTTAATGCAAATACTTAGTTATCATATCGTACTTGGTAATTTAATAACGGAAAATTTTATTTAGGGCAAGGGAGATTCTAGCTGCATATACGATTCAGCCACTCTTTACAACATTAAGGTATTGGTTTCAAACATTTTGATTATTTTCTATGCAGTAAGGGGGAGGGGGTGATCACCCCAATCCCCCTTGGATTTGCCAAGACTGCATATTTACACTACTGTAGTAGGAAGGAGGGAGGTAGAAATTAGAGGAACTGTGTTCACATTTGCATGGAGGGAGGCAGGAGCTTGGGAAAACTATGTATGAAAAAACCACCTTGATACATCCATTTGGGATTTGAAGCCCAACCTCCTCGTCACTGGCAACCGAGATAAGATTGACACCTATGTTCTATCTATTAGGACTGGGCTGATGCCTGGTACTATCCACCAACTTATTACACAGCCAGTTAACTGGCTAAGTTGATGGTACATAAAGGTAGATATTTGGTCCACTATTATTAAAGCTGATATTTTGAACTGTGTTTTAAAGTCCATGTCTGACTAATTATTGTTAAGCTCCTGGCAGACACTCTTGTCATTTGTTCCCCTGCTAGAAGGGGGTGGCTGATAAATACTCTTAATAAAAAGTTATTTCTTTAACAAAAGGGATGGGAAAAGATTGGAGGGGCAGAATGTAATCGCTGAGAATATAAAGGTCAGCAGGTGAGACAACTTATTTGAGTGTGAGAAAAAAATTTCAGCTAGGGAGTCGAAGGGGGGATAGAGGACCTTTAGTTGTAAGCAAACTACCATAACATTAAGGGAAGATTCAAGGGAAGCTAAAATTGTGGAGGATCCAAGGAGTGCTTAAACAAGGAAAGACTTAAGAGAAGTCAAAACTGGGGAAGATTCATGAGAAGTTAAAATTAAAGAATTATTAGAAGTTTCAAAACTACCTCATTAACTTTTTTTTTACATCCATTACTGGTTCCATCCTGTGTACTGAGTCAGTTTTTTATTCGAGCCATATATTTTCTACTATCGGCTTGCTAGATCTGCCGTAGCTTCATATGCCTTACAATCTAGCTTAAGATTAGGACAGACACAACATCCATTCCCTGGCCATTAATTTATCAATGTGAAAGGGTAAACCCACATTTCACCAATCATAGATTTTTCAGCCATGTCAGGAATCAAATCCGGAACCCTTAGCTCAATAGGCAGATAGGCTACCGACTGAGCTAAGGTGTCAAATGAATAAAAGCTTTATCTTTATCTTAATAATTAATTTTATTTATCTGTTGATGATTATAAAATTATTTTAAAAAAAAGTACCTATTCATATTGTTTACATTTACTATCGGAAATATAAACAGAAATAATGTTTGATATACTTTGTGGAAAAATCCTTCACCTCTGACAAGACGTGTATTAATCACAACTTGTGAATGTGTGGAATGCCAGGCCTCCACCGTGGTTCGGATCCCATGCTAAACTTTAGGTCCTCCATTTCATCTCATAATCATCCTACTATTACACATTAGCGTAAGTGCGTACAACCCGAATGGGTAGTAAGATATGGTGATAATGATAATGATGATAATAATAATAATAATAATAATATATGGAAAAAAATTAAGGTAAAACAGGATCTTGGGCTTTTGATTAACTCTTTGCTAGACTTTACAATTAGTATGATTGTTAATTATTAATAGTAGGTTTTTTTAGCAATGTGTCTTACTACCTGTTCAGGTTATACCCCTATGTACTAATAATTAGTAATTATTACACTTATGGGTTTGGGATTAAGAAGGCTTAATTTATATGAAGTGCACCCACATTTGCATGGAGGGAGAGTGGAAATCTTTTTAGGAAAAAACTCAGTGCACTCGACAGGGATCAAACCCCAACCTCCCCGTCCTCGGCAGTCTAGTCCAACACGAGATTAGCGTGTTAGACCATGCGGCCACCAAAGCAGGTAGTACAGTATTAACCATTTATGGCCACAGTTTAACTTTTTGGTTTTGTAGCAAAGGATCTACAAACGTAACTACCTTATAAAGTTTAGTTCTGGGTGATAGTTGATATCCAAATAATGGCCAGGGTATAAATTTATTTGTTTCCTTTTTTATTCTGGTTTAATTATGCTTATATTAATTCCAATGAATTTAATGAACAAAAATAAAATTGTTTTTGTTTTTATTCAAGGGTTAATGTATCTGCCCTGATATTCTATGCACAGATTTCAAAATTAAATTCTCATATAGAACTATATAGAACCTTAACCATGATAAAGTGCAATAAATTTAACTGTAACTAATTATCTACAAAATGTGGTAAGGCCAAAGATAAAGTGAATTATATTTTAACTAACTCTTAACGTTATCACTTAAACTTGTATGAAACGAACCGACTATCTTTAACAAAATAAAAATAACATAAGTGAACACATGTTGTATTTAAGTTTCTTTGGTATAATGACAAGAAGTCAAATAATTGGCATCAGGGCTCGGCCTAATTGGTAACAAACAATTGGCACCGGCATGATAAGCAAAATAGCTGATTGGTTAAGCCATACTATTTATCAGCAATGGTTTTTTTAGCACTGTGTCGTACTACCTGTTCGGTTATACGCTTATGTACTGATTACACTAATGGTTTGAGGAAGTGTACCTACATTTGTGAGGAAGGGGAGTGGAAAACCATTTTAGGAAAAATCACCCTCAGTATACTTGACCGAGATTCGAACCTCAATCTCCCCATCATCGGCGGTCTAGTCTACTGCAAGAGTAGCATGTTAGACCACGCGGCCACCAAAGCAGGTCATCAGCAATGTTCTTTTCATTGTAAAAGTCATATTGTGTCATACATTTTATATGTTTCTATCCACCTTTACTGTATCTTCTTCCAAATATAATACAATTACCTCATATAATTAATAAGGACAGAATCTTTGAATCCTTGTGAGAATACTCAATATTCGAGGATTCACAAAAATATCAGATTTGAGACCTAAAAAATAATAATCTCATTTTGAGTTGGAATTTATTTTAGAGCTCTGATATTGCTTTTTGGTTGTTTGATTCAATGTAATTATAGGACAAACTTGAAAAACCGACCATAGACCACTTAACTGAATGTATAAATGTTACAATGAATGTATTAAATCAAATGAAAAATGTCAACACTTGGTTACTATTTCAATGTTCTGGAATATTCTCTTAGTATTATCAGCAACTTCAGATAGTTGGCACCCACATCTGTGAGCACATAAGGCGGTATGCAAGAACGTTAGGGAATGCTAAGTGGACCGATAGTGTAGTCCCGAGCACACTATCGTTCCACCTTTTAACCTATGATGACGCAAGCCACGCTAGTGTTCACTAAACATCCACTTAGTCAAGTTCTTGCATACGTCCCATAGACTAACAATGGTATCAACCTCATCTGGTCTTGTTAGTTGAGTGATGAGGTCATGGCTCAAATCCTGAACAGCTATAATAAGGACTTTTTTTTTTATAAATTGTATCCCAATGTGTCTCCCTTCACACAAATGTGGGTACAATAAATGTAAATTAAGTTTTCTTCTAAATTCTATCTTTTTCCATAGCCAATTAATGTAAATATGCAAAGAGCCTGGAAAGGTATGGAGACACGATGTGAAAGAAAAATTACCTGTTATAGTTTAACAGGATGAGGAGGGTAAATTTTAAGAAATATGCTTGCAATAAGGTACTTGGCAAGCATTGATTCAACTCGTCAATGGTATATGTAATCCCTTAGTCATCAAGTTGGGCATCACCTTTTCCCTGGTTTGAGCTGCCGAGCATGAAGAACGTCATCCCCACCGAAATGAGGACTGCCGTGATGTACTCGTAGTAGTCGTATTTCTTGCGGGAGACCAGCTTCCCCATCAACATTACCGGGATTATCTTGGAGGCTTTGGCCAGCACCTGTCGGGAAGCAAGTGCATTCCAAAGTCAAACAGCCATGCATCATCAACAAAGTCACAGTTTATTTAATTAATATATCAAGGTTATTTAATTTGTTTGGGGTATTTAACTTTATGAGCCAACTCATTATTTCACCGTAAATTTATTGCTGTGAAAAGAGGAGCCCTAATTTCATAAATAATACATTTTTCCAGCCATGTCGGGGATTGAACTTGAAACCCTTAGGTAGATGAGCTACCGGCTGATCCAAGATGTTGAACCAAGATTAATAGCAAATTAATTTAGGGGAAAGGACGAGGAAGCTAGCATACAGGAAACAAACCTGCAGTAGCGTGGAGAGAGGTTGGAAAAGAAAACCCCAGTGATAAAGCACCTCCCATAGCCGAGATTCAAACCTTAAACGTTCTGTCACTCAGCAATCCAGTCATTGCTAGAATGATGCCTTAGAGGCTTAGATCATAGGAAGGGTTAGGAGTTTTGTGAAAATCTCAGTTTATTTGAACGGTAATTTATGCATTTTTTTAGCTATCCCAAAACACTCTTAACTATCGATACCAAGGTTTTAAGGACTTAGTGTGGAGAGTAGATGGGATAAGTACCTAAAATTGTAATTGTAAAATAGTAATTGATTGAAGATTAAATGTCTGAAATGAAATTTTTACTCTCAAATATGTATTTAATTCCAATTGGCTTTTCCACCTTCTTTCACTGGCATTTTCTTGAAACCTAAAATACTTCTGATATGCTCACACTTTCATATACAGGATGAAATGAAATTAAAGTTAGAGAGGGTTGATGTGGCAATGCTGTGCCTGAAACTTAACAAACATACTTGTTAATTCACAGTATATGTTTGAAGGTTGATTCTAGCATTTCTCCAAACGGAGTATGGATTCAGTGTGAGCCCGGCGAAGTAAGTAGATGTCGTTTGTTGTAACAGCCACATGGATTCATTCAACAATGGTCTTTGGGTGACTGCGATGGCTCGTAGGGTGGTTACACCAATGCGTTGAGGTGAGCCCCCTCCCCCCCCCCAAGAAATTTTTTTAGTGGTGTGAGGTCTGGCAACCTCGGTGGTCATTTCACTGGCCCCCCCATGCCTGACCCAATGATTGGGGTGGACTTTATTAAGTAGTCACAACACTTGTGCCCTATAGTGTGCAGTGGTGCCATCACACTGATACCATATTATATTCTCTGTTGCACAAGCAATGGTACATCCTCCAGCAGCGCAGGTAAAACCATGTCAAGAAACAGATCGTATATGTGGGAATCCAAATTATCTGGTAGCAAATTGGGACCTAGAATCATATCCCCAATAATGCCGGTCCCAAACAATGTTTTCTAGAGAAGCAATCAGTGTGCAGCCACGCCGAAGGTTCGGCTCGGCTGTCAGATGCTCCATTGGTCATTACCAAATCCCAGTGTTCTACATGTGTGTAGTTTATTGCTGCTCACATAATACTGACCTGGCATTTATATTTACATCTAATCACCTGTGACTAAGAAATTTCGGGTGCAGTGTTGCCACATCACTCCTCTCTTTTTTATCTACCCACCTAATCATGTGGTACTGTCTGTATCCGCGAATTACTATTTACACTCACCCTGTATATTATATTGAAACAATGTATATCCTAAAATTACTAAATGTAAACAACTAAGCACAAGATAAATTTTTTCAAAAATGTACTAGTAGGAGAAAGAAGTAAGTTTTATTTAATACAAGTAAATAAGAAATTTAAAACATGAAGCCGTCCAAGAATTAGGTAGTGAATAGACTCAGCTTGGTGTAATTATGTAAGTAATTAGACAGTAATTTACAATTAAAATATATTTACAAGCTCACCATCACAAGGTAATTTATTAAGTGTTTTGCTGCAAACTTATTGCGCATCAGTACAACCAATGTATTTTTACTATTATATAGAGATAGGAACAAATGATAAGATACATACAGAAAATAAATTTCACGTTGCAAAGCTAATAAGCCAATTAAAATATTTATTTAAAATTTACTCTAATTTTCTTTACACTGCCTCTTCCTGCTGTCCAAATAGCCCACATATTTACAACAATGGGGCAGGGACGAGGAGAGTAGGATTTAGAAGAAGTGTACCTGCATTTGTGTGGTTGATGGGAAGCAGGGGCAGGTTAAACCTTGAGACTTAGTCCCCCCAACTCAAGCCCTCTCAAAGTGATAAAACTAACTTAAATATCAATCGAAAAGCGAACATATTATATTTCTCTTTCACTTCCTCTATGAAAACTTAATTTTTTTCTAGTTGTTATTAGTCCTTTAATATTCCTGCTCCTCTTCCCCTACTCCTGGAGTACTGCTCTTAACCACAAGAAGAAGCTAGTCACAATGAGATGCCAAATACTACTGTCAAGGGGTTGTATTAGGGTTGAGGGGGAATGTGCAGTTGTAGAGGAACAGGGGGATGAGGGGTGGCTATTACTTAAGAAGATGAATAGGAAGGCTATTCGGGTATGAAACATCTTTTCCTTCTACATGAGCTAAAAATATTTACCCATTTTAACTACAAATTTGGGGGAAAATACATTACCCAAAGTCAAATATTTAATAGATTCATTTATTCAAATAAAATATAAATCACACTTTTTTTAACATACAAAGGTTTACAGTAGGAACTATTTCATGTACAAAAAAAAAAAAGTGAGTAAAAAAATATAGCTAGTATTTTTTTAATGCTAGTATGTGTATAAATATTTGGGATTATGGCTTATGAGAGTAAAAATTGTGTTAGTTACTTTTAGTTTTGACTTAGAAGACATTGTTTTGTGTAATGTATATGTTAAAATATTTTTTTTTAAATAACTTAGTTACAGTTTAGTTATAAAATGGAAGGAGAAGAATTGATATAACTCTTGTTTAGTGTCATTATATACTACGAAGGTTATTCAAGTGTGAAATACCATTTCCTTTCACTTGAGCTAAAAACGTTTATCCATTTTAATTACATATTCATAAGAAAATATGCTAGGGTGTATTATATTTAAGTAAAATAAAATAAAAATCACAATATTTTTACTTACATTGGTCTACAGTAATAACTGTGTAATGTACAGTGAACACAATATGTTAAAAGTGAGTTAAGCAGTGCATCCAGTGTTTTTTAATGGAAAGAAATCCATTATCATGGTAGGTTTTCCTGTTTGGACACTAGAGTCTTTCTAAAAATCATTGTTAATGATTTTATTTTTGACTATGAAGCAGTTGTTTTGTATGGTACTCTTAGGGTTCAATTTTTTTATTAAATATTTAGTTTCAATCTAGTTTTAAAATGCAAGGAGAAGAACTAAATAGTTCTCGTACATGCCATCATCAACTTTGTCGTGCCATATGCACACAAATTGGTTATAAATATATTATCTGTGAGCTAATATAATAAAAGAAGGCATAAGTTAAAACGGCTGTACATATAGTTTTAGTCTCCGCTTCTTCCCTACATTAGCTAGGCAAACGATGGTAAGCTATTTAGGAAATAACAAGCAAACCAGATTGTAATACACTGACATCTTTGTCCCTATTCCCCCTGGGATGAGTTACTATTAATTATTTATGGAACATGTGACAGCTAAAACAAATAAATAAAGTGACATGTGTTTAACTGAGTAGTTAGAAAGGTTGACTGTAGTATTAATTACAAGTGTTAAATGATTATTAATGTTAATATACTTTTGTTCCAGTCTATCAAAATACCTATTGGAATATGATACGATCAAACGTGAATCTTGAGTAGGCTAAATGCAGCAGTAGAACAGAGGATAGGAAACTGAACCACTTTCGATACAATTGGTCAGGAAACAAACTTAAGGCTCCCTTGTCAGAATTAGCCACCTCAGAAACACAATGCACTAACCGGTTTGGTTATCATTATTATTTCTCAATCTTAATGATGAATGTTACATAAAGTCAATAAACGGATACAGTAAAAACATGCAGTTTCGTCAATAAACACAGCAATAAATGACGAGATAACACTTTGGGGATAAGCTATTTTATGGAACTCTTGTGTTCATCAGATTAAACAAGAACCAGGCTTGCAAGTAAATTCTCATCCTTACTGTAATCTTGTTTTGGCTAACTTCCCGATGGCAGATGTTTCATTTTGACACTGTGATTCGTACATTGAATATGATGGCCATTTAAGGGAAGATAAGTTTTTTTAAAATCAAAACCAGTTGAGCAAGGGATTGTTTTTACATATGTGATGGATTATAATAATTACTATAACTCTCATAATTTTTCCATCCTCTATGAATACTAATGTGGGTGCATTTCCTCAAAAATATCCTTATATTTATGGTTTAGATTGAGTTGTTAAAAGCTGAGGTACTAAACATTTAAATTAAGTACAAACATACAATGGTGGGAAGCAAGACAAAGACGTAAATCTTATCTTGTCTGGTTTAACAGTGATGAGGTAGGTCGAGGTTTTAATCCTGACTGGGTGTATTAGGGTGGTTTTTCCTATTTAGTTCCCCACATTTGAACCACAGAAGTGTGGATACACTTCCGTCTGGGCTAGTTACATATTTACACTCATGGGGTATAGATTTGGAAGGTAGAACTTATGAGAAATGTACCTGCATTTTCTTGGAAAGAAATTGGATTCAGGCGAAACCAGCCTTATTCTCAGTATTTGAACTCCAACCTCTCCAATATAGGTAGCCCAGTCTAATGTGAAAGTTAGGCCTTAAAATAGGGGTCACCAAACTTGAGTGGAGGGCCAAGTTAAGATATATAGACACACACACACACACACAGCTATGACCATAGTTAAACATGAAGATATGTAAGTTTATTTTCTCATGGAAATAATGAAGTGCAAATAAGTTAGATAGATGTATAAAAGAACAATTAGTTAATAAATGTAAGAGTTTTTTATTAGTTTGGTTAGCACAGTGGTCGGCAAAGTGCGGCTCCAGAGCCGCATGTGGCTCTTTGACACCTTAAGTGCGGCTCTGACACAAATATCCACGGAAGGCGCAATAATATTTTCATTTAAAAAAACTAGGTAAAAGAAAAATTACATCTTATTTTGATAAATTAAAATTCTTCTATAAATCGAGAACATGTAAAGTTTTTTGTTTAAGCTAAAAGATAGATAGGTAATTAAAATGTTATATTGTTGTAAAAATACGTAACGAACATCTTGTTTAATTTTATTAGTTCTCGTAAACATAAACACAAACCATGTACAAACTACCGGCTGAAATTGTACGTATGTTTTCGGCGTACTCCGGTGTGATACAAAGGTACCACAAGCATGCGCACGCATACTTTTTCTAAAGTAGTGGGGGTACAAATTGGCATCACAGATCAGCAGTTGCAGTGTGAACAGTTTTGTCTTTTCTACTTTGTCTGCCGTTGTCAGACGTCTTATTTAAAAGTTGTTGTATTTTTCAATCTAGCTGCACATCTTACAGGTATTTTTATACGATTTTATTACACCTGCTATGTATGTTTGTGGTTCCGGTTCAAAATTTGTAATCGATTTTTCGATAACTTCTATTTGTCCAAATGTTGGAAGTTTTCTTCCATTTTTGGTCATTCTAAAAGTTTTGTTATTTTGATGATTGAAAAAATTATTTTTTTCTTTTTAGTGCAGTGACATATATTAATAAAATTGTATTTTTTAAAAAGATTTTTTTTAAATTTTGATTATAATTTTGTACTGATGGCTTTAGAAAAAAATATATTTTAAATATTTTTATAGGTACCCCAATTAAGATGGCTACCAAAAAAAAGCAAAGAAAAACGGAAGATGAAAACCGCGAATTTAAAGTTGAGTGGACCGAGAATTTTGCGTTTATTCAAAACTTGGATGGACTTCCGACATGTCTTATTTGTAAGGAGAAATTCGCGCATAACAAGAAGTCAAATTTAGAGAGACACTTTACAAGAAAGCACGCGTCATTTAGCACTAAATATCCTACCGGTGATGCAAGGAAGAAAGCAGTTGAGGAACTTCAGAAGAGTCAAGAGTCGTCAACTTCTGTGTTTAATAACTGGATGCAATCTTCCAGCAATATTAATATGGCAAGTTTTGTTTTTAGCCAGGAGATTGCTAAGAGAGGGAAACCGTACACAGACGGCGAATACATAAAAAGTTGTTTTATTAATGCATCCGAAGAGCTATTTCGGGATTTTAAGAACAAAGCAGATATTCTGAAAAGAATTAAAGAGTTACCATTGTCTGCCAAAACCATTAAAGATAGAACAATTAAAATTTGTTCGAATATAACCACCCAGCATATCGAAGATCTAAAATTGGTTTCGGCTTTATCAATAGCAGTTGACGAGTCTTGTGACATAAATGATACAGCGCAAGTTTCACTTTTTGTAAGATTTATGTCTCATTCAGGCCCTAAAGAAGAACTTTTAGGATTATTGCCACTCAAAGGTCAGACGCGTGGAGAAGATATCGCAAATGCTGTAATTGAGTGTATGGATAAACATCATATTCCCCTCGATAAAATTGTGTCGATTTCAACAGATGGGGCCAAAAGTATGACCGGCGTAAGAAAAGGGTTTGTTGCTATTTTGAAAGAAAAAATTAATCACGAGATACTTGTTTACCATTGTATCATTCACCAAGAAGCGCTTTGTGCGCAAACATTTCCGGATGAAATTCGTAAAGTTATGGAATTAGTGATTACCATTATCAACTCCATTTTAGCTAAAGCTCTTAATCATCGCCAATTCAAAGAATTTTTATTTGAAATGGAGAGTGAGTACGCTGATCTTCTGCTTCATAACAAGGTACGTTGGTTATCAAGAGGGAACGTTTTAAAACGTTTCGCGTCCCTTTTTCCGGAAATTAAAGCATTTCTCCTTGAGAAGGGCGTTCACTATCCAGAACTAACAGACGATCAGTGGATCCAAAACTTTTATTTCATGGTAGACGTTACGTCTCATCTAAATCAGCTTAATCGTAAACTACAAGGGAAAGGAAACTTAATTTTTTCGATGTTAGAAGAAGTAATAGCATTCGAAAACAAATTATCCATTTTTGCTCAGGATTTGGAAAGGGAAACATTGTTTCACTTTCCGAGCCTGCTGAAGTATCTTGGCGAAAATAATTCCTCTATTGATAAACACCATTTTAAAACAATAATTTTAAATATGAGGGAAGCATTTCTCAGCAGGTTTCAGGAATTTAAAAACAGCAGAGCAACTTTAGCATTTGTCAAAAATCCTCTTAATGCTACGATAACCGAGTTGAAATTTTCACCTTTTGATATTGACATTGGTAGCTTTGAAATACAATTGCTGGATTTAAAAAACAAGGAGATATGGCGCTCTAAATTCGAACGTCTTTGTGTTGAATTGGAAATATTGGAGAAGAAAAAATGTGATCTTAGTTCACAGCACAAGTGGTCTGCTTTGAATGACCTGGAGAAGGAAGACATGATCATTTTCAACGCTTGGAATAGTATTCCTGACTCTTACGATCAGCTGAAAAAGCTTGTGTTTGCTGTTCTTTCCTTTTTCGGCTCTACATATATATGTGAACAATCTTTTTCAAGCATGAAAATTATCAAGAGTAAACTGAGAAGTCATCTTATTGATGATAACTTGGAATCATGCCTAAAATTAAAAACAACAACATACAAACCTGACTTACTCAAACTTTCCAAGGAGATGCAAGCACATTGTTCGCATTAATAAATATTTATTAAGTATGAAATTTAGTTTTATTTAGTGTAATAAAAGTTTACTAAACAAGCATATTTGGCTCCCAATTTTTTTTAAAATTGTTGTAATGTTCATGTTTGGCTCTTTGGCAAATAAGTTTGCCGACCACTGAGTTAGCACATTATGAGGTGAACCATCATTTTTATGCTAGCCCTTGAAACTATTTGTTTCATTATCTTTTATTAATAGGCTGCAGGCCATAGTTTTGTACCCCTGCCTTAGACTGACATACATTATCTCTTACAGAAATAATATGTTAGTAGTTCAACAAATAAATGGAAATTTACAATGATACCAATGAACATATTTCAAATTAAATTAGTGTTTTAGAGGTGTGTAAAAGACCTGTTATTTAAAAGTGAAGTGTAAGCAAGTAGTTACGTACACAGCAGAAACCTGAACATTGGATACAAGAGAGACAAGGAAGGTTGAGGCCATGGGAATGAAGTTTTTGAGGAGCATGCTAGTTTTCACAAAGAAAAATAGAATTAGAAACAAAGATGTTTGGGCAAGAGTTGGACTACAAGAGGTAAATGATATAGTAGAGGAAGCAAGGGTGAAATGGAATGAGCACATAATGAGAATGGAAAAGGAAAGAATCCCAAGAATAATTATGATGTGAAAGTTTGGAGAAAAGCTACTGCAAGGGAGACCAAGGAGGAGATGGGAGTAGCAGATAAGAACAATTGTGCGGTTGAGAGGAGTGGATTAGAGTAGGGAAGGAAGAATGGTGTAAGAACAAAGTAAGATGTCAATATTTCACTAAACTGACCCAGCCACAGGCTGGAAACAGTTCATGAT
The DNA here is from genome assembly GCA_902151455.1 of Timema bartmani. Taxonomy (NCBI): domain Eukaryota; kingdom Metazoa; phylum Arthropoda; class Insecta; order Phasmatodea; family Timematidae; genus Timema; species Timema bartmani. Next base: position 319,898 of record CABFWB010000272.1, read on the forward strand.
GGTGATGAGTTAAAAAGTGACACCTGATTACTGGAATCAAACCCAGGACATTTGACTTAGTGCTTCATTGCTATACCACTGAGCTATCCAGAATTTGTCTCGTGCTTAGGTGCTATTTTTTCAACTAATTTAATATTATTATGTTATGTGTGTGCACCTAATAAAATACAATTGCACTAAAAGTATGGTAAAAATATCACCAGCAGGTTTTATAATTAGCTTAACTTGATAATTCTGACCTGAAATTCCCCAACCACATCAAAAACTTCAATGCATATTGTAAGAGTCGATGAAGTGGTTAGCAACCTTGAAACTTGAAGTGGGAGACCAGGGTTCAGTCTTAATATATTGTACTAACGGTGGATTTTTCTTTGAATAATGTTTCATCTTCTTTCTAGGCAGAGATTGGCGGGGTTTTATTAACGTTTACTTTTCTCATCCTATGACCTTATATAAGTTAGTGTAAATTGAAGATAGTTCAATTGGGCAGAAAGCCATGTAGCTTTAAAAATCTTCCCCTAGACAGCATCCCCTAATTGACTGACCTGAGTTGGGAAGCTGACGTACTTGAGGGCCTCATACTGGCACCAGGAGCTCATGATGTTGGAGAATGAGCAGTAGACATATTTGTAGAGGGGCGCCATGTGTCGCGGCTGGCGAACACACAGGATGTACGCTCCTGAGAGTGCAAACGCCAGGATGCGGTTTACAAACACTAAGAACTGAGAGTCTCTGAAGTAGCCCTCGACTCCCTCGGAGGTCTCGTACTCCTTGTAAATTAAAACTGAGATACATTACCAGGGGCATGTTTACAAATTTCTGACAAAGAGGGGGGNAAGATTAAACATTCCACCCTGACAACCGAGAGTAAAATGAGTAGGGGCTGTTGGAGCCAGTCGATACACCAAGCCTTCGACTCTGACTTTTTTATTTTTCTACTGTCCAACTCAGACTCCTTCATAAATGGCTTGATTATATTAATTAGTATTAATAAATTTACTGCAGTAAAATGCTTCAATACAGATGACTTCATGGGAAGCATCTTTGACAATGAGAGTTTATATTTAAATAAATTTATCAATAAAAATTACAAATATTAGTTCAAAAGAATAAAAAAGGTATCAAATTAAAATGACATACTTACCATATATTGTTATAATATTATACATTTTACTAAGAAGCCCGAGTTGGAGTGTATAAATTTTTACCAATTCCAACTCAGACTTCACCCAAAATTTCTTCCGACTCCATGACTCCAACTCCACAGGATATAGAATATTATATTTTTGGTACTTTTTGTAAAATGTTCCCCCCACCCAGAGGCGAAAAAGAATATTTTAAATTCAAGGCAGTCATTCCTGTTAGCCACTCATACTCAAGGTTTCAGATCAGATACTTTGAAAGAATTTACCAAGAGTTGTGTTGGCTGTAGTTTATTGTATATAAGATACAAAAGTAAAAGTATAAAGTATATTTAAAAAACAAATAAACAACTATTCATCTAAAATTAATCTGTGGACATAACACAACTTAGTACATGCTTCCATATCTCCTGTATAGTTCTAGTTCAACTACTAACATGGAAATTGGTATGGAAAGAGGGTGGAAAAACCACAGTGATAAGTGGAAAACCACCCCCAATGCACTTGGATAAAATTTAAACCTCAATCTCACTCATCAACGGCAATCTAAAGTCTAGACTATTGTTAGTTTGATGCCTTAGACTGTGTGACCACTGGTGTGGGGTGTCAGGGTTCAAATCCCAGCTGTGTGTGTTGAGAGATAATTTCCCACTAGTGATTTATCATTGTGTTTTTCCAATCCTCACTCTATGACAGGGGTGGCTAATTTTTTTTTCTTCCGTGCCACTATTTACGCTGATTAACTTGAGCATGCTACTTCACCCCAAAACCTATACTCAAACTTTACCCTACCACCATCAAAAATATAGGCCTAGTAAAAATGTACTAAGCCTATTTTTTAAAAAAAGGTGAGCTAAATTTTTTTTTTTACTTCTGAGTGAGGTAGGGAAAGTTCTGTGAGATTTCTGTGTACTTTAGATAACATGTTTAAAATAAAAATTAAGATAATGAAAACAAAATCCTAGAAACACTTTTATTGGGAAGAAATAATTGCATGTGTCCGGAATACACAATCAAGAAATAATTTAAGATTATTTTTAAAAACAACATGAATAACAAGGTGATATGAAAGTAACATATTACATAATTGTATAATCATGCTTTAATGATAATAACATTATTAGTAAAACAACAAAATACTAAGAGATATCACAACTCTTTTTAATAAGAAAACATTAGAATCCAAATAATAAAAGCTATTTCAGTTTTTAATCAGGCTTTTAGAATTCTTTGGTATTCACTCGAAGAAACAATAAGAATTAACCTTAAGAGTGCCATTTAGAATATCTTCACGTGCCCCGAGTTGGCCACCCCTGCTATATGCTAATGTAAGTTTATTTCCTATTTAGCAGCCTCCTCAGACTTACATTAAGATGTTATTGGCAATTGTGTTATATGCAGGTCTACCAATGAGAGTATTTATGTTTTACAAATATCTTGATATATTTACAGTACAGTACATTTCAATTTGTAAAATTTATAATGCATTTGTACAACTAGCTGTATAAAATATTTAACTAGAATGGATCAAATAGTAACATGTCACATTATGTGTCTCACCTGCGTCATGATCTTCTCCTGCAGTAGACCCCAGGTGAGGTAGGTCAGTTGCAGCCCCAGGAAACAAAACATAAGCAAGGACCCTTGCTGCAGGCTGCTGTGACTTTGAGTCTGGGTTGCAGGACCCCCCAAAGGGGCCCCGTCCATACCCAATAACGGGTCGGGTCCCGACAGGCAGAGACGCACCAGGTTAGGAAAACAGCTCGGGGCTACAAACAACAGTGCATGACACTAGCAAACATATTTCTTTTCCAAAACCATCCACCAAAACATAGTTCAATGAGGGTACTTCCGCAAATAAGAACAAATGTTCCTGGACATGGGTCAATACTCTACCAATGCAATATTCATGTTCGTTATTTGCACACAATCATAGTTCACTTATCGTTTTAAGGCAGAGTATGTTATAAAGCTGTGCAAGGCTGTAACCAATGGGAGGTGGAGGGTTCAACCCCCTCCTCCGCACCTTAAAATTGACAAAAGAAATGAAATAATAACTACTGACTTATTTACATTTTAAACAAAACAAGAAAATATGAGTAGCCTAATCACCTAATCAATATATATCTTGTCACCGCCATTCTAATGTTTAAGTACATTTACGAGGCATGGCTATTAAATAACCAGACTGATGCTGATCCCAGCAAACTGCGAGCGTGCCGCGACATGTTTGAACATGACTGTGTCTGATGGTCCTTCCCCCGCCCTGAGCTCGCTAGACAAGCCAACAGGTCGCTCAGTTTGACTGTAGCAGTTGATTGAATTAGTCTACGCACTAGTGGCACGTCGGAAAAATGCCAAGTGGTCAGACGGAGCAGCGGGTTAACCTCAAGTTTCTTGTTAAGCTAGGGAAAACTGCCACAGAAGCTTATGCAATGTTGAAAGAAGTCTACGGGAATGAATGTTTATCCCGCACACAAGTTTTTGAGTGGTTTAAATGGTTTAAAGAAGGGCGTGAAACGACCGAAGACGATCGGTGCCCAGGACGGCCCTCAACGTCAAAAATGGACGAAAACATTGAAAAAATTGGTAAATTAATCCACGCTGATCGTCGTCTGAGCACCCGAGGGCTTGCTGAAATGACAGGAATCGACAAAGAAAGTGTTCGACAGATTTTGCATGAATCATTTAACATGCGGAAGGTTTGCGCAAAAATGGTGCCGAAACTCCTCACTCTCGAGCAAAAGAAATCAAGACAGAACATTTGTACTGACATCCTAAACAACATCGCCACTTATCCAGATTTGTTAGACAAGGTGATTACTTGTGATGAATCGTGGTTTTTTACTTACGATCCCGAAACAAAGAGGCAATCCATGTATTGGAAGAGCCCAAGCTCACCAAGGCGAAAAAAAGCCAGGATGAGCAAATCCAAATTCAAAGCAATGATGATTGTCTTTTTCGACATTCGTGGCATTGTCTACGTTCACTGGGTACCCGAGGGTCAGACAGTCAATCAACATTTCTACATCGAGGTTCTGACGGCCCTACATGAGCATGTGAGAAGACGAAGACCCAATTTGTGGAAGACCAAGTCCTGGATCCTTCACCAAGACAATGCACCAGCCCATTCTGCCTTGTCTGTGAAAGCGTTCCTCGCAAAATACGGCATCACCGTGTTGGAACATCCACCGTATTCGCCCGACCTTGCCCCCTGTGACTTTTTTCTATTTCCCCAAGGTCAAATCGGCGCTGAAAGGGACAAGATTTGAAAGTGTGGAAGCGGTTAAAGCAAAAGCGATGGAGGTTCTCAACCAGCTGACAGAAGAGGACTTTCAGCACTGTTTTCAACAATGGAAACGTCGTCTGGAGCGGTGTAGGGATCGCCAAGGGGAGTACATTGAAGGCGATAAAACTTCTGCTGTAATTGGTGACGAATAAAAAGTGTTATGACTTCAGTCCGGTTATTTAATAGCCACACCTCGTAAATAAGAATTTGTGATTGTATTCATTAGTCAGATAACAAAGCTGGGTAGACTAAGACAAAATACTAACAAAGGAAATAGAAAGTATTAGTCAGTGTGGGGAGCGCTGTGGAAGTGGATAAGTCCAACTTTAAACTATTCAAATGGTAGTTCCAAGAACACATCACAGATGAGCCGGCAAAAAAAGAGGAACAGAAGGCAGGGATAGTATAAGTAGATGGGTGGGGTGGTGTGTATAGCTATTATGGTTGCAGTTTGTGAAAATATAAGCAGCAGGCAGTTTGAGCACAGCTTGTCTGGAGATAAGTGTGTGCTATAAACACTGCCGTGTGAATGCTTTTAGTTAGGTGAGTTTAGTGTGTAGTATAGACTTGTGTTTATTAGTTAGATACTGTGTAGGTTCGACTGGTATGATTATCCTGGATGCTAAATTTCGTTTTATAAGTTAACACTATGAATAATTCCACTAAACAAACAAAACAACCTTGTCTACTTTGGACTATGTGGGCAGGGGTGAATCAACATTTTCTCCAAGCACACATTTTTTAATCTTCAACTTTATTAGAGAAAGATGAAATCCTCTCTAGAATTATCCAGGTTGGGCCAATGGCAGCACAACTTTATTTGTATAGAGGGGGCTGTAGGGGATGAACAAAAAGGGGATTTTGAGGGACTTGTCCCTCTTACGCCAGGCCTAAATAATTCTGGGGGCTCTCCTTCAACAATCGATGAGCGCTGCTAATGAAAAGGTCCTTGCTTGAAATTTCTTGGCAATCATACTCCTCTATCATCTATATGCAATGATCTTTCCTCAATTTTTTTTATGTTGATGCCTCTATAAGATATTTAGGAAGGTCCTATCAAACATATTTTTTTAATTTGGCGCCTTTAGAAGCTATTTAAAGTTTGTTTTTAATAGTGTCATATTCTAAAATATAAGAGGAGGAAACATTATTTTCATGGAGTAGTCAGCTTTTTGTGCTGGCTAATTGTTTGATTATTTCATATTTCAAAATAAGAAAATTTGCCTGTGTCACCCTGGTAGTAAGAAACTTTTATATAAGGTAATAACATATTTTCTGCGGTCATTATTGATATTACCTATAGATACTAAGAGCTAAATTGACATATGAATATGTAAAGATTGTTTCAGGATATTTTGTAACCATCAACAAAATTTCTTCCTATCTGAATAACTTATGGCTGTACAAGCATCTTTCTATAAAAAAAAAGTCCTATTTTTTTAACAGGGCAAATAAAAACTCACCTGTTTTTTCCAAATAGTTGGTCCTCCTTACATATTTCAAGATGAGAAACCCAGGAACAATAATCGTTGCATAGCCCAGCAGATTGAGGGACAGCCGGAACAGCCAACTGTCTCCCAGACCGGAGAGTACGGGTTTAGCTGTGTCTTCATTATCCAAGTCAACCAAGGATCGGAACAGTTGAGTGATCAGGTAAATGATTCCTATTGTGCTAAGGATCAAAATGCTGCAAAAAAAAAAACATATTTCAGGTTGAAGTGGAAAATCAAAGCTTTAAGAAGTTAAAAGTTGGGGGATAGGACACAGTGGTAATGATGACACTTTTTCTTTGACATATTATAGTAAATTAATTATTTTTTATCATCAATACACACAATAAGGATGCGCTGATTCCATTAATAGCAACATTAATATTGGTAAAAAAAATTGTGTATGGTTGTAAAATTTTAAAAAAACTCACATAAATCAGAGAAGAAGGTAGATATTCAAGTGAAAGCAAACTTACAACATGGCACCACAAGCATTTTAATACACAATAGTTTGGTTCCTTTTTATTATTATAAACTATCCTAACCTAACGAAACCTAGCCTTCTATATGACAGTAGCATGTTTTTCCTGAAATACCAAGATCCCAAAGTATCTTGCACTAAAATAATTTCTGTATAGACGAACACACCATTTTTATCCATGGTCCTATTCGATTCCTATTCTTTTGTTGTGGTCCTATTCCATTCCTTCTCATAAACAATATGTTTAAAAACATAAATTATTTTATTTAAAAAATATTATGTTATGGTACCTATTGTGAATTAACCTATAGGGACCTATTTTTATTGAGTTACGCATGAAAGGTCAGGTTAAGTTAGGTTGGGTTGGGGGGTTTTCTTTACCAGTATAAAAATGTATTAATTATACAGCACCAAAATAAATTCATCATCCAACACTTAAATATTTATGATGTCATTGGAATATATTAGTTGTGAGGTTACCCAATATGATCAATGAAACTGTAGGTACACCAAATAAGTTATGGCTGAATGTTTTTGTGTGATTTGGTATTTTTTAAATTTCACATACTATAGGTATAAACATGGATACTGTTTGTCAACCAGTCTGTTCAATTCGTATGGAGAGTGGTTGGTTAGGGAAGCCCTAGAGTGACGTGGCGATTTCAGGATAAGAAGAGTGTCATCAACACAGTAAAATATGCAGATGATCTACCATTGCTGGCTAAAATGAAGAGTTGCAGGAAATTTTGGACCAGCTGGTGGAAATAGGGAGAAGATATGGCATGAATTTCAACATTAAGAAGTCAAAAGGATTTGGAGCATCGCTCTGTATGGAGCAGAAACTCGGAGTCTCATGAAGATGGAAATATAATATTTGGAGAGCTTGAAATGTGGTGCTTGAGAAGACTTGAGAAGATCAGGTGAACGATGAAGTCCTAAGTAGAGTGGATGAGGAGAGATCCCTTTTAAATGTGATTCTTTGGTATAAAGCAAATTGGATCGGACACATCCTTAGGAGGAACTGTCTTCTGCACAATGTAATAGAAGGTAAGGTTGAGGGGCAGTTTCTTGACTACCTCGTAAGTAAGCGTCGTGATTAGGTATCATGTATGAAAGATTATTACTTAATAGCTCCTAACAAGGAACACACACAAAAGTAAATAGGCCTATTGAAATCTTTGATATTACTGCCCCAAAAAATTAGTTGGTGCAAAAATGTAACAGTGATAACTTAAATGAGTGAAACAACTTTTTGCTCACTTACCAAATTATCACTTCTGGAATCCTGGGCATGGTGAATTAAATTGGATGTTGACAAATAATGACATTGAGAAAATTATGTTAATATTTCATTCTCGTTCTTCTTTCCATATTGAAAATATTACACGTACTTTAACGTTAAATCATTCTTGTTACGTTAAATTTCTATGCATAGCATATGGTTATAATTTAGGCTGAGCCGGTAAAGTAAATATAAAGCTGACATGTACACAATATTTTTGGTGATGCTAGCAGAAGACACTTGTGTAAACATTAGTCATGGCAAGCAACTTTCAAATTGTAATAATGAAAACAGAAACCATTTTTAACATAATATCTAGTTGCGTTGTACATTTACACATTGATTTTAACGAATACTTTAAATAATTTAAAATCAAGTGTTTAAATCATATAATCATATTTATTTCTAAATAGTACAAGACTTTTTTTTGCACTTAGCATTGGTATCATTGTGTTCCTCTAAGCTATTGCCATCTAGCAGACGACACTAAAGTGCTAAACACAGCTCTGGCGCCATATTGTAGTAGTGATGGGCATAATCGAATGATTTTAAGAATCGAATAATCATTCGATTCTTTGAACAATAATCGAATGAATCGAAAGAATCATTCGAATGATTTTGAGAAGTACAGTAGCCCCATGGCTTCTTTGGTTTTGAGTGACAGCTCACAGCTGACAGCTGATCGCTTTGAAAAGCTACCAGACCAAATTATATATCCTTACGCCGAACCATATGATCTGAAAAAAAACAACATGTGTTTAGCAGCTGTCACTTCTGGTAGTCAAAATTTAGGTATATACCTAAATGTTTACTGTCAGAAGTCAGCTGTGAACTGTCAGTCAGCACCAAAGAAGCCATGGGGCTACTGTAGTAAAGAGTCGGTAATAATCGGATGTTAGCTACTTCTAACTAAAAGTAGTTACTAGTTGTTCGTTTTGCTTTGTGCTACTATTCTCTTCACCCTGCTGTCGAATCTCCCAACACGCATTCCTTTGCGTTTGCAGCTTATCAACACTTTTCTATTAATGTATTTAGTTACTTGTGCCGGTGTCAAAGACCAAAGTACAGCCACAACAAAATACTATACAGTGAACGCATTAGTCACAGAAGTACCTCGTAATATAAATACTTTTACGTACAATTAATAATAAAATAAAGAACATATGTTTCTCTTTGTGTTCAAAAGAGTCAAAATAATTGACCCTTTAATATTTCCTAAACATAAAAAATATATAACCTTACAACCCTATTTATATATCGGTTAAGTGAAAAAATACTTTCGATTTGAATATTAGAATCAATAATATGCCTCCTGAAAGCTTCACTTAGAATCAAACACACAATTAGGCCTACTACTCGACAAACGACGACGTAAGTTTGTGTTATAAGAATGTAAAATTATTTCAATGAATAAAATTATTATACGATCTGAAGATTACGGCTAGGCAATGTTTTATTAAATACATAAAAAATACTGTTATATACTTATCTATTTAATAAAATTAAGTCAACGCTAAAAAAATAATCTCTCAAACCGTTCGTGCTATTTGCGTTTAGTTAGTTAGGAAGGTAAAATTTAAAGAAAATGAAAAAGAACAATCTACGTTGTAATGTAACAAAATAATCGAATCATTTTGTAATTTTCATTCGAACTAATTTTGGCTGGTATTTGATTGTAAACTGTACAACCACTTAAACTTTGTATTAAATTAGCCTTAGAATCATTCGAAAGCGTAAGGTTGATTATTGTGTAGCAATGGGGGACCCTTTATTGAAAATGAGCCTAATAGAAATGAAGACCTATATAGAGATAGCCTGAAAACATTCATAATCATAAGGTCGGTTTTCCTCAGCACTTCTGGCAAGGGCGTGGTAAGAGAATGAATCGGCCAGCTAGCGTCAAGTCAGCTACTGTTTTCATTCGAATGATATTGAAAGAATCGAATGAATCGATTATTCAGAATAATCGAATGAATCGATTCTATCCTTCCGATTCTGCTCATCAGTATAATTGTAGTTGTTTGGTTTGTAAATTCGCAAGAGGTAGCGGTAGCGTTAGTAATTAAATTACACTCTTAATATCAATACACAGCCTACAAACTAACTTAATTCCAGGTGCAAGCTAGGACTAGCAATTTTTTTTACGTAATACTTCTGAGCACATAGGCAAAAACGTCAATCTCGTCTTGTCTGATTTTCCAGTGGAAGTCAGGTCTCGAACATTATGGCGGGGTGTATTCAAGTGTTTTTGCCTAAATTCTAAATGCTGTTTGCGGGTACATTTCCTCTAAATTCTACCTCCCTCCCTCCTTCTCCATTTGTGAACATTCGTGGACAGCAAGGATGGATAGTAAAATGCATAACAGCCACAATAATTAAAAGTGTATCGAAATGATCGGCCTATTCATGTCTTCCGGACTATCTGTATGTCGTAACTTGCGTTTACAAAACGAAGTCGCCCACACTAATAACACAAATAACAATAACATTACAACATGTAACATCATTCGCTTGGCAGAAAGAATTAAACTAATTTGAATAAATTGCTCAATTTATTTGTTATCAAACAAAGAGAGAAAGAAATAGCTTTAGGAATAGGGAAGATCATATTTAGAGGAAATGTACACGCATTTGCGTGAATGGAGAGTGGAAAACTAATTTTGAAAAAAAATCTCATTACAACCGACCGAGAATCGAAACTAGATCTTGCCATCATCGGCACTCGGCAGTCGGGTCTAGTTCGAGAGTGGCGCGTTAGACCATTCGGCTACCGAAGTGGGTCCTACAATACTACTCTTTTTATGCTACTTGATTTTGGAGTTGTAACGTAAAACGCACAAAGACACATTTTAATTTACTGTAATCAAAAGTCAAAATTTTATAGATTCAGCATTTTCTTACCTATTCCCTGAAAGTGGATATCTATTCTCCAAAATGTAGGTCAGCTACTCTAGTACTAGTTATTATATTGTAGCTCTAGCGTCAACAACGTCAACTAAACGTTTAGTTGGCTCTATCGAACAAAGATAGCGTTGACGACATTCTATAGGAAATTACCTGTAAAAATAATATTTAATATAAACGCACATATAAATGTTTACAATGATTTGTTATTATAATAAAATAATGTATGAGCTAAATAATAAATATCTTTATACTATATTACTAAATAAATTGGTTTTATCACAATATTTGAGTCATTAATAAGTATTACAAAAATTAATAAAACCACTGATGATATAAATAAAACCTCATGAGCATATATACTATATCTTTCTTAGCGAATAAATGTACTCGCTTCGGCGGTACATATACTAAAATTGGAACGATACAGAGAAGATTAGCATGGCCCCTGCGCAAGGATGACACGCAAAATCGTGAAGCGTTCCACATTTTTTTACAAAAATTGGTTGTTTGTGTATATATTTTGTCAACGATATAAAAAGTACTTTCATCAGATTTATTTAGAGTAAACTTAAGAATAAATTTATTTCTCTATTCCAAACGACTCATAGAGCAGGCGAAGTAGACATTTTTATACTTTATTGGCGACATAATTCATAAGGATTCTTTTTATGGGATTGTTATGATTGCTTTTACATACAACATATTAAAAATCCTGGCCAATCCGACCTGGGGCTAACTTCATGGAAAATGGTGGCTCAAGTCGTACCTTTTTCCAGTGTTTCGCAATTATCATAAAAACGATTGATCTTAGGTAAAATATGCGAAGGGCCAGATAGAAAGAGAATAACATTTCCTATAAAATAAATATTCTTATTTCCCATGGTGTATTTTCATTGCTAAGGAAATATTTTATCAGAGACTAAAAGGGGAATAGGTTTAGAAGTGTAAGCTGGAAAGAGTAATTATTTGATTGCACAGAGAACACAGATTGGGGACCATAATTTAGAAATTACTTAAAACAACATATAATTTTACAAGACTATAAGAATTTAAATATTTAGTAACATGTTTTCATCCCGCCTTCTACCAAGGAATGTAAAGCTCAGAATATACCAAACAATATTTTATCGGCCGTTCTCTATGGGTATGAAACATAATCTCTTACCTTACACGACAAAAATGTATTTAGGATGTTTGAAAACAAGGTGCAAAAAGGGTTTAGGCTACTGGTGAGTGGAGTAAGTTACATAATGATGAGTTACATACCCTATACATTGAACAAGACACTGTTAGGATAATCAAGTCTCATAGATTACGGTGGGCAGGACATTCAGTGCGAATGGTAGAATCTATAATAGTGTTGAGAATATTTACTGCAAGCCCGATGGGAAGAGGCCGTTGGGAAGAACTAGACGTAGATAGGAGAATAACATTAAAATGAGCCTGAAGAGATAGGGTGTAATGAAGTGGACTGGATAGAACTAGCTCAAGATAGCGTTAGGTGGGGTTCTTTTGTAAGTGCGGCAATCAACTTTTGAGTTCATAAAGCCCAAGGGAAAAAAAATAGCGTTTTTCGAAAATAAAAAAATATATCCAAGAATGAATTAGTTTTGCCTGGGTTATTGGAATTTCTATTATGATTAGTTATTATTATTATTATTATTATTATTATTATTATTATTATTATTATTATTATTATTATTATTATTATTATTATTATTATTATTATCACCACGTTCGGGTTATACGTACCTACGCTAATTTGTAATGGTATGGTGATTGTGAGATGAAATGGAGGACCTACAGTTTAACGTGGGATCCGAACCGCGGTGGAGGCCTGGCATTCCTCACATTCACAAGTTGTGGTTAATACAAGTCTTGTCAGAGGTGAAGATTATGATTAGTTAATTGTCACATTATTATTCATGTTTATATTACTATATAGGATAAAATGTTACATTGTTAAACTCGTGTGCATAGATGCGTCTCCTCCCCCCTCCCCCTCTCAACCTCTCCCCACCCACCCACCCACCGAAATGGCTGGTCTCAATGCAGAGTGAACATAACGTTTGCCTGCGTTGTGTCATAAATAATAAACATAAGTCACTGATTTGTGATCAATACTTCCGTGTGTCTAAATTACTTAAATTGAATCAATATGATCATATTTGACAAAAGTATCATTTCTAAAAACCCACCACATTACATCTGTAATATTGGAGAGTCAGCAACAACGAGGATTTTGATGCCACATAATCCCCTCCTTTCTTTATCTACTATGAGCACAGCCGGTCGTGGAATGGTCAGCTTTATTTATATTTATTTTACTGCGCCACCTTTCGATCAAAACCACTTTCTGTATTGCTATAAATTAACAGTAATGATAATATTTAGCGATGTGTTTGTGATTTGTAAAACCTCTCAGCTACAATGTAAATAATATCTGATAGCATTTTAAGGGTATTTTTAATCAGGGGCGTAGCGTTAGGGTGGACCATGAAACTAGGTCCACCCAAATCTTCTACTGGCTGGCTAGCAAAAATAAATAGCAAAGTTATCTATAATAATAAAAGGAAGTGTTTGTCTGTGTGTGTTTGTTTGTGTGCGGTGACCAGCCAAATCTACGGCACGCAGAGATCTGAAATTTTTAACATAGGTGAATGGAAGGGGTTCCAAATGGACCTCGAAGTCGTAGTTTTAAATTTTTAATTAGCTTTTTAATAAGGATATTTTTAACAAATTTTTGAAGAAAATATTTTTAATCTGGCTTAGAATTAAAATATGCCGCATCCTCCTCGGAAAAAAAAAGTGTACGAAATCGACCGTAAATCTAAATCATTTGTATGTGTGTGTGTGTGTGTGTGTGTAAGGGGGGGATTGTGGTGGAGAAGATATATAGCTCATGCTATCACTGATGAGCTTTATTTGAAAATTTAACTTGATTAAAAATTAATCCAGGAAATGTTTTAAAAAGTTTTACAAAGCATGTGAGCTCATGAAAACTTTTTTACAAAATGAGGTTGANACAGTGGGTCACGGGCAACGCCGTGCGGGATTTCTAGTGATATTATAAGTTTAAAAACACTTCCCAAAAGCGATGAAACTGAACACAGTGCTTCTTGCAAGGAGAAAATATTATTTTTCTCTTTCACTTCCCCTTCCCCACACCATGTAGAAAATTAATTTGTTTCTTATTTTCATCACTCATCACTACCTATACATTTCTGACCCTCTTCCCCTGCTTCAAGGGGTACTGCTAGTCTCAAAGAGTTAATGTCAAGGGGTTGTGACAGGCGTGAATGGGATTAGGCAGTTTTATATGAACAGGGGGTTTGAGGGGTTGTGAATACTTGAGAAGATGACTAGGGAGGCTATTTAGATATCAAACATCTTCCCCCTCTACCTGGGCCTAAAAATATTTACCCATTTTAACTACAAACTCGTGAGAAAATACGCTAGCCAAAGTCAAATATTTAATTGAGTCATTTATTAAAATCAAAATATAAATCACACTACTTCTTACGTACAAAAGTCTACAGTAAGGACTAATTCACATTTAAAAACACAAATGAGGTACAACTAGTTTTTTTTTAATGCCAGTATTTATATAGTGAATATAGAATTAAAGCTAATTGGAGTTTTTTCCAGTTTATGCAAAAGAGTATTTTTCCTTTCTAAAACATGTGTTAGTTACTTTTAGTTTTGACCTTGACATTGTTTTGTGTACTGTGCAAGTTACTTTTTTTTTCAGTTTAGCTATAAAATGTAGGCCTAAAGAGAATAATTGATGTATTTCTTGTTGATAGTGTCATTATAAACTCGGTCGTGTAATATGCATAAAAATTGGTGATTAATATAATACCTCCATGGCATCAGCCAGCAATTCAGCTATGCAGACAAAGCGCCCGCCGTCTGTTGGTGAAGATAGTGCCAACTTCTGTGGATAGGTGCCATGTGTTAAGCAAAATGAGCCATCCAACAGTTAATATCAGTTTTCTAAATTGGAGCTGCTACTTTTTTTCATTCAAGTAGCCCCTTATGTTTGTCCTCATGAAGCTGAGTTGATTCTGTTCCGAACTCACTGCTTCACATTAAATCTAGAAGCGCCGGGGATCGAGCTCAGGACCCTTGGGTCCAGGAACTCTGACCACTAGACCACAGAGGTGGTCGATAGCTACAATATTTTCTAGAATCTAAGTTATCAGATAGATATAAAATATAAGGTAAGATTAATGTAGGTATGTAGTACATCAGTCTTCTCTTCCTCACAATGGACACTGGATTCTGAATTCGAGAAGGGGAATTAGAACACTTGGCCCCCTATCCCTGGTCTCGCTACTGGATACCGCCGATGAAGGAGGTAATACTGATAGCTATATTTAATGAGTATCTGATTACTAATGGAAAATATGAGCATATATCAGATTCAAAATCAATAAATGACTTCTTATTTTAGGGTAACAAACTTGGTAGATAATCCTGTAAGACAGATATGAAACAAGAAAAAAACATATTTAATTTGTAAAACAAAATCCTTTATTTCATACCATATTTTTTGACAAAATAAAAGGTGTACATTTTCATTTGATTGCATGAGATTATGTGCAAAAATTTCTCAGTTTGCATATGCCTATCAGTTTATAATTAATATTTGATTGAAACCTAATAAAAGTT
>CABFWB010000272.1:335191-365797 GCA_902151455.1 Timema bartmani
ATTTGACTGAAACCTAATAAAAGTTCCATTATTTCCTTTAAACCTTCTTATTCTTAAGTTTGACCCATGGCTGGAGAATTAAGATTTAACGTAGATTTTAAGACGTGTGCTTAGTAAATTAATCACGTTCAAGCGTGAATTTAAGGGGGGCGAAGGGGGTACGTACCCTCTTAGGTAGAATATTTTATTATTTTTAGACTAATGGAAGTGGAGGGTGAGGACTGTGGCGGCGACCAATGAGGTTGTGAGACCAATTATATTTTTAATTTTGCATCTTATTGCTAGGTTGTAGGAGAGTAGGAGTGGGCACTGGGCACTGGGCACTGGGCAAAGCAATTGGCAATAAGGACACGTGTTTAGGAAAAATCTGCCTACCAGCGCAATCAAATGTTTCTCCATTCAATATATCCGTGCCCCCGCTCCCCTTTTATGATTTATAAATTCGTACTTGATCACGTTATATTATAAGCAAGCACACCATTTTTTTGTGTATGGTGTAGAACATACTTAAGCCACTGTTTAACTTGACTGTATTTTATATTCTCTAGTGTTTCTGTAGGGAGAGCGATTGTTTCAAAAAATCAGAAAGAAGTTTAAGTTTATTTGAATAGCTAATAATGTTGTGTTTTATTTGATGTTGCGTCTTTTTTAATGTTGTATGATTATTTTAACTAACTTAATATATAATTAATGTGATTAATTTTAGTTATAATATTTTGATACTCGTATTATAAAATAGCTCAATACTTTTACGGTTTAAACACCATCCGCTTGAGGACTCAGCTATAGGAATCTATAATTGGCTAGTCTCAGCATGGTTTTAATTGTGAATAATTAAAATTGAAACAAAATTAGTCGTGTAACGTGTGCGCTCGTATCTTTACTGTTGATTTATTTCTATCGTGGATTGTTCTCTCTTTGTTTTAAATTTTTCTAGATAGTGCACTTATTTCAAGATGTTGATTGATGCCAGGGAACTATCAGATTTGCGTTGTCTGGTTTGTTCTAGTGATGCTCTAAAGATCGGCCCAGGCATTGAGGTCCACTATAGGAATGGATTCACTGGCGCAAGCCACCCTCTGGTTCCTGTAATAAACAATACACTCATGATAGATACACCACAGCAGTGTTTTTTAAAGTGTGGTCTTTACACCAATGAGGGTCCGCGGTGATATATCAAGTGGCTCGCAGGATCCCCAGGAAGTTTCAGAAGAAAATTTAATCAAATAATTTTTGAATACATACATTTCACACATTTGAAATGTAATATTAAATATTACTATAAACATCCCTGATATGCTGTATTTTTTTCAGTAAATACACGTTTTATAGAAAAGGACGTTTATACCAACCATAAGTCAACAAATATTAACAATTATTTATTATAAATTATGAAGTTTTAAATACTAAAAACACTGGAAAAAATATTAATTATTTATAAATATTATTTACTCAAAATATTACTGCTAATTAAATGTAATTATTATATGATTTTTAAAATATTACGTATAACAGAGCTATTTTGTCTTCTATTTATAATACTATTGAATATTACTAAAATAAAATAAATGGAAAAAAAATCTTGGTTGGAAATTAACTAATATGTTTTAAATTAAACTAAATTATTAAAATTAAAAAACGTGCTGGGCCCACTGCGGCGATAGCGCAGCAAGCTAGCTTTCATTTGTTTTAAAGGTTGAGCATTCTTTCTGATTTAATTTGTTTTACGTCATCAATATACATTCATTCTTGATTAATTTACATTTTTTCATTGTTTTGGGATATCTACTTTGTATCTAAAACTGACAAAAATAGATCAGAGGCTAAAAAGCAGTTCGTTTGGAAACACAATATAGCTTAAACCTAATTAATCAAACCCTGGTGACCGTTGGATTAATTCCCCCTTCAGTAAAAATACCCAAGGTGCCAGCCAGGAAATGAACCGGGGACTCCTAGGCTCATAGCCAGCTGCACTGACCACTACACCCCGGGTCCAGTTTCATGTCAATGATAATACCAGTCAAAATAATTTCAATGGCTTGCGCAAATGGCGTATCTCGGCGATGTATTCAGTATCTTGAGTAGCATAAACCTTACTTCATAGTTAGAATATTAAAAAAAACATGACAATATATCAGAATAAATGAACCATGATGCAATCGGTTCGATACCGAGAGTTTTAACCACTTGCCACGGGTGATTTTTAACAGCGCTGCTTATCGATACGCGGTTTTAAATGTCGTGTTCCCACCAGCGTGAGTGGCTGAATCTACCAATTAACAAAACAAAACATAGCATAATCATAGCCTAACTAACCGCATGGCTTGCATTGTTTTCACCCGCTTCGATAGCCGCGTGGCCTAACACGCTACTCTCGTGTTGGACTAGACTGCCGAAGACGGGAAGATTGGGGTTCGATTCCGGTCGGGTGCACTAAGAGGTTTTTTCATAAATGGTTTTCCACTCTTCTTTCACGCAAATGTGGGTGCACGACCTCTCAATTAAACCTTCCTAGTTCCTAAACCAATGATTGTAATTAGTACATAGGCGTATAACCCGAACGGGTAATAAGACGCTGTGCTAATACATAAATAAATACATCGTTTTCTTTGGTTGTTTCCACGGGCGGCAGAAATA
Organism: Timema bartmani; assembly: GCA_902151455.1. NCBI lineage: Eukaryota > Metazoa > Arthropoda > Insecta > Phasmatodea > Timematidae > Timema > Timema bartmani. The sequence continues at coordinate 337,829 of CABFWB010000272.1, forward strand.
CGCGTGACTCGTTTGAAAGAGAACCACATGTTATTGTGCTAAGCTGCATGAGAATATATTATTAGACAATGCCATGCTAACATTCGTTTGAGAGTTTAAATGTGGAGTTGTTTATTGGTGACCGAGGGTTGCTATCGGCAGTCTGAGATCCAATATATCGATGAAATAATTCGAGAGAAAATACTTTTTCCTTAGTTTGTTAGAAAACGTGTAGCACTGTTTTGTTTGTAGTCTTGTTTAGATTAGAGGGTGCACTCAATAGCGGTCACACTATTTTAGAGGGTGTATTCAATAGTGGTCACACTATTTTAGAGGGTGCACTCAATAGCAGTCACACTATTTTAGAGGGTGCACTCAGTAGGGGTCACACTATTTTAGAGGGTGCACTCAGTAGTAGTCACACTATTTTAGAGGGTGCACTCAGTAGCGGTCACACTATTTTAGAGGGTGCACTTAGTAGCGGTCACACTATTTTAGAGGGTGCACTTAGTAGTAGTCACACTATTTTAGAGGGTGCACTCAGTAGCGGTCACACTATTTTAGAGGGTGCACTCAGTAGCGGTCACACTATTTTAGAGGGTGTATTCAATAGTGGTCACACTATTTTAAAGGGTGCACTCAGTAGCAGTCACACTATTTTAGAGGGTGTATTCAATAGTGGTCACACTATTTTAAAGGATGCACTCAGTAGCGGTCACACTATTTTTGTTCACACATTCTTTTATGTAATAAAACAAGTGCAAGTATTTGTCTTCTAAGTCCATTTTATTACTTAAATCTTAGAAGAAAACATTAGGGAGTGTTGGCGGTGCGTGAGGCATGCTGTTAAAATTGCTCGTAGAAATGGGTTCCTAGTCTCTTCCCCAAATATTGACTCGTGTGAGGGAAATAAATATGATGGTAGAATAATATCAACAAATACTCTCAAGAGTCAAATACATTGAATGAGTGGATTGGGAATCGTTACTAAAATAAGCGGTGCTGGACATCTGTCACTTGCTTGTTAACAACCTACGTGACGCTTAGCATCTGTCCACTTACACATAGGAGGCTTGGAAGAACGCCAGAGGCTGCATGACCACGATATCATCCGAGTTATCACACATGACCCGCGCAAGACTGGATTTGCGCAATTGCTCGAGTTGGGCTGGAACAAAGAAGTACACTCCATGAGCTTGTATCACAATAGGGACGTTTTTAACGAACGGGCCTTTTCAACGACAACGTGTTTTATTGACACAGTTTATTATAAGTAATAAAATAAAGTGACCATTCATAATTGTTTGGAATAGTGTTGCCTGAAATTAAAATACAATATAATTCTAGAACTACGGTTGGCTTTAAAGAAAATATTGAGAATCGAGTATTTTTAATATAAATTATTAGCTATCGATAGTTTTCTATTATTTCAAAGACTGAGACGATACATTTAATTATATCTTTCTAAACAGTATAATACTATACTAGTGTGGGTGTTTTCTGATTTAAAACCTGTCTCATATTAAATGTAAAAATGAAACCCATCTTCTGAAGCTCGCTTTAAACATGATAAGTCTAGCCAATCATGAATGCCGTCAGGTCTGCGCCATAGCGGCGAGTTGTTAAGTTGTAAACGCGTTAATTAATTTTAATATGTGTATTAAAACGTATAAACTAATATTAGAGATGTGTATGCCTATTATTTAAATTATAAACCAAATAACTTAAATCTACAATATTAGAAAGACTCATAATTGAATAGAAAACAAGTCATATTTACATTACGGAAAATATCTTCCGATAGTTTGAAACGATCGCTAAAGACAGTTTACTCGGTAGCTTGTCTACTTACTGAAGCAAGGCTCCCGGGCTCGATTCCAAACATGGACTAACATGGTATTATTGGCGAAATTGGAAATTTGCCCATCACAGTGTTGAATAATCTGATTGTTGTGTCTGTTCTATAATTTGGTTGGTTTAAAAGTTGTGTTCTGATATAATTAGTTGATTCAGAGATAAATACGTTAAATATCTCAAATAAAAACAAAATTTAAAAGCACAGGTACATTTGAAATAAAAACGCTTTCTTTCTACTCCCTCCCATTTAGTATCCTTAGTGCCAGTTTCATTGTCAGTGTGAGTACACTTTAAGTGTGGCGCCACACTAAATACAGGACAACTCCATCCTGGATCAGAATGTAACTGGCCAGTTTCATTATTCGAGTTTAGGTTGGTGTTGTCTTGTATTTAGGGTGGCACCACACTAAATACAGGACAGCACCAACCTAGATCAGAATGGAACTGGCCAGTTTCATTATTCGAGTTTAGGTTGGTGTTATCTTTTATTTAGGGTGGCGCCACACTAAATACAGGACAACACCAACCTAGATCAGAATGTAACTGGCCAGTTTCATTATTCGAGTTTAGGTTGGTGTTGTCTTGTATTTAGTGTGGCAACGCACTAGAGGCGTACCTACCCAAACTGACTATGAAACTGGCCCTAGTTTCGGATAGCCCTATTGGGTGCAAACAATTTAATTTATTGTCAAGGTAAGCAATAAAAGAATGGGAAGAGGCCTGACCTGGTGTGAAGGAGGACTGCTGGTCGCTCTCCTCGTAGAAGAACCGGTCTCCTCTACGTAGGCGTGAGAACTGGTCGCCCACCAGACACACGAAGGTCTGACCCTAGCAGCGCCCCTTCAAGAGGCTTCTCGGCTACAGCTGCCACGAACAAGTCGATCTCATCCACAGACCCGTACAGACTCTTCAAAGAGTCCAAGGACTGGGGATAACAATAAGTATAATATAGATGGACCATTCACTGAGGATAACAATGCCTGTAGCTCTCCAAGAAGCGTTTACATTTACCACGAACAAGTCCATCTTGACCGTAGACTCGCAAAAATCCTTTGAGGAGGCCAGCTAATGGGAATACTCACATATTGTAAGATTACAAGCTGTTTTTAGATAGGAACAAATAATGGAAGGCCCAGGGGCTCCTGAAGCTCTTTGGAAAGGGGAGGGGGGTCTCAACTGAGAAGTATTCGGGGTTCCTTTGCATGTAAAGTTTTAAACTCCTGAGGACTCTTCACGCTATTTGAAGGAGGTTTATTTTTTATAGGTAGTACTATTTTATGCCTTTCTTTGTCTTCAAATACAGTAATAACATGGTAGAAAGAGAGGATGCTAAAATACAAACTTATTTAGTCAATAATGAAAATGTATACTTACTTTATTTTTACTTTACAGGGGATAGAACCATATTTGTGAAAGTGGACAGTTAACAAATAATGGTTTTCTATGATACCCACAGTAGGCCTACAAAGGGGGGATTCAGAGGTTCTTCCCCAGATTTCTTCTGACGTTTGGGTGTCCTTGTAAGTAATTTATATTGGCCCTCACATATAAAAATTATTCTAAAATTTAAATTCTTTATAAGTTGTTTGAAGTAGTCCTTAACTAGAAGATTTTTGAAATTTGAATGCTTCTATAAGTTATTTAAGGCCTAGACTATAAAGTACATTCGAATGACAACAGTTTTCAAAATATCTTCCTATATTTAGTCGACGGAAAATCATTAAAATACAGACATAATGTTCATTTAAAAGCCTCAAGGAAAACATTCTTATTGACAGTTTACATGCAGTTTTCCTGTTCACACAATATATATGTTTACTTTCCCATTATTTCAAATAAAAAGCTTTAAATATAAATATCATCACTTTCCTTTTTTTTTCTATTAAGTCTTTGGCACAAAAATGATAAAAAAATCACATGAATTGGAGATAAAACTAATGGCTTACATTTGGTTACGCTCTATACTTTGTATTTAAGAGATTATAGCAAAAATATCTGAAAATTCTAGCGACTTTTTAAAATATCTTTGACGTTTTGGAATTTTTTTAAAAATAATTCATCAATCCTCATATATGTACTGATAACAATGCTATCAACACAGGAAGCAATTATATTAACTTTTAACACTTTTTATTTAAAATTAACAGCCAATTAAATATTTTAAAAACATAGTACTAACAATATTGTTAATATAAATAATGTAAATGGCCTACCTAGTTTATAAAAACTTGTTTGAATTAAAAAATGAAACAAATTAATACATAGAACCTGGGAGACTCAGCCCCCCACCTTGATCCGGAACCCCTGGGAATGCCTTTGACTGTTTATAAATTACAAATACTGGTAGGCCCTTGACTGTGTATAGTACCAATTCTGAGAGGACCTTAACTGTGCATAGAAACACAATTTACTAAGAGCTCACTGGCTCGTGATAAGAACAACTACGGGTAATCCATCAAATGAGAATAAAAATAACAGGAAAAGGAAAAATACTACGTTTACTCAAAATATACTACCGGTACTCAATTTTTACATATGCATATTATAAATGGGATTTATTAACGTGATCGCATTCAATTCAAGATACGAAACAATAATAATAATTGTCCTCATCAACACCATTGTTTCAAGTTGTATAAGTCGGGGAGTGAGACGTCTTTAAATGCCCGTACCTTAGGGTCCATGACGTCAAGGAGGCTGTCCCAAGAAGAGGCTCTGGGGAGTCCACACACCTCCCTCCAGTCGTTGTAAGGAGGCAGACCATGGTCCCGGGCCCTCTGGATGTTCAATGCCACGAGGTCAAGACCAAAATCAAGGTCACCTTGGAAGAGGTGGTCCGTCAGCTGAGAGAGAACATAATAGTTTTGAGAATTATCTAGGGAGATGAACCTGTACAATAATTGGAAAAGTTAAAATATAGGTGGCTTAAAGTATTTAAAAAAAGTTATTTATATATTTTATTCATACAATTTAGTGCTGATAAGGCTTATCATAAACCTAAACACTCCAACCCAGTGAATCAAGTTAAGGAGATTGAATTCTTCCCCACAAATATGACAGAAATAATATGGTAAAAAGTATTAAATGTACCACGTTGTGGAAAATGTACTTCCGGAAAATGAAACAGGTTCCAGACCCTGTGGTTAGACACCTTAGTTCAGTCGATAGGGTATGCGCCTACTGAGATAAGGGGTCCTGGGTTCGATTCCCAAATGAAATAATGGCTTTTTCTTTCCTGGTGACGAATTAACACTCGGGATAACTGGGATAGGTGTTTATTATTTATAATTAAGTTAGTTTTAAGTCTTGTAAGGACATTAATCAGTTAGTTCTAAAGGTGCATGTTGATCAGCTTATAATATAAATCGAACCCCATTGCTAGTGGGTATAAGCTAAGCACCATTTATGTGGGGCCATTCCTACAGGTCTAGGTTTATTTAGGCCCTTGGTATGCTTGCAACGGTGGTCACGGGTCTAAGAAGTTAGACTTGCAATAGACTATATTGCCAACAACGGGGATATTTAGGTTAGAATCTCGGCCATTTACACAGAGAGGGTATTTGACTCATTTGATTTGTTCTTATAGCTCCCCACCCACTTTCCATGCTAATGTGGTTGTATTTCTGCTAAGTAATCTTCCCTTAGAATAAGTAATATATAGCCTTGGTGTTAATAGTACTACTATTACAAATACAACTTCCACTACTACTCCTTTTATTGCTTCTATCATGGTTACATGTATCCATTTAACTTTAATACTCTTAATCAGGGCCTTACTCAAAGATTCATATTTTTTTAATGACTGAATTGGCTTGTGACGAAGTCTCAGCAGGAGATGGGGAGGGTGATTTTTAACATTGAATTCATGTTAAAGTTATAAAACATTATTTAGGTTAAAGCAGTTTTTTATTGAAACTACGATCTTAGATATTGACGAGGAATGGAGGTGGCTTAAGTCCCTTTAAACTCCCCCCTTCTGTACGGCCTTACTACTACTACTACTACTACTACTACTACTACTACTACTACTACTACTACTACTACTACTACTACTACTACTACTACATTCTACTACTACTACTACTACTACTTCTAATACTACTACTACTACTACTACTACTTCTAATACTACTACTACTATTGCTAACACTACACTGAATGTCATCTCTGAGGAAACTGCATGATTGCTGTTGGGAAACAACGTTGTAATTTTCTTGTTTTCGCGTGGTAAATCTACACTCAAATATACGACAAATTTATCTACGCTGGATTATCGATGTTGCCGAAAAGTTTCTTTTTCTTAAACTAAAACAGTTATAAAAACACATATTTGACTTTCATGTTCATACTAACTATTATAAACATGCTCGTCAAATAAATGATTTTGTTTTATTAATTTCTGGTGAAAATTACATTTATCAGAAAAAAACTTTATTCATAGCTTGCATGAACTACTCGGCTTTGCCCAGGAGAAATAGATTAGGAAAAAAAAATTGTGTGAGGTAAATCAAATAAATTTTTAAAAGGGTACAAAGGACAATAAGGGGAAAAAGTAGGCCTATTATTTTACTGTAAAAAGTGCAAAGGGGGCAAAAGGGTAAAAAGTAAGTATAAGCAATTTTAAACTTTTTTTACCACTTTTAAGTTACTCCGTTAGCCCATTTACCCCTTTTTTCCCCACTATTTACCCCTTTTTTTATCATATTTAATTCTTTTTGGCCTTTTTCACTTTTTGCCTCTTTTAAACTTTTCCCTTTTCCCCCCTTTAGGAACTTTTTCCTTTTGTACCCTTTTTGTCCTTTAGGAACTTTTTACACTTTATATCCCTATTTACATTTTTTACCATTTTTTCCCCTTTTTGCCTTTAGTACTATTTGCAAATTTTAACCTTTTAATCCTTTTTACACTTTTCAATATTTTTACTTACCTCTTTTCTTTGTATTAAAAAAATCCGATTTATTTTTTAAAATCTTTTTTGTGTTCTTACACCTTTTATTTGAACTACGTGGTTTTCCCTGGATAGATACTTTAGAGTAAAAGAGATAAAAAGGAACAAAAAAGGGTAATAATTAAATCAACAATTATTTTAAAAATAGGGTAAGTAATAAGGGGAAAAAGAATAAAAAAGAAAGTAAGAAAAAAGGAAAAAAAAGGAAAAAAAAGTTAAAAGGGGCTAAGTAAATCTAATAAAAATAAAAAGGGTAAAAATTAAATGTTGAAATATGCAAAAACACCACACAAAAAGTAGTTTTCTACAATAGTTGTATCAAATTCTTGGAAATTCGATAGTTCAGACGTCATTCAGCTCTCTGGGATTAGCTATTAACTAACATGTCGAACTTATATTTTATATCATAGTAAAAGTGTAATTTATATTAGTTTTAGAAAGCTTAAATGACCCCCCCTTCCACTTTCCTATAATGCTTCTTCATTTTGAAATTTAAGGATCGGACCTTGATGGTTTGGGGTAGTTCTTATACCCCCCAGTTATATTTCAATCTTTTCTACTCTGAAAAGTAATTTATTATTTTTGTTTTGGGAATTATGAAAGCCCCTATTTCTAAATAATAAATATTTAAAATGAATTTGGTTGTTGCAGTAATCCCCCTACATTTCTGGCAAATATAATGTTTTGCCTCACCAAAAAGGTCTTATAGGTGTTTTTTTATCTAACCTTCCTCCCAACTCCCCCAAAAACAATTTAAAAGCTTAAGCCTTTTATGGTATTTGGAGTGTCCTTTATACCTTCTTGCCCGTTTTAAGTTTCATACCACACGGAAAAATAGATGTTTATATTATTTTTGGAAATTTTAAACCCCCTACCCCTTTACTTAATTTAAGCAGCCCCTACTTATAAATGTATGATTTAAGACTAATTAGGTTATCTGGAGATGTCCTTCAACCTGTCTACCAAATTTAAATTTTATACCATACCTAACAGTGTTTTTTTTTCTTCTGTTAATGGCCTCCTTCTCTCCCCCCCCCCCTAAGACTTAGTTAAAAATTTAACACTTTCACTCCTTTATATTTATTTGGAGTGTTTTTTTTTACCTGCCTGGCGAATTTAATTTTTATACTACATTGGGAAATAGCTGTTTATTATTATATTTTGAAATTTTGAACCCCCAAACCCTTTTCTCCAATTTACTCTTAGAAATTTCAAAATTTAAGATTTATTGGTTTATCTGGAATTGTCTTTCTATCTCTCTGCCAAATTTTAATTTTCTACCTCGTTTAAAAAGTTATTTTTTAAATTATTATAAGTCCCCATTTGATGAATCCTCATTTGAAATCTCCCAATTTGAGATATTTCTGGTTAAATGGAGAAATCCTGCAACCTTTCTGCCAAACAAAATTACAAGTTTTCAGGCCCAGGGTTTGGGGAAATACGGCTATGAGTGAATCAGTGAGTCGAACACTTCCTTTCCCCTTTACCCTCTTATTGGGACGAAAAAACCCCTCAAAAACGTCTAACCCAATTCTAGAAAGGAGCCTTCATTTTACATTTCAAGACTCTATGTCCATTGGCTCAAAAGATACATCAGTAAGTTTTGAAAAATGTCAACCCCCTTTTTTTACACCTTAGAGGTCAAACTTCGCAAAACCCCGTCTTAGCTCATGTCTAGGGCCTAAAAGGAAACTTCACGCCAAATTTCAAGCTTCCAGGCCCATGGTATGGGGAGATACGGTGATCAATGTATGAGTGATAGGATATTGCCCCTTATGTATAAATTAAGTAATACTTTGTGTCTATGTGTTGGTTTGTAGTTTTTGCTAAAATAATTGTTGAATTATAAGAGTTTGTGATTTATTTTCATAAGTATTGTGTTGATGACAACCAACATTTAGAATTAGCCTAAGAAACGCATTACATTATATTCCATAGTGTTTTTATTTATTAATAAATGATTAAAATGAAGTTTTCAGCATAACATTATGTAAATACATAGATAGAGTTAATAAAACTTTCATCCCCGAAATTTAAACTCAAATTTGTGACTAAAATCCATGTTTCTAGAAAAGGTTGTAAACCAAGTCCGATGGAAAGTTTATTTGCTTGCCACTTACTTGTCACCCCCACCATTCCTTATTATCTATGGAGGAATTCTAGTTATAGATTTGGCAACAGTTAACCAAGAGAGCGAGAGCAACGCTAAGTCTTTCCTCCAATTCCCTCAGAGGTAAGGTTTAAAGTTACTATACATTTTTTTAGGTTCATTGTGCTACGTATGGAAGAAGGTACAGGAAAGATGGAGAAACACATAAAAGGGGAATGAACACGATATGACTTTTACAACGAAAAGAAGAATACAATGCACACTGCTGCCACTGTACACAAATTTAATGTCTGCCCCTTGAAGAAAATCTACTGTTAGTTCCCAATCTCTCGACACAGTCTTAGTTCTAGCGGAACTAATCGTGAAGTTGCTTTACGCGTTTCACACTCCCTCCTGATGAGTCGCAATAAAATTAAACCTAGATCGAGTGATTGGTCGGTAACAATCAGTTTTCTTAAAGAGGCAGCCTTTACCTCTTTGCCCATTGGCAGCAATGCAATTTGTGAATTGTGTTCTTCTTTTAATTGTAGAAGCCATATTGAGTTTGTTCCCTTTCATATGATTCTATCCCTCTTTCCTGTGCCTTCTTCCATACATAAATAGAGTTATTATGACATCCTCGTACCTCATTGGAGAAGAACCTATCGAAGCGCTGGCAGGTTTGAGTGGAGAGTCCCCTGAGGTAGTCATCGAACGCTCCCTCCTTGTACAGGGCGAAGGGCGAGAAGTGGCTCTTGTGCATCATCACGCTGTCCCTCACAGACCCAAAGCGGCTGAAAGCCCTTGAAGACACAAATAAGGTTAATTATTCTCGTCCTTAAACTCCCATTTCAGTGTCACACTGGGGATGCCACTTCTAAGGTTATAGAGTATCCAGGTGGTGTTGTACATGAGACTACTCTGAGAGACCTCAATTCTAATCTTTGTTGGGGTCAACATTTACTCTTCAAGAGACGTGAGGTCCTATCTTTCACTAATTACTCGAAATTCCTTATAAATGCGGTCCCAAAGGCCATAGCTCCATTTGTGTATTAAGTACCTTTTATAAAAATCCTCCCTGACCACTCTGCTCCATTTAGATACATCCAAATTAGCCCTCCACAAGAGGGAACATAATCAGAGGCGTTAGTCTCGTATTGTTCGGATTTCGTTGTTGATGGGGTATAAGAGTTTCAATTCCAGCAGGGTGTACTGGTTTTTTGTTTACTAATGATTTCTTCTCTACCTCCACGCAAATGTGGTAGTATTTACTTATCCTGAATTCTGTCTTTCTCTTTCATACTCCATTACGGTAATAATTAGGATAAGCTGGACGGGTAGTAATAATCTGAGCACAAACAAATTTAAAGGCTTAATTTAAGTGGGGGGAATAAGAAAGGTTGTTTAGACGATCCGCACGCACGTTCGCATGGAGATCGGATAAGTAATTCACAGGAAACTTTCCTCAATGCACCCAGTCTAGATTCAAACCTTGATCTTTCCCACGTCACCATAAACCAAGTATATTACTAAACAGACCATGTGACCCTCAACATTATCTTCCCTCTGTTTGAACATACTCGCGAGGAGACTCACTTGATATGCCCCTGAACGAGTGTGTGACCGAAACGGAAGGCCGCCGTTGAGAATACGTTTGTGATGCCAGCGTTGAGCATATCGTCGTACAGACGGGAGTAGCCGCTTTCTTTGGGTGTCAGATCAAACCTGTCCATGTAGTCTCGACCTGAGGGAAGAGAGAGGCTAATGTACATTTTGTGAGGGCTGATACGTTAGACACTTCTATCTAGGCACTCTGGAAATTCTCTTTCCCCCCTCTTAGCTCCTCTTTAAAACATAAGCAAGGTCTAGTCCTTGTCTGAAACTATTCGCACTATCTGTGTTTAAGGGGGTTTAGAGAGAAATCTCATTCCTAGGGGACATTGAATTTAATCCGAATGGTTCTCACGAAAATATTTAATATTTGTTAGCGGGTTTGTCATTATTTCCATTTAGTTAAAGAGCTGTGTATTGAATTAGCTACACTTTCCTAGTCTAAATTATTACACATGAAAGTCCTGGTACATATTTAGTAAATAGCTAGGTGATAGGGATGGGTGCTCAGTATTAAATGTACTGTCTTATGATAAGTTTTTTTAAGACGTGTTCTAATATACTTTCTGTGCTTGACATTTGAAAGTCAATTAACCCATTAAAAGGATTGATCTTAGAGATTTTATAGACAGTCTACTTTACTAGCAACAATCCATCCTCATACCTAGAATGAGTGGCAGAAACTCGTTGTAAGTGATGTGCTGTATCTCTCCCACAACAATCCTGCGGGCCTCCTGGAAGAGGGTTTCGTCCTCCCAGTTAGGGTGTAGGGTGGCGAGTTGGGCGGCCACCCTGTTGTGCTCTCGCATCCACAAGGTGTGCATCACCGCAAGGTCAACCTGCTCGTTGACGCGGGAGTCACCTGAACAAATCAACACCTCAAACATTTCACATTCGGTATTAAATCTTTACAAAATAGTAACGTTGTATATATTTCTTTTACCGACCGTGAGATCAAGTTTTCATTTGAATAATACTCTTGTCCTTTGAAATTTAACAACCACTCAAGTTCCCGTCATCAAATTAATTATTATAGAACTTCTTCCTAATTTTATTCCCCCATGACCGATTTGAGTTAAATTAATCTAATGGGGTAGGAACGAGGAAGTTACCAGTTTTTATTTGGAGGTAGAGTGGGGAAACAATTTAGGAAAAAACACCCTCAGTACACCCAGTTTGAATTATTACCGCAGCTTTCCCATTAACGGCCAGACTATTTGGATAAAAACATCCACTTATGGGGGGTTCTTCTTAATTACAAAAGCATGATATTCTTAAAATAGTCACGTGTACGGGGGCCAGTACACTAGGCTTTGTTTTGTCTAATTTAATCATATATCAAGTCATTTTCTTCAATAAAAAAATGAATTGAGGGTAAAAAACTGACATATAGATCAGTCAACTGTAAATGAGGGTTTTAATCAGGAAGAATCAAACTTTTCTGAACTCGAGTATTGTCAGTTTTTCAAGGTATTGTGAAACGGACGTACCCGCCTTAAAGCAGGCGAAGGTCTGGGTATCATCCACGCACTCGTCCTCGTTCTGGGGTAATAAAGACTTCCCTCTGACATTCTGCACCTTGAGACGTCCTCCGGTGAACTCACGGATCTCCGTTTGGCCTCCTCGCGTGGACCCATAAATGTTGGAACCATCCAGGTAGCCTGATACCTGGTTCATCTGCACTCACCGAATAACTTTGTATCACGACATGTAATCAAGCTACTATCATCCAGAACTCCTAGCTATATTGTTCTCTTCACCACTGTAAATATTCCTAATAACACTCAAGTTGAAATCTCCATTCGGCCATTATTCAAACAGCAGCCCTCCTTAAGATACTCTGTGCTTCTGAATAGGCTATTAGTTCTCTGTATCATTGCTCTCTTGCCTGGTAGCGCTCTACTTGAAGTCACTAATAAGTCGATATTCAAACATGCTTGCTATAATGCTCTAAATAATTGTATCACATTAAGGTAAATGTTTAATACATAATATTGATATATAGTATTGCTAAGTCTTTGTTCTTTTTTAGTTTGCAGTTATATAACTATGATTATATAACATACTTATTTCTAAAGTAACTAATAATTTACTAAATTTTGTGACGTTAACGAAAGCGTTTTTATTAAAGACAGTTTACACCCAAACAACTAATCAAAATCTATAACATGACCCCGTATTTCTGAGTATATTTTTAGCTTCTTGATTACTTTCACCCCTTGATTTTTTCATTTGATATTTCCAAACATTCAAGACAGACCTTTAAGAACTCAAATTACTCTACCAATGGAGACAGATTAAGGGGGATTTTCTAAAAGAAAAAGTCACCTGAACTATACAGGAAAGAGGACATAAATAACATTTGGAGGATGGCAGAAGGAACGTCTCAAGTGATTATGTTTGGGCTCCATTCTCCCAGTCCCTCAAATCAGAGTCAATAATATCCATTTGCCAGTCTCGTGTCACCTGTTCGCGTGGCCCGAAGTTACACTCTGGTCTGGGGGCTGGCAGAGAACGGACAAACTCCATGCAGTGCTCTCCCAACTTGGCGAAGATGTGGTCGTCATTGGGTAAGATTATCGGGAAACAGTCGGGATGTCTCAACTCCTGCGAAACCACGTCTCCGTTCCTGCAGCAGGACAGCCCTGATCCACTCTGGCCTATAGCAGACAACAAGGACATTATTAGAATAACTTGCGTCATCACCAGTTAGAGAAAATCAGTCGGTAAGTCTGTCTCAATTCTTTCGGCAGGACCACCCTGCCCTACTCTGACGTGAAGAAGACGATGAGGACATCGTCAGAATGTTATGCGGCATTACCGTTGGAAAGAAACTGGTATTAACTGTCCAATATTATGACTGAAACCGCTCAGATTTTCATTTGTACAACTAGGCCATGACTACCATGACTACGTTAACATATTAAAAATAGAGTAATATTATAACCGATCCATTTATTTTACAAAGAGAAAATCCAAATACCTTCACCATTATAGATTAACGCATTCGTGCTCTATATAATAGTGGGACCACCTGGACTACTGGTGTTTGGGGCCATTAACAGAGGTAGCCAGTGCTCCAGACTAGGTCCTTAGTGCTCTCAAATCATGGAAGGAGAGCCTGGACTACTGGTGTTTGGGGCCATTAACAGAGCTAGCCAGTGCTCCAGACTAGGTCCTTAGTGCTCTCAAATCATGGAAGGAGAGCCTGGACTACAAGTAGCTGGGACTTTTATTAGAGGTAGACAGTGCTCCAGACTAGGTCCTTAGTGCTCTCAAATCATGGAAGGAGAACCTGGACTACTAGTAGCTGGGACTTTTATTAGAGGTAGCCAGTGCTCCAGACTAGGTCCTTAGTGCTCTCAAATCATGGAAGGAGAACCTGGACTACTAGTAGCTGGGACTTTTAGTAGGGGTAGCAGGCGTTTCAGTTCTTGAATAACAGGCAGGGGTCATGGAGGGCAGTCTCATAGAATACGTTATGGGCCTGTAGCTCTCACCCCTGCTGATGGGCGTGTGGGTTAGATCGTGGTCGAGGAATTGCCCCCACTGCATGAGTAGTAGTGTATAGTTTTCGTGAGGAACATCAGCATCTGTGGTGAACTGCACGCTGACAACCCTAGCGCTGGGGAGTAGTTCTCCGTTATTTGCCGTGCTCCTCGGCGTGTTCACACCTAGAACCAGATACTCACATCTAGGACTTCATAAGAACTACCTTACATACTAAATTAATGCTAATAAACATAATTTCAATTATATCCTCCCCTGTTTGCGCTCGCTAATAGATCGACATATGGTAACTATGCATATAATACCATACAACCACTCCTAGCGCCTAGATAGTTGGCTACCTCAGAATGCAAGCGTTTAATCTATAAAATAACTCAATTTTATAGTAAAGGTGTTAAAAAAATTGAATTTTTATAGTAAAATAACTTTAAATACGTTTCTAAATTAATAGCAGGGTTTACACTTTAACTTAATTTGGGGTAGTATGCCTACTACTACAAAACTAACTCTAGTTCCTGGATATTTACTAATTGAATAGCAGGACCTATACATTAATTTAACATAGAACCTTGCGTCTAATGTTGCACACCCATACATAACACCTAGACATAAAAGATATTAACTAATTGGAAATTGGGACTTAAGCTAATACTAGAGTCTTATATTACAAACCCCACTCTATCAACTGGATATTTAATAAATAGGTACTATGACTCACACACTAAATTTATATATGAGCTTACTCCTAATAATACACGTCCAGGCCTAATACCAGAATAATTAATAATGAGATAGCAGTATGATCCAGTATATAAATAGGGAATATCTTGATCAACTCACCCTGAATTTGACCAGGGCCCCCCTCCCCAAGACTTGTGTTTGACTAATTTAACCACTCAGCAATAGGGAGGAGCTTTATTAGTAGTAATGAGACAAGCTGGAGGACGAGATGTCGTCAGTGATCTAAGCCCATCTTAATGAACGGGTATACCACGCAGAGTGACTCACCATCCCCATATTTGGGAGGAAGTATCCTCTGAAGGGCAGAACCTGTCTTCCCCCAGCGGTCATGCAACAGGTTGTTGCAGGAACCATCAGCCGACCGGTATCTGGTGGGCTGACAGTTGGCTGAAGGGGGGCAGGTGTCAGCTATCACCGTGTTCAGGATGCTAAAGGTGGGTAGAGCAAACGTCCCCTGGTCGGCCGTTAGATTAAATCTGAGGGACAGTGGACAAGGACATTGTCAACTGAGCTGCAATGGAAGACTTACGATTTGACATGTTGGGGAGAAGAATAAAACAAATTAAAAATCCCTTTTTAATTTTAAACTTACAGTATAAAGCATTAATTAACAGCTTAGCATACAAACGTAAAGGCCGATACACACAGAATGCTAAGCTAAGCTAAGCTATGCTGTGTTGTAATGTGCTGAGCTGTGCTGTGCTGTGCTGAGCTGTGCTAAGACTTTGTCAGTTTGGTTTAACATTCATTGCTTAGCTTAGCTAAGCAATGTTCATTCCCCCACCCCCCCACCCCTCCCCGAATTCGGTGTTGTTTCCTACTGGCCTGCTCCAGTGAAGTTTAGCTATGATGGCGTTCTCCAAAATATGTTTGAGCTCAGATGATAGCACTGAGGAAGAGAAGATGCTGTTTTAGAAGATGAAGAAAATTTAGGAGGTGGAGGTTTGACTTTTTCAAATGACGCTTCTATTTTAATATAAAAACCTTTATTAAATATAAAACCTAAATAGAATATTACTTAAATACACGTGAAACAAACTGAAAACAAAACTTCAACACTTCTTTGGTTGTTTTCACCAAAACAGCACTGCGTCTGTTCAACACGGAGCCCAAGCTACATTATGCGCATGCGCAACTTAAGATGGCTCAAGATGGAAGATGGAAAAATTGCCCGGCCAGCAATCGTAAAAAACATTGCGTGGCGTAGCAAGGTGTAGCTTAGCTTAGCCTAGCTTAGCTTTCTGTGTGTACCGGCCTTTAGGAGAATATCTGTATAAATACATCTGAATTTGCGTGGAGAAAGGGTGGAAAAACGCAATCTAAAATCAGAGCTTATTCAGCGGAGATTTGAACTCAGACCTCCCATCACTTGAGACCCATTCTATTGCGAAACTCACTGTTCGGACTACATGAATATCGTTGTGGCTAAAAATGAGTGAAAATTTAAAAAAAATAACAAATATAACACAATTTAAAAATGTATATTTTTTAAATTATAAGTTAAGTATTGATTACTCTAGTAACTTAGTTGACTCCATTATTCAATTTATTTTGTTTGTAATTTGTCTTTTACCTTAAGGGGCCCTTCAAACTCTATTGGTTAGTCTTAATTATTTGAAAAATATTTTCATATGTATATATATATATATATATATAATACAGTACTAAGGAAGTGTTAGAAATAATGTAAACCAAAATGTTAGATAGTATGAAAATAAAAAATTCAAACAAAAGAAAACAAATTTTCTAAGTATATATTTTTTATAATATCTTATGATCTTTAAATATGTGCTACAGTGAATCGCACAGACTTTCTTGCTCTTTTACCTAAATATGGATATATCTACTTAAAATTCGTAAGAAATTTCTAACAAAATATCATACATTGTTGCATAAACATTCCACCAAAGAGCGTGAATGAAATAAAAAGGGAACATCTTGGTCCACTTAAAGAGCACAACAATTAACTAACCATTTCCTAGACCTCAATTTAGAAAATATAATTGACAATAGCTTGGAAATAATTGATTTATTTAAGTATACTTCAAATAAAAGTTTTTATTTTTAACATTCCTACAGCTTTTCAATGATTAGTATATTTCATATCTCAGAGAGTACACTCTAAGTCATTTTCCCGAAAAAACGAGATAACGTCATTTTGTTTGTAATGTTTAACAGTTTCTAGATACGTAAACTACCCTTAATTTTAGGATTATATATCTAAATCCAAAAATCCCTCTGAGGAACCCTTATGAGAATCAAGTTTAACCCCAATCAGTAAAATAGTGTTTTCCTTAGGCTGAAATACAGACTTACGGCATTTCTAAAACCACCTTTTCGGATCTAGGGGGTTATAAAACGCCAACATCATTCAAAATCTCTAATTCAAGTTTTTTGACAATCACAATTCTTCCTCTCTCCAGGAGGTTGAGGAAAAGAAAAATGGGATGATAAATTTGGACATAACTTATTATAATATTATTATTACATTATAATATTCTACTAAAATATTTTGTAAGATTTTAAAATTCGTCTCAAACAACGCATTGTAAAATTAAATTTTAAATTAAATAGAGTACTGTGATTGTTGAAAATATATTTTTAAATGTTAACAAAATATGTTTGTGGACCCTCCACAAGATTTGCATTGGTATATAGCAGTAGTTCACAACGTTATTGAAATGTTAAGAGAACATCTAACCCCACAGATAACACGTTATTTTGAATAGCTAATATAACTCGAACCAAACGAAGCATCATGGTACGGTTTTCTCTATTCTACTTTAAAAGACAATGGAATTGAGACCATTGAAACTGTTTTACCATATATTAAAATTACAGCTAAAGGATTGCTTAAAACTAACAAAACTATTTAACAGTTCCCAAATTTGATGTCAAATGAAGAATGAAAAAACACATAAATTAATTTTCTTGTTCAAGCGTTATCATGTATCTGATTTCCCAGTTAATTGAATGTGAAATTGTTTCTAAACGTTTTGTTACTAAGCCTTCAGTATATGTGCTAATATGAATTGCACAACAATGAAAATATTTAAGAAGGTTCTAAACAAAGCTTATTAAAGGACAATGGACAAATCATTTTAAAAACTTCAGTATGTTTTCAACGAAAACAATTAAGAAAATATTAAAATGTATTTGAAAGTTGCACCGTCAATTTGTTAACTTGGTGGTGCTTCTCACACTCACTGGTTAAGGAGACTGAGACTGGCCTCCACGTTCTTTTGCGCCAGCGCGCCTTGCTCCAAGGTGGCGTTGGTTGACTGGAAGAATTCCTGGTGCCAGGCAGCTGGGCTCCCGCTCTGCACCACCACGTTGTTGGCGAACAGCGCCGACACGAACTGCTCCAATTGTCTAATCCGGTCCAACGCCAGGCTGGCGGCGTTATTCAGCTGCTGGGGGGTCAGTGGGGGGATCACCACAGGTGGAGGTATTGGGGTCCTCAACACGCCGTTGTTGGGACGGTCCAGGCCAGCTACCACACCTGGAAGGGAATACGTAGCAAAAGGATTTTTAAAAAAAGGTTAAGAGGGGCTAGAATACAAGGAGGCTTACTCCACATTTTGGTTCTTGGCGCATAGATATATGAGTAATATAGGTGAGTAGATTCCACTTGCCGCTCAAAATGGTGGTACCTATGAGCTACTGTTTACATTAGAACTGCGTGTGGAAAGCGTTACATTACACAACTCAAGTGTAGCTAGTATTATTATTATTATTATTATTATTATTATTAGCACCGCGTCTTACTACCCGTTCGGGTTTTACGCACTTACGCTAATGTGAAATGTTAGGGTGATTGTGAGATGAAATGGAGGATCTACAGTTTAACGTGGGATCCGAACCACGGTGGAGGCCTGGCATTCCTCACATTCACAAGTTGTGATTAATACTCGTCTTGTCAGAGGTGAAGGAAGGGTTTGGCAATCAGATAAATCTGTGCCGGGGCCGAGGATTGAACCCCGGACCCTCAGCACAGAAGTCTGACACCTTACCATGTAGCTAGTATATGTTGCTATAGTAACTGTGTAATTACATGACTCTATACTTACTGGTAAATTATAGGCAGCGCATTTTGAGCAGAAAGGTGGATCAGAAACTACATTTCTATACTACTAGTGTGCAATGATTGAGTCTAATAGAATTGATGGGTTCCGTGTCCATTTTTAGTGTATAATTATGTAATAAATATATTTTATTGATAATTTAAATTTTTAATTCGTGTTGAGCTAGACCACCGAGGACAAGGAGATCGGGGTTCTCATCTCGGTCGGGTGAAATGGGGGTGGTTTTTTCTAAATAGTTTTCCACTCTCCCTCCACGCAAATGCGGGTTCACTTCCTGTAAATTCAACCTTCCCAATTCTTAATCCATTAGCGTAATTATTACTTAAGCGTATAACCCGAATGGGTAGTAAGACGTGGTGCTAAATTAATTAAATTAATAATTTTGTTGGTAAACAATTTTATACTCGTTTGATTTACAATTTTTTTTAAATAAACATTTATAATTTTTTTTTGTTTTACTCTTAATTATATTTCAAACACATTAATTTTTCCCAAATCTGTATTCATTAAAATCAATTTTATACAAAAATTTTGTTATTTAGTTATCATAGTCATTTATCACTTTCCTTTGCTAAACTTAAGTTTTATCTATTGTATTAATCATCTTACTACCTAATGTGGGGGAATTAATTGTAATACAGTTGGTTGATAAACAAATATTCCCTTTAAATTCTTTCTTATACTCATAAAATATTGACTCTCCTTATTAAAACATAATGTTGAAAAAATATTTATTTAGATATATAGAGAGTTTGGTAGTAAATAACTAAAACTTCAATAAATATGGTAATATTACTTATATAGCAATGAATAAATAAGAGAAGGTTCTCAACAATCTATTTCTTCTTAATACGAAAGTGTATATTCTTGTCAGACTTAATAGCAACCTATTTTATGGGTTTAAATTAACAAATGAGTACCTACTTTAGTAGAAATGTATTGACCTGAAGATGTGCAACCGTTTATAAAATTACAACATTTTTATACAGAAAGTAAAAAAGATCACCACCTCTGCCCCCCTTCCAACCTTCCCCAGACGCATGTCTGGAACCACTGGGGCTATAGGGGCCCGTCTTTGAGGGATGGGAGTACCTCTTGAGACCTACCCAAGAAAATCCCCCCCCCCACCCCAAACGCGTATCTTTAACCACCGGGGCTATTAGACCATCTTTGGGCGGGTGATACCCCTTGAGACCTTTTCCAAAAAAAAAAGTATCTCTTAAACCCCCCAGACGCAACTACGGAAAATACCTCACTCTTTTCAGATCCCCTTCGCCCTCCTTCAAACGCATCTCCGAAACGGCTGGGACTTGGGGACCCATTTTCGGTTGGGGATTACCTGTCATTAAACTAACGGAATTTTCGTTTATTTAATAATTTTACGGAAAATACATATTTCTGTGCAAGAGTTTACTATAAAATATTTATTATCTTGACCTAATAATCATTAACAAGTCAACCCACGGCACCTTCATTTAGTTAAGTTCTTAATTTGAATATGCATTGAAACAAGAATAGAAATGATGTTGGAATCTCTATGGAAAGGTTTTTTTATTCGTGGAGTGATTGTTGAATTTGAAGAGTCTAACAATAATAGAGGTGGCCTTGGAATCTCTATGGAAATTTGTTTATTTATTATTTTGTTTTGTTATTCATGTAGTGTTTGTTGTACTTGAGTATAGCTGAGAATGTCTACATTTACGTCTCTGTGTGTTTTATTCATTTGAGAAAACTATTTAATTTCTTTATATTAGGTAAAGTATTTATTAAATAAGATAGTATTTTGTTTTATTTTTACTTAGATAGTGTGCAATTTACGCATGGGCTGCTAGTATTTTAAAATATTATAATTTTTTTTTCAATTAAAGAAATCAAATAGCTACAAAAAAAAAGTTGTGTCATATACAGACATTTTCGCTTCTTTATCTAAAAATGAAGCCATTTACTCATAATTAGGAAACTGGGAGGTATTTTCCCATGTACTCATGTAGGAAAGGACTATTTAAAAAATATTGAGTATACAAATGGGTTCATTTCATAAACACAACAATCTATGCCTAAGTTCGATCATAAGATAAGTAAAACAAAATAATATACGAAACATAATGGGATAAAAAGAGCGTAACATTTCACCAAAGAGCAGGAAATAATATAAACTTATATAAACATATTGAAACGAGATAGTAAAATAAGGAACATCATGGTTAACGGCGCTATATCAGCAAAATATGTTGTACATTTTAATTTGTTCTTTAGCCACTGACTGAGCGCTACCGTATTTCTATTATAGTGTTGTTAAGTATCAACAGCCCACCTCCATTTCCCAGCCCCTTCATTGTGAGTTTCTAATTTAAATTTAAACACTTTTCTTATTAACTGGGATGTTTTAGTTATGTAAACGTTCAGCTCTGGATTTCCCTAATCTCCACTTGAAAATTAAATATGAATTACTTAAAGCTTAAAAGATATAAGTTTTATATAAAAAAATCCTATTAATTTTGTTATATGCTTACAACTTTTAAATAATAATAACAATCTCGTATCTCAAGTCCTCTCTGAGTTATTTTCCAGGGAAAATGAGACATAACATTTTGTTTGTAATGTTTAATCAACATTATTTAATCCAAATTCAATAAAACTAATTTTTCTCTATTTACTCTCAAGCAATTTACACTTAATTCTAGGGTTCAATCGTTAATTCCAAAAACTCTCCCGGAAAACCTTATGAAACCCCTAGATACCAAGTTTTGGTAGAATGGTTTGGTCTTTCTGCCGATGAACAGATACAGATAAAGATGGCAGTGCGAAAACCATTTTTCAGGGTTCATGGGGTCATGAAATGTCGATATTCATCAAAATCTAGAATTATAATTTTTTGACGATCTTTCCTAGGGGTCGTGAGAAAAACATGATAAGAAATCATTCAAAATTTGTTTGAACACCCTTATTTTAAGTTAATACATCATATAGTGACTATATGACTAACAGGTAATAATTGTGAGCCCAGGCATTATTGACAAGGGTAACCAGGAGAGTTTTTTTAGAGGACAGGGGTGGGGTGTTCAATTGCTTAATTCACCTAGCAGCCTCTTTGACACATGGCAATGCCACAAATAACGGTCGATGATCACAGTGTAAGTAAGTTTTCGAAAATTTTAACTAATCTTTTTACGGAAACGTTTTACCCATTTAAATAAAATTAATGCAATTAATTGAGGTATTCGAAGTTTAATAATACTCGAAACGTTATCAAATGAGTTACAAAAAACAATAACAGCGATTCCAGTTATCTTCTCACACTCCCGTATCAACTACAGCGCTCGGTGGATGAATGTGTCACTAACGTTGGGTCTGTCGAAGACAATATATTTTAATACAATATAATATAATTTTAATACAACGTAATATAATTAGAGCCCTTGCTAATACATTCTCTTCCCCCGGGATTCATCATCTGACATTTTTACCGGGAAATGTTTATATCTGAGTATAAGTTATGACAGGGGTCGTATGTTTTTTGCGTTAGAGTGTAGCTAATGATGTTACTAATGCATGTGTCATGTGTGTTGAAAGCTAGTGGAGAAACGCCGGGAAGGCATTGGAAGTATTAACCACGTTATAAAATAAACCGGTTTTTGATGTCACATGTTCGTTCTTGCGGCATTGCAAACAAATAGTGTAGGGACAAAAGAAAGAAGCCTTGAGACAATAATTGTAATTGTGTTGCAAGCTGTTTTTGTTTCAGGTACTTCTCATCTTACCAACCATCCGGACTATCTAATTATTTACACTTTACGGTTGAGAAAAGGAAGATCGAATTTAGAGGAAATGTACTTAGAATTTACGTAGAGAGAGTGGAGAAAACATTTCAGGGGAAACATACCTCGGTACACCCCACCGATATTCGAGCCTTGATCCCATCCGTAACCCAGACAAAATGAGACCGACTCTTTTGTCCGCATGGTCACTGATGCAAACGATTCTAATATAGAGATGCAAATTAATCCCCTCATAACTTTAACAATGGCACACACAAAAACGATGTAGCTTAATCTTGTTCTTAAAATGAACATCCATGCCGAATTATTTGTGACAATATAAACCACGAAATTATTCAACCTCAGCTAACCGCACTTGGACGTTGAACGACCATGACTTGCGCGTAGCATTAATTACAATAACTATCTTACAATCTAAGACTCAATAATAGCGTGCAAGTATTTACATTTTTAGCTTAATGTATTGAAAAGTTATGCATTAATTTTAGTTAAATATTATAATATTTTACATTTTGAGAGAGGAGGGCTAGAACCACTTTTTTTTCATCCTTTGTTTTGGGTTAAGCTAGAGTCATATACGTGTTAAAAAAGATAAAAAGTTTCTCAAACCCCCACGTCAGTAGGCATTGGCCGTTTAGTATTGTTTGCAAGTGACAGGAAGGTCAGCGTTCGAAATCCATGCTGGGTGTACCTAAGTGGTTTTCTCCTGAATGATTTCCCACACTTATCCAACGTCAATGCGGACACATTTCTTCTAAGTTCTACCTCCCATATCCATGACCTATTGTGTAAATTTGCGGATAGCATGGACGGTTGGTAAAACAAGGTTTAAAAAAGTTGCAAGCCTTTCAATGCTCCTCTAGATGATTAAACAAAACTACGCTATTACTAAAAATAGTTAAAACTAAATATATGACATTTGATGAATATATTAATTGTTTAACTAGTAAACGCAGAATGAACTAGAATTATTTTCAATCTCCTCCTAATAGAAAAGAGAATAAAGTTTGCTAAGCAAATAAAAAACTTTCAAACTTATACATAAAGCTTTTACTTGAATGAATGACTAGAAATTTGAAGTCTAACTGGCAATGAGATCAGATACAATTTGTGACTTTCACCTCAAAATAAAAAAGTTTTTATTTTACACATTCAGAATGTTGGAAGAGCTAAGTATTAAGCTTTTTGGCTACTGGTAGCCAGTCAGAAAGAAATATTTTTCTGTGTGTGGTTGAATTCCGTTAGAGCTAGAAGATAAGCTGTCATCAGCCATCTTTTCATAGTCTAATAATATATGTGAAGATGGAACACGATTATACGAGCAATATAATATTTGTGAAGCAAAAAACTTTACAACAAATTAATAAATAGAAAGTTATATGTAATCAAAATATAGTATAGCAGTCAACTGTGGTACAAAATACGCCACCAGATGTCTTCATTGTATTTTCTACGTCCTTGCCTTTCATTGTCTAAGCGTTGAAATTTTGAAGTCATGGAAAAGTATGGTATAAATAACAATCTTGCTAAAGTAAAAACGTTTTGGCTATAAAATTTGTATTTTAATTGTCTAATGGGCTCAAACCAGTTTTTTAGGAGTGTCCTAGCTTCCCGACGTCACGTGGGCAGATTCTACCAACAGACATAACAAGGACAGGCCATTATTGTTCAGTCTTTATAATTAGAGCGGCTCGATAGTATAAATCTACCCGAAAAAGTTGGAAGAACATTGATATAAGTACATCTTATGTTGGGTTTTTATTACATTTCTATACACACACAAAATATAAGAGAAAGCGTTGTGATATATCTCGGCATTTTGACGAAAACTTACTTTTTACCCAATAAAATTTGTCATAATTATGGTCTGACTGGATGTACAGAATAAAAAACACTTAGTAGAAAGGTCAGTTTAGAAAATATATACTTGTTTTAATACGATCAATATTGATAAAACTGCATTAGTAATTGGTTATTTTTATTTATTTAGCACCGTGTCTTACTACCCGTTTGGGTTATACGCTTGAGTTCTAATTACACTAATAGATTAGGAATTGGGAAGATTGAATTTAGAGGAAGTGACCCCGCATTTGCGTGGATGTAGAGTGGAAAACCATTCAGGAACCCCCCAACTCCCAGTTCACCCGACTGAGATTCGAAGCTCGATCTCCCCGTCCTCGGCAGTCAAGCTCAACACGAAACTAGCGCGTTAACTAAGCTACGCCACCAACGTGGGTTATTAATTAGTGTTATTTCATAGTTAATGATACTTTCCACCAAAACTAACAATGGCAGATCACATGCCTTGACGTATAGTTACATATATTAAATCTAAGACTCCATGGCGTCAGCCCGCAAGCGAGCTATACTGACCAAGCTGCCGCCGTATGTTGGCGAATATAGTGTCAACATTCATGAATATAGGGTGCCATGTGGTCAGCACAACGAACCCTGTGACCGTAAATGTCAGCTTTCTAGACCGGTGCCGCTACTTATTTATTCAAGTATCTGCTCATTTGTCATCACGAGGTTGAGTTTGAGTCTGTTTTAGACCCACCGATTCACAGATAAATCTGTAAGCACCGGGGATTGAGCCCAGAACCTATGGATCTGGTTCAAATATTATAATAGTTTATTTGAAGCGGCGAGATACTGTTCTTCCTGGATTTTTCTTTGGATGCCATTGGTAGCCCTTGTCTTATTTGTATGATTGGGGGTCAATATGAAATAATAATATTAACCAAGGGAGCTTCATCTAAACTCTAAAGTCACAGAAAAAAAATCCCACCTATGTCTATGCATACAAAGGTGTCAATCTTGTCTTGTCTGGGTTTGCTGGGCTACAAGTTGGTCCCTGCTGAAGACAGGGAGATCGGGGTTTGAATCCCGGTTGGGTCTACTGAGGATGGTTTTCACTAAATTGTTTCTCACTCTCCTTCCAAGCAAATTCGGATAGATTACCACTAAAATTATTCCTTTCTTATCCCCTACCCCATTTGAGTAATTATCATGTATTCGTCATATATTCGTTAAGTCTATATGATGTGATTATATGATATATAATATTTTTTTTAGTAAATTTTCTTCTGCAACGTTAGTCATATGACTTAAGGCTCTATATATAATGGCTTGCTGGTGATGGTAAGGTCAGGGTTTCAAATTACAGGCGCGTCCATCAAGTTTTATTTTTCATAAATGGTTTCAGATTTTTCCCCCATGCAAATGCGGGACATTTTCCCAAAATATTCTACCTTCTCCATCTCTATCACATTTGCTTAAGGGTGATTTTCACGGAATATTCGCTGACTTCTTTTGACGCCATCTCGACGCTTTCCATGAGTGAATATCTGGCTGCAAAATTCGCTAGCTGATAAACGTTTATACAATGCTTCTAAAAAGTGGGAATATAATATTTTACCAGCTTAAAAAGAAGCTTGTTCAAAGCAAATAAAAGTAGCACCGTGTGAATCGCCCTTTAGACATGCTGATAGCCCGCACGACGAGTAAGACTTATAGCACATATTAATAATGATGGAACCATTTCAACTTACAGAAAAGGCCAAAGTTACCGTGAACAAACTGTATTAAAACAGATAACATAGTGGGAGAAAGGGGAGTGTGGTTTGCATAACTCTACCACTGAGCGCCTCGGTTCTCGAAACGATGTATCATGACTCATGAGCCACTCGCAGAAAAGGAAATATAATTACAAGGTAACGACGAAACGTGGGATAATATTCGGAGAGATAATTGCTGATATAATGACGGAAGGTAACTTGCTGACACGTCAGTCATTATCATTATCATTATCATAACCAACCTTCCCCCCACTTCTAAGAATTCTCTCTTCTCTTGGCGGCAAAAGAATAAAAATAAATCTAAGGTCAAGGTAGGTCTATTATTTGCCGTCGTGTTGGTATTAATGTCAACCACTAAAATACGAAATAGCAGTCATTTCATGTGGTAAGCAAACACAACCTTTAAAGGTTCGTTGATTGGTTTTTCTTTAATTTTTAGCGGTAATTTATGTTAGATGGTAGTTTGAGTAATATTGTACCGCCTTCATTATGCAATTTGTATGACATTGGCTTAAGCCTAAGGTACGTAATTACCTTAGTCCGTATCCCGTAGTAACTCCGTAATAACCGAGTGATGTATACACTGAATCTTTTTCAGTTTGTTTTTTAGCACCGCGTCTTACCATACGTTTGGGCTATACGCTTATGTACTAATTATGTTAATGTCTTAGGGATTAGGAAGGTTATATTAATAGGAAGTGTACCCGCATTTGCGTGGAGGGTGTGTGTAAAACCATTTAGGGAAACCACCCTCAGTACATTCGACCGAGATTCGAACCTGATATCCCCGTCATCGGCAGTATAGCCTACTGCAAGAGTAGCGCGTTAGTTCACGCGGCCACCGAAGCGGGTCTTTTCAGTAATTAAGTAGGTACCCCATTGAACTCGGTTAAATATGGATGACCTCCTTAATTATCTAAATACTAGCGTTACGAATTGTTATGGAGAGCCAATATAGGTAAATAAATTCATGAACTTTAATGTGCGAATCAAAATGAATGTTTCAATAAAATTATAGTAAAGAAAATGGTCGCCACTTTATAAACGTATTGTATATTCATTTGTAGACATAAAATAACAATTTACGTGATATAAATGCCATGTCCATTTAGTCTGGTATGTTGATTTTGAGTTAGTTGAGGTTTGAATCGGGAGTACTAAGGCTGAATCTTCCTAAAGGCTCTCCACCCTCCCTCCACTCGAATCTGGGTATATTTTCTCTAAATTATACCTTCCTCAGACTTACAAAATTATCGTGGTTAATATATGTGCGTTAAACCTGAACGGGTAGTAAGACGTAGTAAAATTAAAGCTACTAGGAAACTTTGGTAAATAAAGAATATATACTATTTTAATTTACAACACAAATAAAATAGAATAAAACCTAATTAAAATATTGATTGTGGCCACCAAATTTTTCTGAAATCCTTTTATTTCAATGAGTTGACAATGTATATGATTTATGGTTTATGATTGGACAACGTATTCTACTTTCCCTTAGATTGATACGATACCACGTATTAAAGATGCGGATTGAGTGTACAAGATTGAAATACCATAAGAACTTTAAAGGCTGGTCTATATATTTCCTTAACTCCGTATCCTGCTAGTCCTTGACGAAATGATAATCCTTATGATTTTTAATTTTGTGTATATATTCCGTAGCCTTAATCACGTAATATATAGTGTCACCAATAGGAAAACCTAATAAGTAGAGATAGGGTAAATTCGCTTTTGCGAAAAACGTGAAAAGAAAAAAAAAAGGGTCGAAAATAGGGTATTTATAAGTTTT
>CABFWB010000273.1:0-47999 GCA_902151455.1 Timema bartmani
TTTTTTTATTGATATTTTCATACAACTTACAGCTATTATTATGTCATCTTGTGCATTTAATTTTTATGTATGCTGAACTGGTTCATTTTGTGTCTGAAACTTACTTTATGAGGTTGTTATTATTAAAAACATACATAATAATAAGATACTTTTATTACCTTACTGGATATTAACATAGATAACTTAAATAAACCCAATTCAATCATATTTATTACAATTTCTTGTCAAAAATCTAAAGAGTTTTTTTTCTAAACTGGAAGAATCTGGGAAATTTAAAAATGTTTTAGTCATAACGATTGTCTCATCCTTCCTGTGCCTGGACCCATTACTTGACCGAGTGTTCAGAGATCGAGGAAGATTTTTGAAATAGGTGTGATGGATTGGAGGCATGTATGGTAGGAGTGACTTCATGTTGTGTTCTTATTTTCTTCCACAGGTCTGCGGGACTGGTAACAATAATTTTGCTGCACGCTTGTTATAATCTCCAGAGCTCTTTCTACTCGGTCTCCTTACTTTTGCAAATTCATTTCTCAAAAAGAAGAAACAAAATCATTGGAAGATTCCCTAAAATTAATTATTTTAAAGGTTAAGCCCTTTTCACATCTCAGCCAACGTATCTTTAACCAGTTTACAGGATGTCCTTTTACAGCCTTTTGCAAATGTGGATACTTTTAACTCTAATTTACCTTTTTAATACTTTCCACAAAAGCATAATTAAATTTAAATAATCAAGATGAGGTGACTAAAAAAAACTAGCAGTATTGTGTGTTGCTATAATCTCAGAGTGAAACTTCAACCCACCTAACAAAACTTTATCTTTGCTAAAAATATAAATGTTTATAATACGGCTCATTAATGACTTAGGGTTCAGCCAGACTGACAAGCGTGCGAGCGACTGATCCTAAGAAGTGCTCAATGTAAATTTTTCTGACTTGGAGGAAGGAGACGCTTTGTAAGTTTCTAAATGTTAACAAAATCTTAGTACTTAAATCCCTGCCCTTAGTTACCATAAAAATAAATTCCTGATTGCTTTTAGATGCATTTAATCTTCCAAAATTTTTCTTTGCTTATGACATCCCCTTCCAAACTCCCACTGAAATGTTGGCCTGGTTACGGCCTTTCTTGGATCGTTACTTGGTAAGAGTAATGATAAGGAAAATGATCTGTTTGGTTAAAAAATTAAAAATTCAATCTACAAAATCTGAACAATATGGCAACTAAATTAGTTTATCAGGTCAAGGCTGCATATAGGTTTATTGTGCTACAACCATTAGATGAAAACACAGAAATGGATGGATGTAGATATAAAGATGGGAATGTATATGTGATAGCATTAAAGAGGCAACTCTGGAGACTACAGGATATGCTGAAAAAAGGAAAGTCTTGTTTGATGACGAATATTTTAAAGTGGTTAAGGATATGAAATTAGCAAAATTACAGTAGTTCAAGGATTCTACTGAAGATAATATAAATATTTTCAGCAACAAAAAGTGGAATACAAGCCAAACATTGAGAAATAAGAAGAGGCAATACCAAATATAAAAAATTACTGATCTTGAAAGGAATGGAAAGAATAACATTATAAACCTTGTTTTTGTTACATCAGACAGTTTAACTGGTTCTGTATTCACAGGATGTTGTTTCTAGGTGCTGCGGTCACAGCAACAGAAGAGCAGGCCCAGGAAAACAGCTTGTTATTGTTACATCAGATAGTATAACTGGTTCTGTATTCAGGGGATGTTGTTTCTAGGTGCTGCGGTCACAGCAACAGAAGAGCAGGCCCATCTCGGGGGAGAACACCTTGTTCCCATCACACCAAAGAGAGGAACTGGTACAACAATTGGAGACAACCAACCTCAAGGTACTACCTCACATGATCACATTAGTTCTACAGTTTCCATGATGTCATCTGCCAGGTGCAACGTGTGTGTTAGTAGTCAAGAGGATAATATATAATCTTACTGCTATTCTGATGACAAATTGAGGATTTTATTAAATGGCCACTCTTCCTCTACACTTATCTCTGTTGGTAGATGTTGGATCTCACCTTACTCAACCTTTCACAACACAAACGCCAGCTTTCCATGGCCACAGCCATACTCTTAACCACCCTTGTGGTATAGTGGTCATAGCCCCTGGATGCTGACCTAAAGGTCCTGGCTTCAATTCCTGGCCGATACCAGGGGATTTTTCTTAAAAGGGAAATAATTTGAATGGTCACCAGGGTTTGGTTAGTTAGGCCTAAGCTAGGTTTAAGATATTTATTGACTTTACCTTGTCATATTCACTATCATCATCCTCTCATTTCGTCGGGACATGGAAAGATCCTCCACAAAAAGAATGTATGGCTAGTACATTTGGGTGTCCCCTGGGCAACGGTATATTCATACTGACAAATCTTTTCGCAACCTAAGCTACAGGTTGATGTATCCCAGACACACCATTATAACCATCCTCTTTGGAAAGATGGCCCACAACAAAATTAGTAGGAATTCAAACTAAGGGTCTCGTATGTAGTCAGTCTGTTGAAAAACAACCTAGTGGTGGGAATGGAACCCAAGTCCTCTCAAAACATTTTTCGCCCATTGAACTATCCTTGCTCCATATCTATGCTAGATCATTCTCAGAAACACAATGTTTCAACAATCCTCGGTATGATCGAGTATTTTCGGATATTGTGTATTAATATTTGTGTTGTTGAAGGTTAGTGTTGTTGATGATGCTGAACATTAATGCTAGTGTTGATGTTGAGGCGCACTAATGTTGGGGTTGTTGATGGTACGGTACTAAGTATTAACGTTAGTGTTGTTGATGGCAAGGAGAACTCATGTTAATGTTGTTGATAGTTAGGAGTACTAATGTTAGTGTTGATGGCATATAACACTAATATTGGTGTTGTTGATGGTACTGAGTACTAGTGTTGTCTATGTTAGTGAGCACTAATGGGTGTGTTGATGGCTCTGAGCACTATTGTTGTTGATAGGGAAGAAGGTGAAAGTGGCTCTAAGTTCACTTTTAGACACCTACAACAATTTGAATTCTCAACAACTTTTAAAAATATGATATTGAGACTTAGGGCCCTAGCCGCAGTATCAAAAGCTATGTTGTTATGTATAGGTTTAAAGTGTGTTTTTAATTGAAGGCTCCATCTATGTTTCCATAGTGTTTGCAGCTGCAATGGGACCTGCAGGCGGTGATCGATGAGAAGGAGGAACTAGTGACAGAACGAGATGCCTACAAGTGCAAGGTTCATCGCCTCAACCACGAGCTCAACTCCCTGCTCAAGTCGGACAACTCCCCTCTGGTCGACATTGACACTTTGGTCATGGAAAACAGGTGACTCCCTAGTCATTGTTAACTAGTATAGTGACTTGCTTCGGTGGCCACAGCTTCTAAGGTGTCAATCTCGCAATAGACTAGACTGCTGATTACAGGAAGATTGGGTGTTTTTACATGAGGGTTTTTTCACTCTCCCTCCACCCAAATGCAGGCCAATCCACTAGTGTTATGAGTAAATATGTGTATAACCTGAACAGGTAGTAAGATGCAGTGATAAAAAAACAAAACAAAAAAACTAGTATAATGAAGTACAGAGTCAATCTTGTCAGAAGAACAGTTACCTCCTGAGTCGTTGTTAACTAGTGTAGTGAAATATTGAATCAATCTTGTCAATATTGGCAGGTGAATAGTTGACTCTTAAGTCATTGTTAACTAATGGAGTGCAGCTCTGTGTCACACTTGTCGATATTTACACTTTGGTCATGGAACAGATGACTCCAGAGTTGTTAAATAGTGTAGCTAACTTATGAAACATTTGCTCTCTCCTAGGACTTCTTGGAAGTAACCAAGATATCTAGTTATGGTTGTGGTAGAATATTTTATTTTTATGTTTAAAATCCAGTTAAAACTGCTATTAATTAAAAATGTGGGCCAATATTATTTGATTTTGTAGCCTACTCTATTGTAGCTTCATATAAACCTGTTTGGTTCCTTGACCTTTTGTCCCTGGTCTCGATTGTGTCAGACAGATTGGAGCTCAAACAACATTACAAGAGATCGGTTCTTAGTTTTACTATGGACATATGTTATAATTTAATTTGTAGGTACCTCAGGCAACACAAAACATTAAATTTCTAACAAAACAAAGGTTAACAATTATTACCATCCACTAGACTTATTACCAAAGTTTATAAAGCAGTTTAAATGGACTACGATGATAATGGCTATGACTGGCTTCTAGTGTTTGATCCTCAAACTTGCTTATGTATTTTTACTCATTACTTGATCCTTTTGATATTTAATTCATTTTACTGTTCATGTTTGTAACCCTGAAAATGAATTTGATTTGTTAATATTGGTACTATGCAGTACTATTGGTTGTATCATCATCATTTTCTATCTTCTAGGTGTGTTTGACTTGTGCTCTCCATTTTGTTATTTATTTGAAAAGTTCCTGAGTCAAGGCGTTCTCCAAGATTCTCTCCTCTCAATTCTACATCCTTTCTGATCTAACCGTCCCATCTTTCTTTGGACATCCTGACTTTTCTTTCTCATTCCATTGATATTTATGGGAGGGTATTTGCTATACTGTCGTTTGTCATTCTTTGTACGTACCCAAACCCCTCTTAGCCTAAACTTCTCAACAGTTTCTTTCATTACTTGTTACTTATGCATCTTCTCTGGTTTTATTGTTCCGGATCTTGTTTTTACTTGTTATTTTATAGGTATGTTCAGATAAATTTAATTTCTGATGCTTGAAGTTGTCTCATATTCCTCCTACTTAATGTGAATGTTTCTAAACCACATGTCTGTATTGGTACACGATTATTTTTGATTTATGGGGTACTTTGCAATCCCAGAGAAAATATCTAACATGGATGTAGAGTTGGGCTGGTTTTTGTGTTCTTTTGTACTACTCTATCCTTTGGCAAACAATTGGTGGTTACAATGCTTCCTAGATATTGAACTGGTTGACCAACTTAATTGTTTTTCCCTTCAACTACTTCTTGTGTTTCTATTCCTTGTCTATTAGCTGTCATCTCAACAGTTTTTATGTGACATCTTCAGGTGAAATTGTTTGAATTTTTTCGTTTTAATACCCTAGTTTTATTGGTATTTATTATTTCCATCCCCCATATCTTTACATCATCCGTAAAGGTTAAATCCTTTATGTTACCTTAAAATGAATAGTATTGGTGGCAGTGTGCTTCCTTGTTTTACTACTTTTGTAGTATTGAATTAGTCCGAGATTCCGGTTCATGTTTGAACCTGGTTTGTATCGTGAGCGAACTCTCTCTTGTTCCAGGTACCTCCAAGAGAGACTTCAACAGACAGAGGAAGAGAAAGAGATGGCAAACCAGGCCTTGGGGAAATATAAGGTTAGACTTGGTGCAAGACACAAACAACTCCTGGACTGGTCCACTTGGTGCAAAATGGCACAACTCATGGACTGTATTAGAATCTCAGCCTGGTGTATCAGAATTATTTTACGTTCCTCCATCCACATTAATTAATGCGAGTGCATTTATTCTTCACTAACATCCTTATTTATTCCTCTTAATTTAAGTCATTAATAACTTTTAAATGTAGAGACTAATAATAAACCTCTTCATTAGAATTTGCAGGAGGCAGCCTCAAATTTTAAAATACAGCTACCAATTTAAGCTAAATAGCTGTAGAATTCATTCCTACAAAATGGAAATTTTGGATCTGTGCAGCACTGAGCATGATTTTTTTCTTGATCTCCGCAATATCCTGGCTCCTGCCTCTCCCAGATTTTACTAGGGCTGGGTGACATATCATTATATTATGAAAAACTGATTTAATATTTATATTGATATACCAATAATACGATTTTGGATGGGGTGATATATTATCTACCTTGGTATATTTGTCTACCATGACTATCAAATACCATGGTATATTGTCTACCATATTATATCAGCTACCACGGTATTTTGTCTTTGATGATATTTCGGCTACCACAATATATCATGGATGACGATGCATCATGATGATATGAGGCACTGGTGTTTTATGGATCTTCTCAAGTTTTTTTATTTTATATTACTGCAAGTAAGAATTTAAAAGTCACTAGTCATCTTCTATAAAATAATATGGTCAACTAGGTGTTGGAAGACTGCAATTGATAATTTGTGTCCTAAATTCTATGTATGAATAAACTTTGCTAAAATGCAACAGATACGGTTATTAATGCAACTTGGCTATGTGTCGTCTCACTAAGTGCCATTGTGTGTCCACGTATTTTATTCAATAATCATAATCACTTATCGAGTTAATCTGATAAACTAAGAGCAATTCTAACTTATTTTAGACTGATAAGCTATTGATGGAGAATAATGGTTAAGCATTCTATAAAATTCATTTCTTGCTCTTAAAAAAGATAAATTAATCAAGTCACAATAAAGTATTATTTTTTTTGTTGTAAATAATAAATATATCCATATCAAAACAATATTAGGGCTCAACAAATAATGGGTGCTGGACCATTATCAAGCTTAATTTTTTCAAAATAATTAATTTTTATGTCAAGATTTTTTTTTTTTTTTTGCTATTGCTGTTTTGAAAATATAAGCTTAGCAAAGAATTTTTCACTCAAATGCTATTCTCAAAAGCAGTTTTAGGCCTAGACACTGTAGACACAAGTTTCTTTATTGGTCAGAGGTTGTGATTGCTGACTCGTAACAAAATAATTTGCTCCTGCTCCCTCCCAATTTTTGGTGACTTTATTCCTCTTGAATCCCGATATATTATGAATACCGGTTTAATGCAGACAATACATTGTGGTGTCAAAATACTTAAATTGCCCAGCCCTAGATTCCACTGTTCTTCAGATCCCACACCCTTCCTGATTCCATTGTTCTTCAGATCAATCACCCTTCCTGATTCCACTGTTCTTCAGATCCCACACCCTTCCTGATTCTACTACTCTTCAGATCACACACCCTTCCTGATTCCACTGTTCTTCAAATCCCACGCCCTTCCTGATTCCACTGTTCTTCAGATCTCACACCCTTCCTGATTCCACTGTTCTTCAAATCACACACCCTTCCTGATTCCACTGTTCTTCAGATCCCACACCCTTCCTGATTCCACTGTTCTTCAGATCACACACCCTTCCTGATTCCACTGTTCTTCAGATCACACACCCTTCCTAGATTCCACTGTGTCCCATCTCTCGCATTCTCCCTGACCTCATAGCGCTCCTGTCTTTGTAGCACCAACTTGATAACCTCTGTTGTAACTAACACCCATAGCAACGGTAACTAACATTGTGTCTAGAGCATGCTGGATAAGAAGAGAAGTAAGGGGACCATCAAACTAGGTTCTACCTCCACCGCTGGACTCGTCATGTCACACAAACAAGGTGGGCTTGGTATTTTCTCATATAAGCAAAATGGTAATTTAAAACAAAATCTTATATTCTAAACTTAAAATACTATTTATAAATCTCAACTGTTCATTTTATCATCAAATCATACTACAAACATACTGGGTGTATCAGATAAATTAATCTTTTAAGCTAGGTATACGCGACACAACTTGTACAAAAAGTTCTGCAAGAAATTGTACAACATCTTGGTCACATCCACTGCATACAAGTTTTTACCTCAAGACTGTTCACACGGTTTATGCGATTGCATGCAATATTGTGAGCGATATGATAGTTTCTTTACTTTTTGTGGAATAGTAACAGATAGTAAATAAATTGATGATAAAATATCGAGTTTATTCTTTATATTTATTTTAATACAAATATAACTTTAAATTGTTAATGTTTTTATTAATAATTTGATTCCTAACAAATACATTATCATATTATTCAATTAGTTCACAACGGCAGATGGGGTTTATTTATTTATTGTCTTTATTTTGAAACATTTTGGCGAAGATATCTATTTTTAACAATCCAAAAGTTGTACAATAAAAATTGCCAGTATAGGATATGTTTTTTTTCCTGAAATTCTTTATAATAAGTTGTGCAAAGACGATCATGTAAAGTCTTTGGTTTTTAACACAACATCATATTTAGGTTACAATTTCTTGTACAACCTTTCTCTATAAGGAAAACCTTGCTCTTTTCTCTTTATGAGGTAATCGTATTATATTTGGAAGAATGTACAAGAAAGATGGATAGAAAAAAAAGAACAAACACAATATAGCTTTTACAATGAAAAGAAGAACACAGTTTGCACTTAACATTACTGATAATATACAAAGAAGTAATGGTTGCTTCTTAAAGAAAATCGATCGTCACCACCCAATCCCACGACCAAGGTTTCATTCTATCGGAACTCATCAGGGAGGAGTGTGAAACGCGCAACACAACTTCCTAAAAGAGGAAACCAAAGACCACAAAAGAAAGAAAATGAAAAATTTTAAAGAATGATAGGACACATAGATAGGAACAAGTAAAAGGTAAAACATAAAGGACGAACACAGGAAAATGACATTGGATGCGAATATATAATATATCTTTAAAAGGAAAACCTCTTTTCGCTTTATGTGGTAGTTGTATTATATTTGGAAGAAGGTACAGGAAAGGTGGATAAAAACATATAAAAGGAACGAACACAAAATGGCTTTACAATGAAAAGAAGAACCCTATGGTTTTTACAATAAAAATAAGAACAAAACATTTTACACTTTACATTGCTGCCATTGGACAAAGAGGTAATAGCTACCTCTTGAAAAATCGATCATTACCATCCAATTCACTGATCTAGGTTTCATTCTATTGGAACTCATTAGTGG
Organism: Timema bartmani; assembly: GCA_902151455.1. NCBI lineage: Eukaryota > Metazoa > Arthropoda > Insecta > Phasmatodea > Timematidae > Timema > Timema bartmani. Next base: position 8,776 of record CABFWB010000273.1, read on the forward strand.
GGGAGTGTGAAACACACAACACAACTTCCTAAAAGTAGAAACCAAAATAACAACTTTTTGTATGGTAAGTTGTGCCGTGTGTACTAGGCGTTACTTCCTCACAGTACTGACCGATACTTGGTTGTGTTGATAATCCTAGTGTTTGGTGGTTGTGTTGATAACCTGACTAATTATTGTTTGTGTTGATAATCCTAGTGCTTGCTGGCTGTGTTGGTAGCCTGAATAATTGTTTATGTTGACAATCCTAGTGATTGCTGGTTGTGTTAATAGTCTGATTGTAGTTTGTGTTGATAATCCTAATTATTGCTGGTTGTGTTGATAGTCTGAATGATTGTTGGTTGTGTTGATAATCCTAGTGCTTGCCGGTTGTGTTGATATCCCTAGTGATAGTTGATTGTGTTGATAATCCTAGTGATTGTTGGTTGTGTTGCTAGTCCTAATGATAGTTGGTTGTGTTGATAATCCTAGTGATTGTTGGTTGTGTTGAGAGTCCTAGTGATAGTTGGTTGTGTAGATAATCCTAATTAATTTTGGTTGTGTTGGTAGTACAACAGCTGCTTGAGCGTGGGACATCGTCGCAGCTGCCCAACACAGCGGCCACTCTAGCTCACATGAAAAGCCTCTGTCTAGGTCTACTAGAGGCACTTGGGGACAAGTCACTTGCTCTCTCTCATCAGAAAAAAACTAATAAGTGAGTAGAAATTGTGGAAAATTGAGTGACTCTCTCTATACTATCAATTAATCTTCAATCATTACCACTATTGATAGAAGGAGGAAGTGAACTAATTACATTGTCTAACACATCAAATCATGTTTCATAAATCATATATACTATACATGTACTACTCAGACATACTATGTATGTATATATATATATATACTATATATATGTACTATTACTTGTTGACCTTTTACATGGCTTTCCATAATCTCTGTCCACTCTTGCATCTATGCCTTCCTAGATTTTTGTACCACATGTTTCACTCTTCTCTTCTTCACCATATACTTTTCGTCTTACCGTAGCTTTAGTATTCTTCTATTCGTGTTAGACTGGATGATGATGATAATAATGATGAAAATATTGAGATTCAAATCCCAGTTGGTGGTACTGAGAGTGTTTTTTTAAAATGCTTTCCCCACTCTCACTTCACTCAAATGTGCATACATATACTCTAAAATTCTAACTTACTCATTCTTATTCCACGAGTGTAATTAATGTATGCATATAATCCAAACAAGTACTAAGACGCGTTTAAAAAAACCGTTACTTTTGAAGGATTCTTGTAAAGGTACACATTTATTACTGTTGAAGGATCCTTGCTGGACGTATCTCTGAGCTGGAGCAGCGCCTGGAAAGCGCACAAGGATGTCGCGTAGGTGTGTTCCCCGCACAGTTGCTGCTAGAAGGGTACACTGGATCAGAAGTGGACAAGGATGTTACCAAGATGCTTGAGGACACTGGCCAAGACAAAGGTATATCAGAGCTCCTTGTGGAACTTCTCAGTACTACACTCTTAACTCCACCATTCTCAAATATTGTGGCTTTTCCTTAGATAAGTTGTGGTCAATAGATTTAACATCGGCCCGCTTTGGTGGCCGCGTGGTCCTACAAGCTACTCTCACAATAGAATAGACTGCCAATGATGGGGAGATCGAGGTCGAATCTTGGTCGGGTGTACTGAAGGGTTTTTTTCCAAAATGGTTTTCCACTCTCCCTCCACGTAGATGTGGATACACTTCTTATAAATATAACCTCCCTAATCCCTAAAACCATTAGCGTAATTAGTACACAAGCGTATAACCCAAACGGGTAGTAAGACACGGTGCTAAAAAAAATTAACATTGTTCCAACAGAGAGTAGACGAGTCAGCTTTAAGGCCGAGGATGTATCAGAAGACGCTGACAAGGAACCTTGCAAGGCACAGACACCCACAGCTAGATCAGCTTTGGATAGCAAGAAACATTCAGCCAAGACGCCAAACCAGGACACAGGCAAGTGTGAATTGTATTCATTGCAATTCAAAAGGAGATTTGAGAATTCAGCTATTTTGGAGATTTGAAAGATAAATAATTTGAATATATTTTTTTTTACCATGCTAGTTTTCTGTATAGAACCAACATGAGTCTTATAAACTAAAGTCTAGGAGATAGTTAAGGTGGTTGAGTTTTGTGTTTTAGACAGAGGCCAATTTTATCTAATGTATTTTATGAAGGCATATGCCTGTACTATTAGCTGTATTGACAAACGAAACTTGAGGGATCAAAATTATCTTTTAGTACAGATACATCTGCATCAGATATATCTGTAAATTTTGAAAAAAATAGCACCTTGATGCTGGTGCTGGGTTTGATTTCGTTTCCAGGTATAATTTTTCAAAATTTATGAAACTATTTTATTTAGTTTGAATTCTAGTGATTTCAACAGTTTAATCTCCATACAATGTAAAAGGGAGAAAGGATGAAAAACTACTGTAAGTTTGGAATTGGGTCCTAAAAGCACTTCTCATAAACTAGTATCTAATATGTAAATATACATTTAAGATCATGCTTACTAAATTTAAATTTTCTGTTCCTTATATATAAAAATTAAAGCCTCTAACAATATTTTCCGGGATTTTACAAACAAATTCTGTCTTGTATTTATAAAACACAGGGTGAACGAGAATGGTAATTAGTTATTGAGTCTGTGTTTGAAAAAAGGTTTATTTGTTTCAATCACATGGTTTAAGCGCAAAGAACTTCACTTGTATACATGGCAAAGGTGCGATTCGAGAACGATGATTGATTTAGTGGTGTATGATGAGAGACTTATAAGATTAGTAATGTATATTAGGGCTGTGTGTGGAGCTGAAAGTGGAACTAATCACTTCCTAGTGATTTCAGTAGTTAAATTTGGTAGGATTTTTTTGTGAGAAAGCAATGCAAGAGTATTTAGCAAGTAAAAGTGAAAGTGGAAAAGTTGTAGGATAAAAGTGTGAGAGTGCAACATGAAAATTTGAGATGAAAACGGTATAGGACGACGATGGAGGGAGTATTTTGAGCATTTGTGTGGCGTAAATGTAAAGAAAGTAGAAAATAGGGAACATATTATGAGGTATGAAATAATTAACGAGGCTGAGATGTTAAAAGCTATGAAAGTGTTAAAAAATGGCAAAGCTGCTTGCCTAGATGAGATTACACGCGGAATGCCTAAGTGTGGGGGCACGATACTACTTGCCAGATTGTGTGTGCACTGGGATTTCGAACGTTCCTAATGACTGGAAGAATGTTGTCATTGTTCCTTTGTACAAATAAAAAAGCAGTAAAAGTGATTGTAAGAATTATAGGGCAATTGGTTTGTTGAGTATTCCAAGCAAAATTTTTGGGAGAGTTTTAATTGGGAGGGTGCATGACAAAACTGCGGATAAAATTTGGGGTGTGCAATGTGTTTTCATGCCATGCACAGGTTGCAGGGACCAGATATTTGCATTGCAACAAGTGAAAGTGAGAGGATGAGTGTGGATCGAGTGACAAAGCAAAAATATGATGGTAGAGTGTGTGGATCAAAAGGAAGAGATAGGCCATGTGAGACATGGATAAATGTTGTAGACGAATGTGGGAAAAAAGAGAAACATTAAGAGTTTTAAGAATAAAAGCGCATGTGTGACTTGGTGCATGAATGTTGTTGAAGTGAAGGGAGTATGCAAGGATAATGAAGTATGGAGAAAGTTAGTGAGTGTAGATTAACTATGGAGTTGTTTTTTTGCAATATGCACAGTTTCTTGCCTACCCCATAAGGGAACGGTGGGATTAGGTATGAATGTACGTATGAATAGTTATCCGCTTCTGTGGCTGTATGCTCAAATGCAATACTCTCGCAATAGACTAGACTGCTGATGACGAGGAAATTGTGGTTCAATCCTGGCCAGGTGTACTGAGGGTGGTTTTACCTAAATGGTTTCCCCACTATCTCCAAGCAAATGTGGGTATACTGCCCTCTAAATACAACCTTTTTCATCCATAACCCATTAGCGTAATTAGTACATAAGCGTATAACCTGAATTGTTAATAAGAGGTGCTAAAAAAAATTAATAGCCTATATCTTGTGTTCCAGATTTGTCTGGAGACAGTCTTCCTCCACAGCTTGAACTGCTGGTTCAGAGGGCTTTGGAGGATATACGTTTTGAGGCACAGGTTGACAAGAGAAGGATCCTTGATTCTGGCTCTTTGCCTGCAGCAGCATCAGCTCATAGAGAGGACACATGATACTGAGTAAAAGATCCTAAACTCTGACAGTATGCTTGCAAAAGCTTTTCCAAATTACGCAGTATACAAGATGAAGGATCCTCTTTACACAATTTGTTCTGGACATCAAACAAGACTGTCTTAACAGAGTCCCCTAGTGTGATGAACGAACATGTGTGGCAGCCAATTGTGAGACCCTATTATGTTTTACTCAGGGAGTGCTTTGCAAAATTTCTTCCCTGGAAAGTCTTATTTATTAAAATATGTTCCTGTTTGAGTATATATTAAAAAAAATGTTAACAATCTGGTTGTTTTATTATTAGGGGTCTGCAAAGCTTTGATAATATCATTGTTGGTTCAAATTTTATATCATTCGATTCAATAACTCGAATCAAACCAAACTAGAAAAAAAATGATAAGGCTTTATTTTAGGCAGTTTCAAATACCACAGTGTACCTAAAATATATTAATACATATTTAATAACAATTCTTGTGTGGTAAAGTAAATACCTATTAATTATTACTTTATTGTCTGAAGAATAAACCACACGTTTTTTTTATAATATCTTCTTATAGTCTATAATTACACCCTTGGATAGTAATATGTTACAAATATGTTAACTTTGAGGACTAAAGAAATATTGAAATAGCTTATCACCACAATAGTTGGTGCTCTTTACCGCTTAACTTTGACCTGACTATTGTTGCATGAACATTTTGAAGAACTCACACTAATACACTATAGCTATGGATATGCAAAATTTGCATTTGCGATAGCACAAATTTTACTGTTTTCGCATGAATAACACGATTTGAATAACACGATTTAAAGTGGTTTTTTTTTCTAAATAAACACAATTTCTTTTTAATTTGGCAAATACCACGTCATACATTATAAATTTCAATGTGATAAGACTGACAGTAGTGCTATGCCAGGCTCGCCGTTTATACGGCTAGTATCAGTTTTTGCGGATTTTAAAGGTATAAAACGGATCATAGGATATATGAGTATTTTTGTGGATACTTAGTTGGTTTTTTTGTGTATTTTTTAAGGTTAACAATAAGAATCACGATTTATACTTTTACACATTACAATACTTAAATTTCGATTTCGATAGATCGATTCTTTGTTTTCAGCCTTTAAAAGATTTCACGCTAGGTTCAAGCAAGGATATTAATATGTATGGACCTTGGTACAGGGGTCATGTTTGGCAAAATTTTACCTTATTATTTTTATTCCCTTCTCTTTATTTGATAGTAGTTTAGTCTTCTATGATGACATGTTTTGGTGTTATTATTGTTTGGTCTAAAAATAAATTGATAATCGATTTCGATAAAGCTATTTGTAAAACTTAAAGGTAATGATATTGAGATATCGAATTTGACATTACTAAGCATGGAATGTTTTATGCGTATTTATATTTGATTTTTCTTCAAATTTGTTGATAAATATTTAAATACACAATATGAATGAAAAATGGAGATCGCTTTATCCTAGTTTTATAATGTTACTGTATCATGGGACCGCAGATATTCCTACGTGAAACATCAAATCAGAAAAACATAAAGAAGAGAGTGTCTAAAATGTCAGGAAGTATCAAATATCAGGCATAGATAATAACTATGTTGAATACGGCCAAGAAGGAGAAGGATTTATCATATGAATTGGCAAAAAAGATGTGAGGAAGCAATTTGGTTACCATGTGCAAAAGATGACTAAGATTTCTTGTGACATACAACATTGTTCTGACCGACAAAATAACGAACCTTAAGGAAAATAATCCTGCCACAATGCCAATGTTTTCATTTGAGAATGTAAGGAAAGATTATTTTACAATAACTTGGCATGGCGAAATAAATACGGTAATAAATACAGTACTTATTTTGTAACAAATACAAAATATAATAGCACTCCTTTGATTAATAATGGAGCGATTTATTTACTGTATGGAAATAAAATCAAACATTACTGTGTGCTCACCATAATATGCTAGTAACCTAATGTTGGTGTATAAATTGTTGTGTATCCAAGAGCGTGATATTGCTATCTGGACTTAAGACCTAATTTTTTTTAATGAATACTAATTTGACTTGTATTTACATAAATAATAACATCTCTTGCAGCATAAAATATCATCGCTTTTTGAGAAAAATATCACCACTTTTCCCTTATAAATAACCTCACCTTTGAATGTCTCTAATGATAACTTAAAGGATTGGGGTTCAAAACTAATTTAGTGTTTTTTTATATAATATATTATGCATGAAAAAAGTGCATTGAGCAAAAAATTTAGTAATAAATAAAATGATAGAATATTAGGAAAATGGTAGAGCACAAATAAAAGTAAAAACAGTGACACACATTTACATACACTTTAATATTTCGATGCTATTATAGCATCTTTCTCAGGAAGTAGTAGTAATTACAACTGTATTTACATTATTATTCTGTTTAGTAATTACTACTACTTCCTGAGACAGATGCTATAATAGCATCGAAATATTGAAGTGTGCGTAAATATGTGTCAAGAGTTTTTACTTTTATGTGTGTTCTGCCATTTTCCTAATATTCTATCATTTTATTTATAACTAAATGTTTTTGCTCAATACACTTTTTTCATACATAATACATTAATTATTATTACTTCCTGAGACAGATGCTATAATAGCATCGAAATATTGAAGTGTATGTAAATGTGTGTCACTGTTTTTACTTTTATTTGTGCTCTACCATTTTCCTAATATTCTATCATTTTATTTATAACACACATTTACATACACTTTAATATTTCGATGCTATTATAGCATCTTTCTCAGGAAGTAGTAGTAATTACAACTGTATTTACATTATTATTCTGTTTAGTAATTACTACTACTTCCTGAGACAGATGCTATAATAGCATCGAAATATTGAAGTGTGCGTAAATATGTGTCAAGAGTTTTTACTTTTATGTGTGTTCTGCCATTTTCCTAATATTCTATCATTTTATTTATAACTAAATGTTTTTGCTCAATACACTTTTTTCATACATAATACATTAATTATTATTACTTCCTGAGACAGATGCTATAATAGCATCGAAATATTGAAGTGTATGTAAATGTGTGTCACTGTTTTTACTTTTATTTGTGCTCTACCATTTTCCTAATATTCTATCATTTTATTTATTTTTATATAATATGTAACTTTTTTTTATCTAATATCATTTTAACATATTTAATTTGATAATTATTCAAAATTCCTGAATAATATTTGCTTTAATTCAAGGTTTGATTAAATAAAAAACCCTGCTCCACAGATGTCTATTTATTATTCCTTCTCAAAAGCTTGCCGGTGTCACATTTTGAAATTGTAAAGCATAATTTTCATCTAGTCTAGTTTGCTGGTGTCAAGAAGGCTAGGATTCAAATTCCAATTGGATCTGCTAAGGTGGTTTTCGCTCAATACCTTCTCATTCTCCCTTCACACAAATGCACTTCCTCTAAATACTATCTTCCTCCTCCCAACCAGCTTAGAGCACTCACTTTTTACTCTAAACTTCACACAGTCGACTACACTCTGATTGATCTAATCTAAAACGTCTGTGGATCATAAAGAAAGCCTATCATTCCTGGATACAGAACAAGTCGATTCAAATTTGATTTTTAGTTGAAATATTTAACTTGAGTCTTACACTAGCATTAGGATTCAAGGACATCCCTGAGTTTGACATCATTGAATAGAAAATTGTGATATCCTCTTCCTTAAACACCCACTATTGGAGATGCTTGAATCCATTTCTTCTCGAATCTGAATCTTCAATCCTAATCTTAAAAAGATAAGCATGAGGGGTCAACTTTCCCACATCAATAAGATTTTTCTCTTCAATTGTTATTTTGTTCCCATTAATTCCTTAGTTGATGTAGAAAAAATACAAATAGTAAATCAATGGTTAAATATTTTGCTAGACTGTGAATTTATACTTGTTTAAGTAGTAAATTATTACATTAATGATTTGAGGTCTGGTTTTTTAGGTTTTTCCTATAATTATGATGATTTATAATGGCTCTAAATTTGGAGGATTTTTAAAAAAAATTCAAAATGTCCTTGAATCTCAACTATCCTAAGGGGTTCAAGTGATTCAAGGAACACTATTACATTCAAACTTTTCCCTGTCAAACCGTAACTTTCACTGATTTTCATCAATAAATTAGAATATTAATTTGCGAAGCTTCTTATGGTTAATTAATTAAACTGGAGTAATAAATATACCAATAACTCAATTGATTAAGAGCATTACAAGCTACGCTGATTACATTTATGGTGATCTGGGTCAGCTATTGCCCCGGACAACTGAATCCCTAAACTGACACTCAAGACCTGGGCAGAGCTTCCTTGCTCCAAACATGATAAAGAGTTTCCAAAAGAACATTCTAGAAGCTTGCTACCCCCACTTACCAATTCTATGCCAATCAAAGCCTTCCCTTGGCCCTTGGTGTAACGACTTGGCCGCTTGGGGTGGCCATCCCTGTTTGGAGGATGGTGTAGCTGCTCTTTGCTGCCAACATGGAGCGAGATACTTCATATCTTAAAGTAAGCCATCAACAAAGTTCTGCCGCTAATGACTCCACTTTCTTTTCTTGTGAGCTGCACCCACATTCCTCTCCAGCAGTCAACATAATTATTTACAATGTCATTTGTTATTACAGGATGTCTACTGGGTCACCAAAGTCACGAAAAAGTTACTAATTGCAAAGGAGGTCACGAAAGTCCCTGAAAATTCACAAATTTTCAATATTTTAGTCATAAAGTCACGAAAATATTTTTGTTTGAATTTCCCGCACATTGTAACAATGTGAACATGTCAAAAGGTCGAGTCACCCACTACCCATGATGCCATATGCTAGCTGCAAGTTGCCTGATTGTTTTTACCGTTATACCAAGGACAGGTTAACGTTTGTCATCTAGTTGAAGTTTAATGTTGTGTGTGAGTGCATTATGCCTATATATACATTATATAATGTTCACCCGTTTACCAAAGAAATTTTGTGGTAAAAAAAAGGTCACCAAAAAGTCACTAATTTTGGTTTCTCCAACTCAGTACACACTCTGTATTAGATGAATAGTGAACTTAACCTATCAATCCATCCCTACTAAATATATTTAACAAACAATTAATCTAACCGATTCAATGTCTGAGCTGATTGGTCTTGAGGTATTTTATTTAGTAAAGGAATATGAATATAACACTTCAAGGAATATATTGCCCTTCATATATAGGCATGTGCGCACACAACACACATTTTTAACTTTATATTAATAATTTAGTTTATTATTTACATTAATTTCATTTATACAACTTGTTGATGTACATATATTAATTTTCTTGTTTTTAAAAATGACTATTTTAACACATGTTAGGATATATATTATAAAAACAATATATCAATATATTAACTAGTAGTTAACAGGGATTAATCTTTGGTATGAACTTTGATTTGTTCATAGTAATTTATGATTTTAAAATACATAGGTTAATTGGGCACACTTTACCAGGTTAGATAGTTTTGATTGATTGTACACGTGATAATCAGGGGAAAGATTTGCTGCAAGTGTGTTTGTGATTGTAATAGAAATAAAAGAGAATATTTTTGCTATATTTTGTTGTTTGAAGTACCATCCAATTAATTACAAGTTAACAATACAGTGTTTAAATGGTTCAGGCACAATAACTCGGATCATATAAATTATTTTAATGAATATAAAGATATCCCTGACCTGACACTTAGAAGAAACACTCTTGTGAAGTTGCTAAAAGCTCGAGCTAGTCACTTTTTGAACTGTGGCAACTCTTTATGTTGGGAGTAAAGATTGGCAAAATCGTTCTTTTAAATGAACGATTCATTGGATCTGGTTCAGTTCAATGATCCGTTCATTTCGACCCGTTCACCGTTCATTCGATTTTCTTAAAGTAGTTTTTTTATTTAAATGTAGTTAAAACAATGTTATTTTTCCTTAAGATCATTTAAATTGTTAGTAAAAAATCGGCTTACTGTTTAAAAATGGTGATGCCTTTTTATTATACTTTTTTTTTTTTTCAAGAAACCACTTATTTCTATATGATATTAATATTTTGTAGGTAAATTATGATGGAATGCTTTTAGAATCACAAAAACCTATGTTATGATATACCTAAATCATAATTCACAAAAATATTACGATTGTTAAAAATATTAACAGTTGACCAAAAAAAAATTTCAATGATTAAACGTCTAAATTATAATCCAAGGTCAAGTCAAGATCTGACTAAAATGTTTTGTAGAGTTAACAATTGAACGACAGCGGTAGAAAAATGGTGACCAACGGATCATCCGCTCACTCACTGATCCGTTCAATAAACGAATTACCAATAATGAGAGAAGATCCGATGAACGACTAGCTCTCCTTTCACTCGTTGATCCATCCAATTTACGAATGAACGAGAATGAGAGAAGAGCGGCAAATGAATGGTGGAAAATCAACTGACCTTGATCGATTGTTTGGATGAATGAACGAGAATGAGAGACTGGTGGTGAGTTGGTGGACTGCCGAGTAAAATAATTGTTTGAAGAGGAACGAGTTAACCCGAATATTAAACGAAGCGCCTGCGAGAGTAGACAAAGATAGAAAATGAACGACGGTTCATTTAAACCAAGATCTGGATCGTTCATTATTTTTACTGTTTCGTTCATATTGACCCGTTCGTTCATGAACGACACATGTCTAGTTGGGAGTGTATGTGTGAGTTAGTTGTGAACTATGCCTTGCTAGAACTATATATTTGAGGATAATTGCTTCACTAACAAAACTATGTACTATGTATTGGACCTTCGTAAGCCAATCCAATTCTAATTATTTGAGGACTGCTCAGTTAATTTCCTTTGAACACCTTACTGTCCTGCCATTATCATCTTGTGTTCTAGGTCATATAGAGATATCTAATCCCTATTTACTCTTAACTCCATACATGCAACTTCTCCCTGATTGGTCTAATCTAACATTCCACACAGGAAATTACTTCCTGATTGGTATACTCTTTTACACTTCCACACATGCAACTACACTGTGATTGGTCTACACTTCTCCGTATTTGCTGGCTCTTGGTCCTTAACACTGGCTTGTCTGTCGAATTGGCACTGTCACGTTCTTATTAATATATACAAAAGTACCTGTCAAAATACAAAAGTACTTGTAAAAATATGTTAAGACACAGTGATGACAGTTGCAGAGTAGATTTCTTGACTACAGACTTTATCTCAATCCATGATTGGTCATCAGTCAATCGGCAGACCCATGAAAAGCGAAAACTATATCACGACTCACATTGTAACACTCATTCAACAACCTTAACATTCTACAAAGAATAAACATGTAAGATCTTTTAGTGTGCTTATAATCTAGGTTTTTTCATTGATGTCTCAGTGAGAAGGTTTGTTTGGTTATAAAATAGTACAAAATAACCAAAATTGTTGCTGATATTCATTAGTCTTTGTGATAACTACATTCATAGCTTCTTCTTGTCTGAGACAAATAACTATCATTCATTGCGGTTTACTTGCCTAGGAATATGCTTGACACCTGTATGTCAGTAACAATAATAACCGTCTGATGAGGTTCATGTGTCACCAGTCAAAGTGCTGATGGTCCAGCTGAGAGCAAGGGTTGTCCAAACCACACCAGCGAGCCTCCTCCAAAGATGGACAAGGTCGGCCCCCACGTCTTGCGGGTCTTGCTATTTTCCTGTTTCTGGTGGACTGCCCTTGTCCACACGTGGCACTGCAAGGAGACCAAGGGCTCCACGCACTCATACGACACCGACCTGTAAAATATCCACTAGGTATAGAGGGTTGTACTTGTTCAAATAGTACAATGCAGGGCTCCACATACACAACAAGTACCTACAACATATCCTCCATGTCTACAGACCTGTCCACATGTTGCAATGCAAGGTTCCATGTACTCGCACGACACCTACCTACAACATATCCTCCATGTCTACAGACCTGTCCACATGTTGCAATGCAAGGTTCCATGTACTCGCACGACACCTACCTACAACATACCCTCCATGTCTACAGACCTGTCCACATGTTGCAATGCAAGGTTCCATGTACTCGCACGACACCTACCTACAGCATATCCTCCATGTCTACAGTTTGACCTGTCCACATGTTGCAATGCAAGGTTCCATGTACTCGCACGACACGTACCTACAACATATCCTCCATGTCTACAGTTTGACCTGTCCACATGTTGCAATGCAAGGTTCCATGTACTCGCACGACACCTACCTACAACATATCCTCCATCTACAGAGCATTACCTGTCTAAATGTGACAATACAAGGCTCCAAATACTCTCACGGCACCTATGCTCCATCTACAGAATTTCACCTATTCACGTGTGGCAGTGCAAGGCTCCACATACGCACACAAACAACTTGCAACATAATATACACTAAAAAATTGACTGAACTAAGCTTTCAGAGGTTCTAAGATTCTAGTGATTCAACTCTAGTTTAAATACCAGCTGGATTAAAAATTACTTGGCACCTCAATAAGTTCTTCTTTGAAGTTGAATATATACCCATAGTCAAGGGTTTGGGTCTATCTCTGGTGAAGGAGACCGGGTTTATTTTTAGTATATTTATCTAGCGACCATTTCAGAAATGTGTGTTCTCTACAAGAACATATAAATGCGATCTTAGATGAACTATTGATGATGCTATATTAATAATTCTAAGCTAACATTTCTTCACATTTACATTATTATGTGCTTTCAAATTACTCTTTTTTCTTGTGTGTGTAGATAACTATTTATATTTGTTAGGTATTATTCTTACCAATTTGAAAATGATGTGCTACTTGGAATATTTGTGGGCTACTCACGTGATCTCCGTATCTTGTCCACCCTGGGGGAAGGGAGTATAAAAGACACATCATTACTCATCTCTCTTTGTTTGACAGTGTTGTCTACCTCCTCAAGGGGTTGTACATTGTTACTCTGGGTCTCACTCAGACGATACACCTTGTCCTGAAACACACGTTGATACATCTAGTAACACCAACACACTGTTCCTCCTAGCAAAACACCGATACTCTGAAACCCTGATTTTATAGGAAGCCCACTTTCACCAACAAGCAATGATTAAAAGTCACTAAAATTTGGTTTTCTAGAAATATGTTTTATTTGTTTTATTGATTATAAAGTTAATCTAAAAACTATTAATGGCTTCCAATAATACTCCCTTATGAAATTTATCTTGAAATCATTAATTGAACAGAATAATAATGTAAATACAGTTGTAAATATGATTTTTCCATCGTGGCAACATGAGTTGCCCTTTTTCAAATAATAGGCTTCCTATGAAAATCAGACTGCATTAACACTTTGATACTTAACACATCCATTACTGTTTTAAACCATATATTTTCAACTACCGGCTTGCTAGACCTGTCCTAGCTTCATATGCCTTAAATTTAATTCAAGACTAGAACAGACACAAAATCCAGTCTCCGGCCGTTAATTCATCACTGTGAACGGGTAAAAACCACATTTCACCAATGACTTTTTTTTTGCCATGCCGGGAATCGAATCCGGGGCCCTTAGCTCAGTAGAGAGACAAGCTACCGACTGAGCTAAGGTGTTGAATAACACTTTGATACTTCTGGTTAACAAATCTCTGGCTCCCCTGACAAACTTCTACTACTTCTGGACAACCCTATGGTACTTGTACCAACACAATAATATTTTTTTACAACCTTTGATACTTCTAGCAACACACCGACTGTCTCCAGATATTTACTGTCTAATAGCCGTGGTTCACAAAATATAGTCAATAGGTCGCAGGTGTTGTTTGCGCTACCTTGTGCAAGTGGAAAGTAGCAAGTACAGGAAGCTCCTGTATGTCTGGATAGAAGAAAGATCCTGCCGGATGTTTGGGCGAGTGGGCTGTGATGAGATTCACCGGACCTGGAGGCTCACTCGACCAATCAGGGGACGTGAAGGTCAGGCCATTGTCAGAGCCCGCGTCTATCGGACCGACCTGGAATTAAAATTTGGCTGTTGGGTGGAACGTCTCCCTTGTGGGGAGCTATCATACATCATAGTCCATGAGGTGCTACTATTCTCCCATGTGAGACCACCCTCTTGTGTAGAGCTACCACCCACCTTTGGGAGGAGCTTCAATCTACGCACAAGATCATAACCACCTTGAGTGTCGAAGCTACTTGGGACAGTTTAGAAAACCTGCCTGACATCAAAGAGATTTATTATTATCTCAAGGAGGGCTGTATTCTAACGGTGTCATGATAGAGAGAGAAGATCACCTGGATAGAGATGGAGTCCAGCCAGTAGCCTCGGGAACACAGCTCCACACTGTCCAGACCAACAAACCAATCAGGAGATGGCACCAGACGCACCACTGCCGACACCTTCAACCAACAAACAACACCAATATAATAGTAATAATAATAGTGCAATGTAAACTCTCAACTATCACTGATAGAATCATGTGGATCAAGGTTCTATATATTATTACTATTATTTAGTACTGAGCCGCGTGTAAACCGATGACCTGTCAGGGTTTCTGGGTTTGGCCAAATACATAATATGGATATCTAGTGATTAGTTGACTACAGTGATCCTGTGGCTGGTATGACCTGATTGAGTGTTATTTCACATATGAAATACAACTTGTACATCAACGTGTCTCTTAGCGCTAGTTTATGATGAGCTATGTCAAAATAAAATATTTAACTCTTCTGTAAAAGTATGTGTTGTATTTGAAGGGAAAAATGATGAAAGATGGAAAACTTATCAATTTTTATTTCACTTTCCACAAATAAATATTACTTTATTAAGAGTGGTGGCTTACTGTGGATTCACACGTTCACCGAAAAACTAGCGCAGAACAGAAACGTAGTCACGTAACGAGCTCTAAGCCAATCACAAGATTTCCGTTTAATCGGCGCGAGCTGTTTTGCTGAAGTTCAACTATTCTCTACTTTGTCCGCTCTGCTCGAGATGTTAGGCACAGGAGAACTAATCAAATCTCAGAACCAACAATCTTAAATTAGTGCGTATGCGCATTTATCAACGCATGCTCTCTACAGCCAGAAGCTATCAAACAGCTGCGTTTGCCGTTGTAAGGAGATTTGAAATAACTCGTTGATGTAAAGCGTGTGTATTGATGTAATGGTTTGTGCCACGACACAGCGTTATAATTTGAAAACATCCATCGGGAGAATGATCTAAAATATATGTTTATCAACTATGAAATAATGTATGTTGATAATCAACTGTTTTAAAGCGTTGCAATGCATCACGGGTCAACTAAAAGTGTGTGAATTACTGTGCAGATTCTGTTTTCTATTTTTCGGCGAACGTGTGAATAAAGCTTAAGTCTGATGATATACATGTTGCACACTGTCCTCTAGTTTTAATGTTAGTTTGTATTGATGATTTCATGGAAAATATACTTTTTTATCTAGACAAATGTAAATACCCACCACTTTAAAGTTGTAAGGCTACAACCACCCACTTGACTTTATTTTTTTTAAACACTAACTTTGTATCATCAAAATTTCTAAAGCAGAGGTGGCCAACATATTTTTCAATATAGCCACAGGTGTGACAAATGAGAAGTGAAATTCGCCACACCATGTAAAAATTGAGAAATCAGGTTGTTCAATCGAACATTTTAAACAGCACACACTGTTTGAACAAGTTTATTCTAAACAAGTGCACTTTGACAACTCGGTTACAACTGTCTTAGACGCAAATGATGAAAACTGTTCAAATTGGAAAATGTAAGACAATTTAACGCAAAATTTGGCAATCCTTTAGTTTGACAAGCTGCAGAAACATTGGCTCAATATCTGAACCCAATGGACCTCAATATCAATCTACAACCAGCACACGTCATTATGAAAAAGTTTATTTTACCCTGAGAGTTGTCACACACACACTTTTATGGCCAATTCATCACTTGTAATGATTAGTGACAGGGCTGCCCAGCCCGGATATAGAGGGTGTTGACTTGATATTTTTATATAATTTTTGTGTCAACCACTTAAGTGGCTTCACTTATGTTGGACTGGTCTGCTGATGACGGATAGATTGGGGTTCGAATTTCGGTCGGGTCTACGGAGAGTTGTTTCCCCCTAAATGGTTTCCCATTCTCCTCCCACGCATTTGCAGGTAGATTACCTGTAAAATGCTTCCTTCCTCATCTTCAGCATATTAGAGCAATTAACAAATATACATATAACCTGAACAGATAGTAAAACGTGGTGATAAACAAAAACAAACAATTTTCTGTGTCAATAAAAATAGTTATATAGCATTTATAAACATTTTAGGTTAGCCAAACTCTACTTATATGTGAACTGAAATTAATTTCGATGTTATTTATCGTGTTTGAAGCATTCACTTTCCTCACTACCATATTGTTCTCGTTAAATTGCAAGAATGTTTCAGTCTCACACCTAAACTCAGTCAGTACCGGTAGCTCGTCTGATTTTAGGTTCCTGAGTGTGATTCATGACATTACTGAAAAAAAGTTATCTTGTGAATTTGGGGTCTCCCCTTTTACAGTGATGAATTACTGACTGGGGAACCAGGTGTAGTGAGTTCTAGAATTAAGTTAGTTTTATAAGTCATGTGCTGATATAATAAGCTGCTTAAGAAAGATAACGTCAAATACTTGAATTTTAAAAAGTGTTGTTTTATCATTAAAACTGCATATTTAAATTTCATTGGGGTAACTTTTCTTTTTATAATTTATTAGTTTTTATATTAAATAAATAAAGTGAATCTTCTACTTCGTAAAAGTAAGATTTTATTTTTCCAACCATCACAATTTAGTATTAAAATTATTCTTGGTTGATTCTTACAACCGTCAAAATTGGTTAAAAATTGCAGGTGTAGTGGGGAAATTAAATGACAATTGGCTGACCTTAGTGTGAGAGGTAGAATCTATTTTACTATAGAAAACCTTCCATATAGCGCCCCTTGTGGTTGTATCAAATTTTTTCCAAATCATTTGATAGCAATAAACTTTGTGAATATGACACTTATTGACCTTGACATGATATAAGAATTATGGACAAATGTACTCACATAAGAGGTCTGGTGAGGGGCGGCCTGAGGGAAATATTGCACCCAGCCAGAATTGCTTTTTGGTGACCCCCGTCCGTATTACCAACGTATAGTAGGAGGAAAATAAGAAAACAATCCCTAAAGCTAACGTAACCAGAAGGTAAACTCCACAAATGATACATACAGTAATCCGACTCCAAACGCTTCACTACGAGATTGTATGAGAAAAGTTAGGATTAAAAAGAAAACTATAAGAATATGTTTGTTCTTTTTATTTTTCTTACTATAAAAATACTTTGATATAATAAACTGTTTATGAAATAATATTGCAAAAAAAAAAGTTTTAGGGTGCCATCTTTTCAAATGGCGGATGTAAAAGAACTTTTTTAAGAGCGGCACCATTTCCTATTTTATTCATCACAAAAACTATATCAATATGTCAAATTTCATGTTAGTATCAAAAAAATGAATGATTGTTGTGCATAGTAACTTCACTATTTCGTCCAGGTTTCATTAGGTTTGGGGAGTATTTTCATATCATGGTCAGGTTACGTTATGCTAGGTTGATGCTCCGTTTGCCCCGGTTATTTCTTCTTTATTTTTANGAGCTGGCGCCCTGGGCAGCCACTTGGTTCGCCCGCCCCTTAAGACTCCCCCTCCCTCCGGGCTCTTGTTACCTTATTTAATGAAACATCCTCATATATAACTTATTTTACTCCCGACACCCTTTATGTGATCAAAGCTTTGTTCAAATCGGGATTTAGCTGTAGATAAAGTTGAAAACCTCACAGACCTTTATGCGTACTGTGAAAGTCTATTCTCATTGCAAACCTTTTGGTTTTTTTTAGCATCATGTCTTACTACACGTTCAGGTTATACACACATACACTATTTATTTAACACTGCGTCTTACTACCCGTTCGGATTATACGCTTAAGTACTAATTACGCTAATGGATTAGGAATTGGGAAGGTTGAATTTATAGGAAGTGAACCCACATTTGTGTGGAGGTAGAGTGAAAACATATTTAGGAAAAACGACCCCCAGTTCACCCTACCGAGATTCAAACCTCGACCTCCCCGTCCTCGGCAGTCTAGCCCAACACGACTAGCGCGTTAGCTAACCACGCCACCTAGGCGGGTCACATAGGTGCTAGTTACACTAATGTGTTAGAAATGAGTAAGGTTTATTTCAGAAGAAGTGTATCCCCATTTAGGAGGGAAAGGAGAAAACCATTTAGGAAAAATCACCTTCATTACACCCAAACAGGATTCGAACCCCGATATCCCTGTCATCGGCAGTCCAGTCTATTCGGAGAGTGACACTTTAGACCATGTAAGATTAAAACGAGTTCATATGATGTTACTTATAGTTCTATAAAAATTTTCCCATATTGAGTTATATTAGTAGACTTGGTAGGGGATATGACTGTCTGACCTTGATGCAAGATGGAGACTGTTTATAACTTATACAATATCTAGCCCCTTTCAATAGTAAACAAATGTTGTCTATATCAAGTCATAGATTTAGCTTTGGTTAAGAAACTGACTTGTACTTTATGCGAGGTATAAAATCCGCTAGAAAATTTGATAATCTACACCAAATTTGGAAACAGTTGGTGAAAGAATTACGTTCCTGCTACAGTACTTTTGTAGATCTCGGACATTAAAAGTTGATGAAAATTATGTAAACAAAATAGGCAAATAAATATGGTGACAC
Organism: Timema bartmani; assembly: GCA_902151455.1. NCBI lineage: Eukaryota > Metazoa > Arthropoda > Insecta > Phasmatodea > Timematidae > Timema > Timema bartmani. The sequence continues at coordinate 27,839 of CABFWB010000273.1, forward strand.
GTTAAGATTACATAATATGTATCACAAAACACATAAATACATAGAACAATATGTATAGCTTCTTGTCTAATATTTATAATGTGTAATTTTAAAAAAAATCATCCTGGTGATTTTGCTAATTTATTGATAGGATAAACCTCAAATAGATCCACATTAATTTGAAATTGATGCGAGCTTTTTAGGTAACATCATTAGGGTCACCACAATTGACTTGTCAACAGTTTTAGGTATAAAGGCCAAATGGGCGTAACCAACATAATTTTATTATTTGGTGTTAGGTTATTTTTATGTTCTGGAGTTTAAAATACACATTCTGACCAATTGGCGTAGCCCTAACTTTATTATAAATGGTTTTAATCATCAATTTCCCTTTAGTATTATTATAACTGTGAATATTTTACAAACAGGTCAAGTGGCGTAACCAGCATGAACTATAAAATTATTAAGATCATTGGTCGTGAACCTCACTTGTCTTTGATTGAAAGTATGATTTAACTATCAGAACAAAATTGGTCAGTTAGTATAACCCACAAATTAATTCATACGTAACCATCAAAACAAACCACCAAACTTGAATCATAAATTATTAATAATAATTTATTGAATGTCTGTAGTCTTTCATTTTAATAACTATATCATCAAAGACTATGAATATTTATTTTATTTAATTTATAGAAAATCAATTTAAAATTTAATTTTTATTCATTTTTTCCTCTCTCCTGTAAATTTTGCATTCTTTGGCCTTTATACCATCGACATGGTAATTGTTGGAAGTGTCCTGTATTGTACTCTAATGTATTTGGTCTGACAGACTCACCCTACTATGAGCACTGTCAACGAAGAACCTCGTGGAAGAGGTCCCTTGTCCACTTGGGACTGGAGACCCTGAGAACTGGTCCAGTACTCCAGCATCATTCTCCAGCTCGAGGAGATGGGAGCGGCCTGTCTCTGCGAACAACTTTAGTCCCTCACTCGCTGTCCGGCCCACTCTGAACAACTGGTATGAAGGGGCGTGGCTCCTTCCTGGAGACATGCACAACAACCAGACCCCACACTGATAACTTACTATGAACAAGTATGTGGGGGTTTGACTACTTCCTGAGTACATACACATTGCACAGCAAATAAAACCCAAATACTTGGATAAAAACAACAACCAGGCCCCAGACAGTAAACTTTGGGGGGCGTGGCACCTCCTTGGATACATTAACAACAACCAGGCCCCAGACAATAAACTTTAAGGGGCGTGGCACCTCCTTGGATACATTAACAACAACCAGGCCCCAAACAGTAAACTTTAGGAGGCGTGGCACCTCCTTGGATACATTAACAACAACCAGGCCCCAGACAGTAAACTTGAAGGGGCGTGGCACCTCCTTGGATACATTAACAACAACCAGGCCCCAGACAGTAAACTTGAAGGCGCGTGGCACCTCCTTGGATACATTAACAACAACCAGGCCCCAGACAGTAAACTTTGGGGGGCATGGCACCTCCTTGGATACATTAACAACAACCAGGCCCCAGACAGTAAACTTTAAGGGGCGTGGCACTTCCTTGGATTCATTAACAACAACCAGGCCCCAAACAGTAAACTTTAGGAGGCGTGGCACTTCCTTGGATACATTAACAACAACCAGGCCCCAGACAGTAAACTTTAAGGAGCGTGGCAACTTCCTTGGATACATTAACAACAACCAGGCCCCAGACAGTAAACTTTAGGAGGCGTAGCACCTCCTTGGAGATGTTAACAATAACCAGGCCCTAGACAGTAAACTTACTGTAAGCAACTATTAGTAGGGAGCGTGGCTTCACCCTAGAGACATGTACAACAACTAGAGCCCAGACAATTAACCTACTGTGAACTAGTAAAAGGGTGTACTACAAGTATTCTCAATGATGTTATTTTACTCATACCTTCAAAAAGGCGCAGCAAGATTGTTTTTTACTATTACATTTAGTCTCAAGTAAAAGAGAAGACATATGTCAAATTATTGAAATATTTTTATCATTTAAATTAATCGGGTTAGTAGATACTATTATGACACGATTCCTGATATCATATAAAAGTGATTTAAGCTATCCATAAGAAGTTCTTGAGCTGTATATTTGTTCAAATCACCAAACATCTTAACTGTCGTTGTGCTCTACTACAAATTCTATGATTTGGACACGTAACAAAGTTGACTTCTGCAATTTTTCACCAAGTTACAACAATCAGCTCATATAACTTATGGTCTCTTATTCTCTTACTGTAGGGGTTGATGTGCATTTAGCCTCTCTGTGATATGTGGGGCCACGCTGATACTGATAGGAGATGGAATAATATGATACAATGGGTACAACCTGAACAGGTAGTAAGATGTGGTGATGAAAAAAATAAACTATGACAAAATTAAAGTTTGTGGGAAGAAGAAGTGACTAAAATAACATATCTGTTCAGGCCATTGTACGTGGGGAGGGACAGTGTTATGTTGGACGGTAGAAACTCCGACGGAGGAGTGCCGGTGATGTAACGAGGAAATGGATCGACACCAACTGGTGACACTGGTGACCAGGGTTCTGGGTGTTGCCGGCAATCTACCCACTCGGGACCTTTTGGGAGGTGTTGCTACTGGAGAGAGATGAGCTATCCTACTATCATATACCCTATCCACGGTGGGACAGCAGACGGTACTTTGTTTCAAATATTTGATCAAAATAACTTTTCTTTCATTTTCATTTATTTGAGGTAGTTAACGTGAACTTTCTGAACCGACTGATTATATCAACACACTACTTATTAATTAACTTAATTATTCTTAAAATTGAATAATGAAACTTGGTCACGGGAACCGAACCCTGTATCTTTGGCTTAGTACGACAATGCTCTACCACTGAGCTATCCAATTGTAATGACCCTGGGAACGAGACGATTCCTGGATAGCTCAATGGCAAAGCATTGGCTTACTAAGCCAAAGGTCCCGGGTTCGATTCCCATATCCAGGTGTCATTCAATTTTAAGAATATGATATTTAGATGCGGCTATAGCCGTAATTAATGAATATAATAGCTTTTCTATTTAATCTATCACATAGCTTAGATCTAAAACAGGCACAACATCCAGCCCCCAGCCGTTAATTCATAGCCGTAAAAGGGTAAACCCACATTTCACCAATGTTAAATTTTTCGGCTATGTCAGGAATCAAACCTCAGACTCTTAGTTCGGTATACAGACACGCTACAGACTAAGCTAAGGTGTGGGACTGAAAGTAACTAATGTCAACGGATTTGGAAATAATTATTGGTAATAATATAGTATTACTAAGAACATAATCATTATTTCCGAATATGTTGACATTAGTTACTTTCAGCACATGTTTAAAATAAGGAACGTTCTGCTTGCTGTCTCTTACTTATACTTCTACCATGAATGGCTTATACTAAAGTGCTATCGGCAAGAGTGAGGGGTAACTAGAACTTTGGTACAATCTTAGGGAACTCCGAATCACTCGTAACTTCCTTCATCCCCCCTCCCACTACCCTACTTCATGTGTAAACCCGCTGAACCTCGAACAGGTTGAAATTTGAGGCACAAGTCTGTGGCCCCTTGAGAGAGAGAGATAGAGAGAGAGATAGAGAGAGAGAGAAAATGTAAAAAGCCGTAGCAAAGCTAGGAGCATGGATACTGATCATGTGCATTCAACTTTGTAACTTTTATAGCCATTCTTTATCTCTGGATCCACACACTACAGGCCTGACAATTGCTACTACCTACCACCCATTGTTACCACTGGTGACAGTTGGAGCTAGTACCCATTGTTACCACTGGTGACAGTTGGAGCTAGTACCCATTGTTACCACTGGTGACAGTTGGAGCTAGTACCCATTGTTACCATTGTTTGGTTCTAGTATGGAGTGTTACCGATGGTAACAAGAGCTAGTCAAAACACACATTGGGAGTGTACTCTGGATTCATTCTGGTCGATGGAACTCATAAAGTCAAGCGTTTCCGAAGAGAATGGATACACAACCTGCTGGGAACTGTGGACTACAAAATATGTATAATACGTGACACAGCACCCACTGAGACACGCGAGCTCAAGACAGTCTGCCACCATTTGTTTTTTAGCAATGACTCTTACTACCCTTACGTTAGTAAGGGTGGATTTAAAGGAAGTGTACCCGCATTTGTGTGGAGGGATGGATGGGCAGTCCAATCATTTGTGAGAGTGACGCCTTAGCTCTTTCAACCACCGAAGCGGATTATATTCTGTTGTTTAGCTAACATTATTTTCCCTGTAGGCCTATAATTGTGTGACAGCCGCCGATCAATTTAAATCATTTTCTCCACTGCTGGACGTGATGTGATGGTGTAGGTTCACAGGTCCCGGTTAGTCACCGGCTGGCAAGGATTTAGTGATGCCACCGTGCAAAGTGGAGGTGAAGTAGTCGTCACTTCAGCCCGAGAGGCAATGACGTCACACACGGGCCTGTTCAACAAACACAAGGGGGTGTTCCTAGGTTTGAGTCGTGCCTAGGAGAGAGGAGAGTGGATACACAACATCAGATCTTCAATCAACTGCTAGTCCACTTAGTCAAACGTCCCGAGGGGCAATAAATGATCATGTTGCTGCTTCCCTTTTACTAAGGCTGTGATTTGACTAATGGGGCTGGTTGTTGGATTTATACTTAAACTAACCTTGAATAGTATAAAATAATACATGTATTATTTAGTATATTTTAGTATTTTAATACAAATGATACTAGGAGTTAAGGTGGGATGGAAGGGTTCATGAGAAAAAGCCACTGTTTTTGCAGTTTTTGTGGCAAAACTTTTTTTGTGGATAATATAAATAAAATATTGCTCCAGTACAAACATAGAATTTAATTTTCTTCACATAGTGACCTTAACATTTCTTGAATATCTGTCAAGGGTGTTCTGGAATTTAATGACAACTTTTTCCTCTTCATTTAAAAAGTTTGTTAGATAATGCCGTCATTCTTATGACAGCTATTCAGGAACTGTTGATATCACCATGTGAAGAGAATTAAACCATAATATGTTTGTACAGAAGCAATATTTTCTTTGTTTTTGCCAAAAAAATTGCAAACCCACTGGACTTTTCTCGTGCCCCCTTCCATCCCGCCTTAATCAGACGTTAAAGCGGCCTGACGTGTGGTGTATCAGTAATTAGTATGGTATCAGTAATTAGTATGGTATCAGTAATTAGTATGGTACCAGTTTATTGCTTTACAAATGGGTACCAATAATGGTTATGGGTAGTTAAATAGTGAAAGTATAATGTTAAATTTAAGCAACACCCTACTCCCCTATGGTTCCGGAGATACTATAGGTGGTGAGATGGGTGGGGGTGTTCGAAGTCTAGTGCCTATGGGTGCCCCCCTAGCCCCAGCGGTTCAGGAGATACATCTGCTGGTAGAAGGGGGTGAGCAGTGGGAGTGGTGTTTTAGGTTAAGCTGCATAAGTAATTTTAATTATCCTACATATTAACCGAACGTCTTAGTTGTACCCATGCAAAATTTCAGCTCAATCTGTATAGTGGTTTTTGAGTGAAAGGTTAAAGTGGGCCTATGTTTGTAACAAATGAGACAATGACACAGTTATTAATTCATAGTAAAGTAGTAGATTAGAGATTTTAATCAATTTAAGACAATACCCAAGAATAGTGACTTAAAAATTAGTGAAACAACAAAATATTAAAAACCTCAGTATGGTGAATTCACCTATCCCCCTGGTGGGAGTCCATGCAACCCCTATCACCCGCCGACCGTCACATCTAGACACAGAGTAAAGAGCTGGTCCCCTGATATAATATTGCGCGTCTGGGCTACTTCATTCGTAGCCCCAGTAGTGGAAAGAGTATCCAGTACCTAAGTATCTTTGCCCAGGAGACGCCTCAATATACTATTCATACATCCTTTCCGTGGAGGGTCTTTCCATGTCCCGATGAGATGAGATGATGGTGAGTATGAGGCTGGTGAACAAGTGGAAATACTTAACCCTAACATAATCAAACTTTAGTGACTGTTGGGGTAGTTCCCCTTTCGGAAAATATACCCACTGCACCAGCCGTGAATTGAACCCGGGAACCCTAGACTTGTAGCCAGGTGCACTGAATACTACACCACGGGGCCGGTGGTCCCCTGGTTAGATGCCAGGACTAGATCTTGATGATAAATCTCAACCTCGCTAGCTTCGATTGAACAATCAATCAACCTCTGACGATATCAACCTTGGACCCTCGAGACTATGTCACTTGAAACCAATCTAGAGATCTCGACCAGACACGAGCTGTCGTTTTGATCTTCATTTCGCTCAACATTTTAAACAAAAAATCTAAAGTTCTTAAAAACGTAGCATTATGGACATACTGTATTTGACCTTAAGGTGGGGTGGAAGGAGACTACAGAAAATACTCTTATGTTTGCAGTTTTTATAGTAAAACTTATTTTTTTTGGCGCAAATAAATAGAATATTGCTCCAGAAGAAACATAGAGTTTAACTTTCTTCACATGATTATATCAAAATTTCTTGAATATCTGTCAAGGGTGTCCTGAAATTTAATGACAACATTTTCTCTTCATTGTGATCTTATGCCGCTATGCTCATGACAGATATCCAACAAATGTTGAGGTCATCATGTGAAGAAAATTAAACTATGTTTCTAATGAAGAAATATTTGATTTATTTTGGCAAAAAAAAAAGTTTTGCTATAAAATCTGCAAAAACGCTGGCCTTTTCTCGCGTCCCCTTCCATCCCACTTTAAAAAGAAATATAAAGATTTTAGTTTCACTTATCATAGTAAGAATCATAGGAGTAGAAAAGTGGGGGCTTAGGGAATTCATCCCCCCTCCTCCCCAAAAAATATTGTTTTTTCCCCTTAGAATTGATAGATGCTTCAAAGTGGGGGGTCTACAGATATGTATAAAACCTTGATTAAGGTATAGTATTTTTTTTAATGGGGCGTGTCTTGTCTTTGAAGAGGAAATGACTCGCATTAGCCGAGAAGGACGAGAAAATTACACCTGAAAAACCATCCCTTAATGTATTTAATTGGGATTTGAACTTTGACCACCTCGTTAATAGTGATATAGATCAATCGGGCTCATCGTCATATAACTAAAGACCATCGGTGTGGGTTTTAGGTGGTTAAAAACTGAAATACGACTACGATTAGCTACAAATAAAGCATTGTTTTTTTAAATGTATAATTTCAATAAGACTGTAATTTTCATAGTTTATTATCGTACACAATTTTTGTGGATATATACGTATTGACCTACATATGGTGTATTTTTATCAGCTACTGTGAATTAAGTTTATTATATATATTAAGTGGGCTCATTACACCAATTGAGAATGAAACTGTCATTTGGCTCGCTTGTAAATGGACGAATCTAGTTCGCAAATTGTTCAACTGACATTCTTAATGCTTTAATAACTTAATTGTTTGTACTATCACATGTTAAGAAAAATATATCTTACTAGTAGGTAACTTAATTATATAAAAAATTAGGTGCTTTTTTATCTTAGTATAATTTATTATTAAACATTAAAAAACACAACTTTGGCTAAAAACTTATACTAGAGTGTGTTTATCAAGAATGTAAAATTATATTAAACATTGTTTTTTAATACTCAATGGTCAAGTTTGATTTGGTATAGTTAGCATTTTACAATATAATCCCCCTACTCTACGCACACACATCCTCACTAACCTAAAAAATTATTATATAAAAACACTAGCTAAATACCCGTTCTTCGATCGGGATATTTTAATATTCGTATCTATATCTATAAAGCTTCCAAAATTGGTCCAATGTAAAATAAGATAGCAGAAGCTGAGATAAAGGTCAGAGTGTAGTGTATTGTAGCCAGCATCTTGAAACAAAATGTCGGACGTAAATATTAATTAAATTATTATATTAACTCGCAAATAACCCGAATGGTTAGTAAGACGTGGTGCTAAATATTTATTAACTGGGTGTCCAAGCTATGTCTGTGCGGGATTTCAATATAACGGTTTAGTTGGGTTTTTTTTGCATAAAAGAGTAACAGACAGACAACTCATTTTAATATGTTATAATACTGCCTTACTTCCAGTCCAGTTTTTAATCAATAAAAAAAATCTTATCAAAATTTTAAAATTCTGGCTTCGAGGTGAATACGTTCGTGCACAGGGGCTGCTAATATATTTTTAAATTTCAAACCTCTGCATGCAGTAGATATTGCACAGTGATCATGAAAGACAAACTCTTCATTTTATTAACATACTAGCCTGAAGTATGCGGCTTTTCCTGGGAGAAATAGTTTAGGGTAAAAATAGTAAAAAGATTAAAAAGGGTAAAAATAAAATCTAATTAATTAAAAAAAAGGGGATTGAAAATGTAAAAAAATAGGTAAAAAGGGCAATGAGGGATACAACTGTATTAATTTAAATTTTAAAAGGGTAAAATTGCATAAGGGGCAAAAAAAGGGTAAATATTAAATACAACCAATTTTTAAAAGTATTTTTAAACACTTTTAAGTTAACCATTTTAACCCGTTTACCCTTTTAACCTCTTTAACCCTTTTAACCCTTTTTTCATTCAAGATACATTTTGCCCTTTTCAACCTTTTGGCACATTTTACTCTTTTTAGCCACTCCAACTTTTATCTCTTTTGCACTTTTGTACTTTTGCCCTTTTTCCCTCATAGCCTTTTTGCTTGTTTTACCCTTTTAATCTTTTTTATACTGTTTAGACCTTTTATCCCTTTTACTTATTTTATTGCTAAACATTTTTGATTGGACTTATTTTTACCCATTTTGCCCTTTTTACACCTTCTCACATTAAGTACCTGGCCTTGCTCAAGACAAATATTTTAGGGTAAAAAAGTTAAAAAAAGGCAAAAAGGGTAAAAATTAAATCTAATACATTTTTTCAAAGCTAATAAGGATTAAAATTATATAAAAAAAGGCTATCAGGTAAAAGGAAAAAAGGTATAAAGGAAATCTAATGAAAATTAAAGAGGTATAAAGGTTACAAAGGGTAAAAAAAACCACACAGAAAAGAGCTATAATAATTGTATCAATTTCATCTCTTCCATTGCTCGGGCTTAAAATTTTGAAATTCTATGTTCTTAGAGGTATTTCGGCTCTCCAGTAATGTCTGTTGACATACATGTTGAGGTTATATTTAGTATAAATCACACCAAAAGTGTTTTTTATATTAATTTTAGGAATCTTGAGGGAAAACCTCCCTTCCAATTTACTGCTTCTCATTTTGAAATTTAAGGATCAGACCTTAATAATTGTTTGGGGTGGTTCTTATACCCGCCTGACAAATTTTAATCTTCTACCACATTGAAAAGTAATTTAATATTTTAGTTTTGTAAATTGTAAACCCCCTTACCCCCCTTTCCATCCAAACAAATCCTAATTAGAAAAATCTTGAATTTTAAGAAGAATTAAGTTATCTGGAGTTGTCCTTCTACCTGTCTACTGAATTTAAATTTTCTACCACACCTAGAAATGTATTTTTCTGTCGAGGGCCCCGGCCTCCACGCCCCCTTGCCCCTGTTTACCAAAGTCCCAATTAAGTATTTAACATTTTCAGCCCCTAATATTTATTTGGAATGGTATTGTTTCCTGTCTGCCAAATTCCAGCTTTCTACCACACGAGGAATTTGTTTTTCCTATTAGTTTTAAAAATTTTGAATCCCCCAAATTCCTTTTTAAAATTTAAAATTTTAAGATCTATTGCGTTATCTGAAGTTGTCTCTATAACTGTCTACCTCACCTAAAAAGTTTTTTTCAAGTTAGAGAATCCCCATTTCCTGAAGCCCCATTTTGAAATTTTCACATTTTAGATTTTTCTAGCTATATGGGGCCATCTTGATGAGTGAGTTTGTAGTTTTTGCCTTTTATTATATAGATTATCGACACACTACGTCAATTTTACTGTGGATCCTCGCCTCCCCCACTCGAAACATTTGTTTTATATCCCTGGTAAGTATGCATTAATTAAGGATGACTAAAGTAAAATAATCCATTACCAGGCCTAATTATTTAGATTATAGTATATAATAAAAAAAGTCCAAACAAGATAGAGTTTAGCCAAATTGTATAAATATGTAGTAATCCTTAAAGCCGTTTATATTATTTTCAAAATATTTAAATACAACCTTTGCTGCTCAAAAGGTAGCAGCATAATGTTTCGGGTTATAAAGAGCTGTACTCACTGATTAATCCAGATCACTGAGTGTCTGTAAGACATAGAGTTGTACTCACCTACCAATCCAGACCACTGAGTGTCTATGAGACATAAAGTTGTATTCACCTATCAATCCAGACCACTGAGTGTCTGTAAGGCAGAGTTGTACTCACCTACCAATCCAGACTGCTGAGTGTCTGTAAGACAGAGTTGTACTCACCTACTAAACCAGACCACTGAGTGTCTGTAAGACATAGAGTTGTACTCACCTACCAATCCAGACTGATGAGTGTCTGTAAGACATATAAAGTTGTACTCACCTACCAATCCAGACCACTGAATGTCTGTAAGACATAGAGTTGTACTCACCTACCAATCCAGACCACTGAGTGTCTGTAAGACATAGAATTGTACTCACCTACCAATCCAGACCACTGAGTGTCTGTAAGACATAGAAAGTTGTACTCACCTACCAATCCAGACCACTGAATGTCTGTAAGACATAGAGTTGTACTCACCTACCAATCCAGACTAATGAGTGTCTGTAAGACATATAAAGTTGTACTCACCTACCAATCCAGACCACTGAATGTCTGTAAGACATAGAGTTGTACTCACCTACCAATCCAGACTGATGAGTGTCTGTAAGACATATAAAGTTGTACTCACCTACCAATCCAGACCACTGAATGTCTGTAAGACATAGAGTTGTACTCACCTACCAATCCAGACTACTGAGTGTCTGTAAGACATATAAAGTTGTACTCACCTACCAATCCAGACCACTGAATGTCTGTAAGACATAGAGTTGTACTCACCTACCAATCCAGACTACTGAGTGTCTGTAAGACATATAAAGTTGTACTCACCTACCAATCCAGACCACTGAATGTCTGTAAGACATAGAGTTGTACTCACCTACCAATCCAGACTACTGAGTGTCTGTAAGACATATAAAGTTGTACTCACCTACCAATCCAGACCACTGAATGTCTGTAAGACATAGAGTTGTACTCACCTACCAATCCAGACTACTGAGTGTCTGTAAGACATATAAAGTTGTACTCACCTACCAATCCAGACCACTGAATGTCTGTAAGACATAGAGTTGTACTCACCTACCAATCCAGACTGATGAGTGTCTGTAAGACATATAAAGTTGTACTCACCTACCAATCCAGACCACTGAATGTCTGTAAGACATAGAGTTGTACTCACCTACCAATCCAGACTACTGAGTGTCTGTAAGACATATAAAGTTGTACTCACCTACCAATCCAGACCACTGAATGTCTGTAAGACATAGAGTTGTACTCACCTACCAATCCAGACTGATGAGTGTCTGTAAGACATATAAAGTTGTACTCACCTACCAATCCAGACCACTGAATGTCTGTAAGACATAGAGTTGTACTCACCTACCAATCCAGACTACTGAGTGTCTGTAAGACATATAAAGTTGTACTCACCTACCAATCCAGACCACTGAATGTCTGTAAGACATAGAGTTGTACTCACCTACCAATCCAGACTGATGAGTGTCTGTAAGACATATAAAGTTGTACTCACCTACCAATCCAGACCACTGAATGTCTGTAAGACATAGAGTTGTACTCACCTACCAATCCAGACCACTGAGTGTCTGTAAGACATATAAAGTTGTACTCACCTACCAATCCAGACCACTGAATGTCTGTAAGACATAGAGTTGTACTCACCTACCAATCCAGACTGATGAGTGTCTGTAAGACATATAAAGTTGTACTCACCTACCAATCCAGACCACTGAATGTCTGTAAGACATAGAGTTGTACTCACCTACCAATCCAGACCACTGAGTGTCTGTAAGACATATAAAGTTGTACTCACCTACCAATCCAGACCACTGAATGTCTGTAAGACATAGAGTTGTACTCACCTACCAATCCAGACTGATGAGTGTCTGTAAGACATATAAAGTTGTACTCACCTACCAATCCAGACCACTGAATGTCTGTAAGACATAGAGTTGTACTCACCTACCAATCCAGACCACTGAGTGTCTGTAAGACATATAAAGTTGTACTCACCTACCAATCCAGACCACTGAATGTCTGTAAGACATAGAGTTGTACTCACCTACCAATCCAGACTGATGAGTGTCTGTAAGACATATAAAGTTGTACTCACCTACCAATCCAGACCACTGAATGTCTGTAAGACATAGAGTTGTACTCACCTACCAATCCAGACCACTGAGTGTCTGTAAGACATATAAAGTTGTACTCACCTACCAATCCAGACCACTGAATGTCTGTAAGACATAGAGTTGTACTCACCTACCAATCCAGACTGATGAGTGTCTGTAAGACATATAAAGTTGTACTCACCTACCAATCCAGACCACTGAATGTCTGTAAGACATAGAGTTGTACTCACCTACCAATCCAGACTACTGAGTGTCTGTAAGACATATAGAGTTGTACTAACCTACCAATCCAGACAACTGAGTGTCTGTAGGACATAGAGTTGTACTCACCTACCAATCCAGACCACTGAGCTGGAGGCCGCCACTCCGGGAAGTGTTTGGGAAACAGTTTCTCGGTCCAGTTCGTTTGAAGTGTCAGGTTGTATACTGCCAGGTTGTCCCCGTGGCAAGCGTCCTTAGCCGCCACTGCGCACACCAGCAGAACCGCCATCGCCACAAGGATCTTTGACCGCATCCTTTCTTCCTTCCTGAGCATCGACAGCGAGACAGGTTCCGTGATAGTCAATTCGATCTTCCACGGTATTCGAACCCGGTCTACTCCAAGGTTATCGTCATAGAGCTGGACACTGGACTAACTCAATAATATATATCCCTTCCCTTATATGGATGGGTATAGCAGAGTTGTCGCGCATGCGAATCAGCTTGTGTGAATTATCAACACAGATTATATAGGAGAAACTTCAATTTGTTTCCTTTATCGTAAGAGCCGCAAAATAATTATGCTATCACAAAACTGTAGTAACTATTTAGCAGATTTTATTTCTGCCTGCATTTATTTCGTCTTTTTCTGTATTTCTACGATGAAAAGGGAATAATGTTTGGCGGTGGAAATTCAGAGAAGATAAAAGTGTGATGAATGAATAAAGAAATGAAGAGATAAATTAATTTTCTTCCGCCCAGACTTAATCTAATTATTTTTTAAGTTTAGATTAATGTCCTTCACTTCCACTCACATTACATTATTATCAAAGCGTAGTTTTCATATATAAAATAACCCTTTTAAAAGTGTTATTAAAAGGGGGACATGTTTGGGCAAGGTAAGGCTACAAACATAAGTCAATAGTATTCGTTTTCACGTTGAGTAAACATCCCCTCGTCTAAAATGACCACGGTATACGTGAAATAACCTATGATAAAATGACCACAGTGTGCGTGACAACACCTCTTTTTAAATGACCTTGATGTACGTAAAATAGCCTATTATATAATTATCACAGTGTACGTAACAGTACCTCAGCTATAATGACCTCAGTGTACGTGACAGTACCTCAGCTATGATGACCACAGTGCATGTGGCAGCTTCAGCTATAATGACCGCATGCTGCACAGCGTGCACGAGAATCTGTCCTTATGGGAAGCTTGGAGAGAAATTTAAATGTTTAATTTTTTGTGATTTTGCCCATCCCGACAGTAGTTCACGACATCCGCCATTTCTGAATATTAACACTAATGTAAATATTGTCGAAGAACGTCCAGGACTGTTGGTGTTTGGTTCACATCGAGAGTTTGTTAAGCTTGCCGTGAACGTGGTATATCTGTAGCTATGTACAATTATCCCTCTATAATCTATATACTTGTCTCGTGAGCAGGTCCCGTTCACACGGTAACGTCGGACCTGTAACTGGTGTTCGAAAAAGAGTATGGATGACTGTGGTCTCGCACCCGAAGAGCCCTCTTATGCCTCTCAGGAGAGGCTCTGCCATTGGTCGAGACGTCACCATGGCAACGGTTCAGCGTCCATCGCCTTGAGACAGTCGACGGTCGGCTTGGATTCACAAGGGCACAGCTGGTCTGGGTATAAAATAGATGTGGGTCATTATACCTTAAGGTTCCTAAGGTACTGGTTCCAGTGGACAACATATAATGTATGCTTCTAAGAGCTATCCTATTATAATTATAGAAAAAAAAAGCAACAAGTAGATTCAAGACCTTTTAATTAACATCCTTGTGGATTTTTTTTGGCCACAATTTCTTAATACCCGTCCGGGCTATACGCATACGTATTAATCACGATAATGTGTTAGGCCTAGAGATGAGGAAGGTTAAATTTATATGAAGTGTACTCGTATTTGCGTGGAAGGTGACTGAAAAAATACCCTCAGTACACCTGACCAATATTCGAAACTCGATCTCCTCGTCATCGGCAGTCTAGTATACTGCAAGAATAGCGCCTTAGACCATGCGGCCACCGAAGCGGGTCCCACAAAGTATCCATCAGACACTAAAGTAGTATGATGACGTCTGGCCTCCTATGACGTAATCATAAGACACTCAATAGTATGATGACGTGCCTCACATGATGCACCCACTTGACACTCAGCAGTTTGATGACGTCTTGCCTCATATGACGTGTCCAGCAGACACTCAGTAATATTATGACGTGATACCTCACATGACGTATCCAGCAGACACTCATATTCAGGACTACTTCATTTGCTCGTATAATTTAGGCCACACAAGAAGGTAAGTAATGAATGTCTGTCCCAGTCCAGTTCCTATTACAAGGTCGGCTATGTGTGCGTCTCAAGGTGGCCATGATGACCCTGGGTAGTGACGTAATTACATTTGCAGGGTCCCAGTTCGACCCTCGTGAAGTGACATTGAGCTTTTATTGGCCCCGCCCCGTCTGATGGAAGAGTTCTTATTCTCGGAGACTGTTCACCATCTGGTTTGCGGATTCCTGACTCACAGACCCCTGGCTCGTAGACACTTGGTTCTCAGACACCTATCTCACAGACACCTGACTCACATACCCCTGACTCGGAGACACCAGTCCTGTCTCGCAGACATCTAATATACCCTTGACTTGCAGACACCTTAATCGCAAACACCTGGCTCGCAGACACTTGGTTCTCAGACACCTATAGTACAGGCACGTTACTCGTAGACCCATGTATTTTAGACTATTGGATGGCAGATATTAAGCTCAAAGGTTCTCAATACAGCTGGATTGTAGAACATAGCTCGCAAACCCATATATCTCAGACACCTGTATCTCAGATTAATGAACGGCAGATACTGTCCTTTCCCGGTTAAGAGCCTATTTCACCGGCCGTTGAGCTTTATATCTGGCCTGTGAATCACCGGAAACGAGGGGGTACATTCTATTCAATTTAGCTTCCATTTCTTTAGCCCTGAAGAGCAAAATACTTTAGCAGATTTCTACAAAAGTACTCATTTATCAGATTATTTTAATATCTGAAAAGTATAAATCATTTATATTTAATCACCACGATAATACATAGAAACCATCAACCATATTGAACTATGATAAAACAATATATTAGACTATTTTTGAGTGTTCCTGTAAAGATTACAGTCGTGGTGAATTACATTTGGGCCAGCTTTCAGTTCTCAAAATACGTCACTTTACGACCTACTCTCACATATTCGTTACTTTCCATAGGCCCATCTTTACTCCAGGCCCTAGACACGGTTTACAAGGCTATGAATCATCCTATTCTGAAAGATTTATCCGGAAGAATTTTTTTATTTGTTGATTAATAAAGAAGTTTCCGGTCAGTTATTTTGATAATAAATTATGCTGAAAGCTTACACTCGGCAAACACTTCCGGAAAGGATCTTCTAGAAAATACATAAATATTAAAATCTATTGTCAACATTGATAACATTGAACTCAATTATTAGTTTTAATTTGTTGTTTTTATTACTTTCTATAAAATGTAGTAGCTGCAGATTTCATGACTTGTCCTATGAATATACGAGAGTATATAGAAGTAGTTGTAGTAAATAGCTCACGTCATATAAATATTTAACAAATCAGCCAGCCTGAGACTTGATGGGGTTATGGCAGAAGTTATTTAACGGGCCATTGTTTTACCGGGTGACACTGGGTAGTAGCCCAGGCTCACACGAACCAACATATAGGCGCTGAGTCTGTCTATAACGGAAGTGATGGGCTCTTGAGCGGGCAGTAACTCACCTTGTTGGAATATTCAAATAATGTTCTTGACCTTGGTCCATGTTTTTGGAGTCACGCCCACTTTGTTAGTCATCAAACACTAGACCCGGATCTTCAAGGTGACAATATGAATGGGGCCATCATACATTTTATGACTGTAATAACTTACGACCTACATAACTGCCGTGAATAATGTGAGAGAGGTAGGAGCTTAATGAAGCAGGCTGCTACTTCTTGTTCAAGTGTCAGTACATGGTTGGCCTTAGGGACAGTTTATCTGGATGCATCCCTGAGGTCCTAGGGGCAGTTTGTCTGGATACATCCCCGAGGTGCTAGGGACAGCTTGTTTGGGGACATTCCCGAGGTCCTAGGGACAGCTTGTTTGGGGACATTCCTAAGGTCCTAGGGACAGTTTGTCTGGAGACATCCCCGAGGTCCTAGGGACAATTTGTCTGAAGACATCCCGAAGTTATAGGGACAGTTTGTCTGGAGACATCCCCGGGGTCCTAAGGACAGTTTGTCTTGATACATCCCGAAGTTATAGGGACAGTTTGTCTGGAGACATCCCCGGGGTCCTAAGGACAGCTTGTCTGGAGACATC
Source organism: Timema bartmani (assembly GCA_902151455.1). NCBI lineage: Eukaryota > Metazoa > Arthropoda > Insecta > Phasmatodea > Timematidae > Timema > Timema bartmani. The sequence continues at coordinate 44,808 of CABFWB010000273.1, forward strand.
CCTGAATGTACTAGGGACAGTTTGTCTGGAGACATCCCCGGGGTCCTAAGGACAGTTTGTCTTGATATATTCCTGAGGTCCTAGGGACAGTTTGTCTTGAGACATCCCTGAGGTCCTACGGACTGTTTATCTGGAGAAATTTCCGGGGTCTTAAGGACAGTTTGTCTTGAGACATCCCCAAGGTCCTAAGGACATTTTGTCTTGAGACATTCCCGAGGTCCTAGGGACTGTTTATCTGGAGACATTTCCGGGGTCCTAAGGACAGTTTGTCTTGATATATTCCTGAGGTCCTAGGGACAGTTTGTCTTTAGACATCCCTGAGGTCCTAGGGACAGTTTGTCTTGAGACATTCCCGAGGTCCTAGGGACATTTTGTCTGGATATATTCCTGAGGTCCCAGGGACATATCCGAGCACCCCCACAAGGTCTTAGGATCAACTGGTGGTCCATGTGCTAGGAAATCACAGATATAGGGCATCCATGGTTGGATGGGTAGTAGGTAAAAGCTAGCTGAAGGTTCTTCAATAAAAAATATTGGTTTAAATTCATATTTTTGGAAATAATTAATATTGGTTTAGTAATACTAACTTATCAATACATCAAGTGCTATCAAACAATTCTAAGGAATGAGTATTTCTGTATAATTGGCGTTTTCGTAACTTGTTAAAGAACCAAATATATTAATAAAACTAATATTTTTTTGTTTTACAGTTGTGGCAACAATAGATATTAATTAGATGAAATAATACATACATACTTAATCACGCCGTTCTCTTACCGGAGTAGGCAAGAAACTGTGCATATATTAAAAAATATATAATAAATTAAAAATGATTATATTCACATTTGTATCTTGTTATAACTGGCAACCAAAATGAATAAATGCTTTTTATATCTTAGGGAAAGTGCCATACAAAATTCTAGTTTCAAGATGAAACGTTTTTGTGTTGTAAACAGCGCATGAACACAACTGATAAGATGAATTGTACAACGTCATCAGCCATTCTTGTTTAAGCTGGTTCACCATCTTGATTTATGGAAATTTTAGAAGCTCTAGTTTGAAAAGCATTTTTAAGTGAACTACAGAAGCCGCTTCCAATAAAAAAAGAACCATCCAAACTGTTATTTTCATAACTTCATGTTTCAATAATGTATAAATGTTTAGGAATTAAAAACAAATTGTTTGTGTGAAAGTTTTGAGTGCCAAAAGTAACAACTAAACAGCATAATAAGTTCTTGCAGATCATTTGGTTTGGCGAATGGTTGCGTACATGATGACCTTTCCTAGCTGTCAGAAACCACCCTTCGAACCATCGATGCCCTATAACTTCTTGGTGTTCCAAAGGGATGGTAACCTTTACTGTACGTTCTTACACCTCAAGGGGTGGAGGAAGCGGGTGACCAACAGGGTTGCCGAGCTCGCAGGAGCACACCATCCTTCTGATACTGTACAATAAATACATAAATAATAATTCATATTTGAGGTAAAGTATGGGTCATATTTTTACTCTTTATTCTCGAATCTTTACATAGATTCAAATACCATCATTTTGTATATGTCCATTAGGCTTACAGCCAGTACAGTAGAAACGTGTTCATTCGAATTTAATTGGAGCAGGTACAATCCGGGTATAAATTCCAGATAATCTTTGATATTTAGGCAGGCACAAAGCTAGACACAGACAACATTTCGTGGAAATAAGACATTTCACTAAGACGTAGAGGCGTAGAAAGGGAGTTTTAGGGGGCCCAACCCCCTATAATTTGATGGAACCCCCCTCCTCTAGGGAAAGGTAAAGTAACATTTTCTATTGGACCCACACTCCTCCAAGAAAAATTTGCTTTTCACGCCCTTGACTATGATACAGCATCGTATTATACAAAATGGGGAATACGATGAGATTTTTTGTTACTGACAAAGACAGAAATAGATTTACAGCTTGTTAAAAAAATCCTACCCTTTAAAGGAAACTGTACTTCATATGTATTGTATTTTGTAGGATTTTGTAGGTTGTAATATAAGATTTTCTGCTAATATCAATTAATAATAAATTTACAATCTTAAAACATTCAAGGATTTAAAAAAATGCAATGATCAAGTTATTATTTTTCGTATAAATTTTAGACGAAATATACTAGCCTTTAATACCAAACTAAGTCTCGAAACTATATAAAAAATTGTCAAATTTAAATGTTTTAAATCTTGTATACGTTATTTAAAAATCCGATTAGCATTAATCAATAAAAATAACGGACACGGACATCCATTAATTTTTGTCATGTAAATACTTTTTTCAAGGTTTTCAGACAATGTATGGACCAACATTTTGCGATAGGTCTGCTAAAATGGAAGTTCACCCGGGGATAAAACTATGCATAAGACAGACTGGACATAAACAATACACGATGGACACTGTGCTTCTAGGTGTCACGGGTGAGGACTACTAGCACCTGGGACCACATCCATTCCCGGAAATATGGAGGCCCCATTTTGGCCCAATCGGATTTTAAGTCCAAGTCAAACTAATGGAGATATTTATAATGGTAAATTTTCTTTCTTGAAAAATTTCCTCTAATTTTTATCGATTTTTTTTTTATCTATTTAAATAAAACGAATACATTCGATATTTCCGTAGCTTTAAAGTTTCTTCTTCTTCAGTTAAAATTTTTCCAAGTTTTTTTTAATACCAGAGATACAATAAATCAAAAACAGCGATTACAGTTCTCTTCTTGCACTCAAGTATCAAATATTGTGCTTGGGGGTTGATTGTGCCCCTAAGGTCGAGTCTGCTATTCAATATACTTACATCATATTAATGTTACTTTAATGTTATGACTAAATACTTTACCATTACAGCCCCTCCCTCTGAGACTCAATGTTCTGACATTTTAACCAGAACATTTTCAGGATAACTTAATGGAACAGATTTCCATTAAACACGTATTGATTTTTTTAAATTTATACACATGAAAAATGTTTATCTATAAAAAATAGGTTGTTGGAGCTCGATTCATCGTTGCTGCTGAGCACAGACAAGGACTTTGGGGTGGCTAAGACCCTGGTTAAAATCCAGTTTAATTCACAACATAAAATACTGTTTAGGACTTTATTAAGATCCACACATACACATACACATACGCGCGCGCGCACACACACACACACACACACACACACACACACACACACACACAC
>CABFWB010000273.1:48679-101093 GCA_902151455.1 Timema bartmani
CACACACACATACACACACACACACACACAATGGTTTCATCATTTTGTAGTTATATTTGACACGTTTTACTCTCTGATCTAAAAATACAGTTTGGTTGTTATTCTTATAAAATAAACAAAAGTCAATACCGCATTTTTTATATTGGTTTTAGAAATAATCATCTAATTGTGGTAATGAGGGAATATAGTTGTTATGACTTGTGTTGGTAGGATGCTTTCTTAATAAACCTATTACTACTAGAGAACTCACCAAATCTGCAACATTGTTGTCTTTAATGACGTAACGATCACATATACTTTTTTTTATCGCGCTCGAATCAGAGCCAATGCCTAAGCAAAAACCGTAGATTAGTTTAAAGTGAATTGCTTTTGTAAAAACACATATTTTTTTTAACCACAGTTTTGACTATGTTTGATCATAGTCTTAAAAGGCAGAGCCGTATTCAGAAATATATTATTTAGAGTTGTTTTTATATCTACGGTGATTGTAAACCAACAGAATACGGCAAAGAATAATTTTTTATTAAATTCCTTTTTAATATTCTAAACTTGGGATTGTTAGTATTTGGAATTTTACAAGCTGCTATAATACACATTGAGACCCGCCTCGGTGGTGTAGTTGTCTAACGCGCTAGTCGTGTTGAGCTTGACTGCCGAGGACAGAAAGATCGAGGTTCGAATCTCGGTTGGGTGAACTAGGAGAGAGGATATTGTGTAAGGAACGAGCTTTGTTGTAATTACTTTTGAAATGAAGTTTGGCATAGTTAGGTATCAATTGTTTAGATATACATTGGTGGTTAAACCATAAATTGGCATTGATTTTACTCAATTTGATTTTGGTGTTGAGATATTGAAAGTATTTACTAGCTTTGGAAGCTTCAATAATTGTATTTATATTCATATTATCTTTAGTAAAGAGAGGTTTTTCCTAAATGGTCTTTCACTCTCCCTCCACGCAAATGCGGGTTCACTTCCTCTAATTCAACCTTCCCAATTCCTAATTCATTAGCGTAATTAGTACTTAAGCGTATAACCCGAACGGGTATTAAGAGGCGGTGCTTAGTAATAATAATAATAATAATAATAATAGACATTGAGAATAAATACAAAAATATTTTATCAATCAAATTTTCAAAGAATGGGTGAGGGTGAGGGCTTCAAACCCTATAAACCATTTCCCTAGGTACAGTCCTGTTAAAACGTACCCTCAAGATGGGGATGCAGGGAAAACGAGAAAGGATCGGATTTTCTTGCAGTTTTTATATAGAACTTTTTTTTTGTAAAAAAAAATCCTTTATAACAAACATAGAGTTTAATTTTCTTCACATGGTAACTTCAATATTTCTTGAATATCTATCAAGGGTGTTTAATGACAATTTTTTCCTCTTCATTTAAAAAGTTTTTCATCTAATGCCACTATGCACATGTTGAGTATTCAACAAACTGTTGATATCACCATGTGAAGAAAATTAAACTCTATATTTGTACTAAAGCAATATTTTATTTATTTTGGTAAAAAAAAGTTTTGTTATAAAACTAAAAAAACGCAGACCTTTTCTAGCTTTACCTGTATCCCCACCTTAACCTATTTACACAAAGTTGCGGCTAACAATTTAAAAAAGTAGAGGTAAAAACATTAAATTTCAGCCGTAATGATTAACGTGAGATCTTCTACCTATAAACAGATCTTGCCTTAATTCACACAAATGACTGGAAGCTGTTTATATCAGTGACGCGAGCTAGGAGAGGTCAACTGCAAAGGTTCTGAGTTCATAGTCCTGTGACAGCACGGCTAATAATACACAGTCTCCTTACACCAGAGTTAAGGGGGCGAAGACTGTCTTGGGTCTATTGCCTACATCTGAGATGTCACCTCAGTGACTCCTGACTAGCTGACACAGTGGGATATGACACTTGGGTCGTTATTAAGCTTTCATTATATATTTACGAACATCTCTTTCCTCTATGAAGGTTTAGACTAAACACATTCTACTATATGCGAAGTATTAATGGTTTGATGTAAGTTATAGTTTTAAAACTAGCTTTGGCTTTACAGAAAAACAGGTTCTTTTCTCAACACCAAGGTATTTTGATGTTTCAATCTTACTCTTAGCGATTGAATGCTCTTGAACAATATTTCCCCTCGCCTTTTGTGGTTATTGTCAACCCTTAATAACAGAGGTAATTTGTTTTATTACAATCATAAAATACAGGCATTAGAAAACTGTCTGACTATGGTACTATGATGTGTGTTTGATTCAGGTATACAATGTTTTTGATCCAACGATAACCTATTGGATGACCCTCCAACTATTATTCAAATGATATCACTTAATGTCATTAACATGCCTTCAAGCAATACACAGCTATCTTAGTCTATTTCACCCTACACTTTGGGACACTGCTGTGCAGTAAAAAGCAGTTGCCTAGAGAGATCAGGTCATCAAAATAATCAAGAGCTCTTCCCACGACCAGATGACTTTATATTTTCTCGTCACGAGTCAGACCCATCCTGTTTTATTGGAAGCACTGCAAGGTAGTGTAGGTCCCTGGTGGCAGGTACACGCTCAGTTTAACCAACACACTGCCCCTTTCGATGGCCCCTTGTAATTTTGCACTAGGTATTCCCAGCCCAGAACACTCTGGATTATCTCCTCCAAGTGGGCGCCGCCACTGCTGGGCCCCACACAAGGCCCCGGGGTCCCAGAGCCGGGATGACGCGGCTCCTATCACTTCCACGCGGTGCCTCAAAGGGAAGGGCCAGTCGATAGAGGGATCAAACCGTCCCCTGGTGAGGCCTGCGTGAACCATCAGGCTTGAGGAAGGCTGGTTCGGCGACACGCGCAGATACATGCGGTACCCGGGTGGCGTGTAGAAACTGGGGCTCCTGAGGGCGGGTCCCGGGGACCAGATGGTCATTTTGGTGGTAATGTCTTCCACCCGCCAGTAGTACGTGAACACTGGGTTATCCACACCTGGCTGGTTGTTGACGGTACAGTTGAACTTGTCCACCTCCTCATCTCTTGGGCTAGGAACTACCAGGAGAACATAAATATCAAACATATACGTCTTATCCCTTCCACCAGCTTGTAACACATGAATGACTGAACACCTACTCATCTCTGGAGCTAAGAACTACTAGAAGATCATTAATATAATGCAGAAACTACGTATAACTTTTACCCTTCAGTAGTACATAAATGACTGGCCACCTCCTAATCTCTGGATCTTGTGACTACAAGGAGAAAACAGGTGTCAAGCATGTAGTGCCTATCACACCACCAGTAGAGTATGAACGACTCGCCACTTCCTAATCTATGGAGCTGGGAGCTACCAGCAGAACAAAAATATCAAGCAGCTACTCCTTACCACTTCCAACCCCCAGTAATACCTTAATATCCGGCCATCTCCGGCGCTGCGAGCTATCAAAGGAACATATGTATCTAGCAGGTGTTCATAGCCAACCTCTCACGAATGATTTATAGGTATATGTTCAACCCAAGTGATGATTACAAATAATATTATATCACTATCAACTTTTATTAGAGATAATAAAACCAAGAAAAACTCCACTCTACAAATTTATATTTAGCACGGGTAAACATTTTATCTCCCAAACTAGACAATATACAAGTGTGAGACAGAACAATGTCCTCTCGCTGTGAACATGTTGTCATGTACTCACCTGGGACTAAGAGTGACTGAGTGTCCTCTTTCTTCTGAGTCCTGACAATCTTGTTAGGGAGTAATAAGCCATTCGAGGTTCTGTCCTGAGCTCTGTTTGAATGATCTGAGGTGTCTTGATCAAGCCTAGTGATCAAGTCCTGAAGAATTCCTCGGACTTCCTGAAGTTGTCGACTCAGACCTGTCTCCATCTCCAGCAGTTTTACCTCCACGTCCTCTATAAAGTAACATCACTGATGGACATGGACATTAATAATGCCTGATTCAATATTATATACCTGCCTCCAAGTAGTACAGTCAAGTCCCTCTACAAAGGAACATTACTACTAGGCATGGATAGTACTAATATTCAGTACTATTAGTTATTAAGTTAATGGCAGGTTGAATGTGCTCGAAGTAAGAGCTATTATCATTTTTAACTAAAAGCTAAAAAACGCACGAGAAGCCTCATTAGTAAGGCAGTTAAAGAATATCTTTATAATGGTCTCTGCTCCAAATTCTTCCCACTGGGACTCTAATGCCATCATTGAATTAACGCCTGTAATAAACCACATCTTGAATGTTTTATGTGTTAGAGTAATGTAATGACCCACACGTGTTCGTTTATAAATATGACAGCCTTCATCAAGAAGTAAAACTTTCTTCAGCATGAAATCTTCTGCCTCTATCAAGAAGGTCATATGTCCTATCACTATCAAGAAGGTCCTCTGTCCTGCCTCTATCCTTTGACTATCAAGAAGGTCCTTTTTCCTGCCTCTATAACGAAGGTCCTCTTCTACTTTTACTATCAAGAAGGGCCTATGTCCTGCCTCTATCTAGAAGGTACAGCTATTTCTCTTGGGTAATCCTTTTGCCCTGCTCCATAATATAACTGCTATGTTTTTTTAATTGCAAAAAATGTATATCCCAAATAGGCCCAGTCAACCAAAACCTAGCTCTACTCAGACCTGAATAGTCATGTAATGGGATAACTACCGTCATATAACACACTTTGGTTACTCACGAGCACTGCAGAGGCCGGTGAGTACCCTGGTGACAGTGGCACTCGCTGTGGCTACAATTTCTTCTGTCGTCACGCGGCAGGTAGAGTGTTGCGTCTCTAGTACCTGACCAGGGTCCCCGGCCACACACAGAGATACTGCCACCATGAAACGCCACATCCTCAGAAATAGTTGACAGGCCCTGTCAATGACAGAACAGTTACTTTGACCACGCAAGGGAGCATTACTCGTCACAAGCTCGTCATATGTTTTCAACTTGCCACGGACTGAGCCTGTAGCTGTTCCCTCGCCGGGTTCATGGTGGAAATAGCCCTTACCCCCCTCACCGTGGCGGCAAGACGAATCTCTTGGAACTGGACCAAAACCCTGGTCCACGTGGACTGGGACCTACCGGGGATGAGAAAGATTTTGTGTGCCAATAAGGATTTAAGAGTTCAAGCGAGCTTGGAATGATTATCATCGAAATTTATTATTTGTTTGGAAACCATCTGTACGCTCTTGATTAACAACAACAACAACAACAACAACAACAACAACAACAACAACAACAATAATAATAATAATTATTATTATTACTACTACTTTTCTCCACTTTTCATACCAATCCTTGACCGATTCTGTTTCTGTGGTAAATAATATAATTACATTAGTAAAAATATGTTATCATAAATCATGTTCTTGATTAGTTTGAAATAAAGAACCCATTAAAAAGTAGGCCTATTTATTATTCAAATTATGTTTCAAAATTGGTCACCATTTTATAAATGATTATAAACAATTTTATTAGACAAATTATTTTATGGTTTTTTGTCATCGCATTTTACTGCTCGTTCGGGTTACATGTATAATTATGTAATAATTACGCTAATGAGCTAGGGATGAGAAAGGTTGCATTTATAGCAAGTATATACACATTTATGTTGAAGGAGGGTGTAAAACTATTTAGAAAAAAACTACCCTCAGTCCCTCAGTACACCCGACCTGTATTCGAACCTCGATCTACCCATCATCGGCAGTCTATTCTATTGCACGAGTGACGCCTTAGACCAGGGATGGCAAATCTATGCCACACAGTGCCATGCGAACATGATTTGGGTGGCACGTCAACATGCAAAAAATTAAACAGTAAATAAAACTTTTCCCAACGTGGTCTAATTTTTTTGAAGTCAATAAAATTTAGACAGCCATGTCATTCACATGTCACAATAAACTTGGTGAAGTCAACGGTTAGAAATAGTCTAATGTGCTATTGAAGACAGCAAGTTATGAAGAGAAAAAAATATATCTTGGCTGGTGAAGTGCAAAAAACATGATTCAAACTAATATGGAAAAGATTATGTATTTTTTTGATTTTAGAATTATATAAATTTGCTGTCGTTTCCCCTCTTAAGTTGTATTTTAAATGCTTTTTACCTTAAATTAATATTTTCTAAGGCACTCATTTAGACCATGCGATAGCCGAAGCGGTTTTGATGTTATATTACCTTCAGGTTCTACCCTTGGAAGTGGACTCATGCTAGATATCCCTTAAGAGGGGTGCGAGAATTTGACACCCTCCTTTAAACAAATTTTGGTTGGTAATTCCTTTGTTTCTACCCTTTAGCTTGGGTTTGACGCATATTTACACTAGTGAAATAGGGATAAGGATGCTTGAAGTTAGAAAGAATGTACGCGCATTTGCGAAGAGTAAAAGTGAGAAATAATTTATAAAAAACAAATCTTTATACGGGGTGGGGCAGAAAGTTTTGACACAATTAATAACGCTATATATTTACTATTTTAACTACTAAATTCTTCAAATTAAACTTAAAATAACAAAATATTGTTAATTTTCTACGTACTCTTGATTTATTACTTTAAAAAAAAACAAAAAAACAATGCCCGTAAGATGGACACCATTTTATGCAATACATTGTTGTATGTGCTTCTCAAATCTTGACATGACTTCACGCAATGTCTCTTGTTGAATTACTTTAAGTTCTTTAATTGCTCTTAGGCGAGTCGCGGGAACACCACTCTTTAACATGCCCCACAAGAAAAAGTCCGTGCCGGCCGCCTGAACTGTGGCCGATGTTTGGGCTGTGTGGGTCGTTGGCCCATCTTACTGGAACAACATGTTGTTGGTATCCATTCCCTTACGTTGCAGTTCAGGGGTCAGAAAGGTCGAACAGCAATGGACGTGCTTCACATACGGTTTCCTGGTCACCTTGTTTCACGATTTGTGGACACCACATGGCCACCACGTTCACCAAACTTAATACCTCCGGACTTTTTCTTGTGGGGCATGTTAAAGAGTAATGCTAACGCGACTCAACCAAGAACAATTCAGAAACTTATAGAAATTTTTGTGGAAGCCAAAGAAATTCAATAAGATACATCGCGCAAAGTCATGTCAAGTTTCAAGGAGTGCATACAAGTGTATAGCATATAATGGTGGCCATCTTAAGGATATTTTAAAAAAAATGAAGAAATCAAGGGTATGTAGAAAATGGTCAATCTTGTATTGTTATTTAATTTTAATTTGAAGCATTTAGTAGCAGTAAAATAGTAAACATATTGTGTTATTAAATGTGACGACATTTTCTGACCCACACTGTAGGCCTAAATCAAACATGTATTCGAGCAACTATAGTCAATTCAGTCTATTTCAAGAGAGATACTAAATATCATGCGACTACTTAAGCGGAATACTTTGTTTACCATTTTAACCTTTTATTAAATTTCCACCTTGAAGTTGAGATTTTGACGGGTAGTCAGTCGTGGTGCTAAATAAATTAATCATAATAGCAAAAAGAGGACTTTTAAGAAGAAAAAAGAGTGAATAATTTTCTTTTGAATTTTAACTAAAAAAGTAAAATAAGGCATCACCCTCATAATAAGTGTAATAAATATGTACAGTGCATATATAGTCTTAAAATATTTTAATACTAATATAAAAGCTGTGTATCTTAACTATGTATCTTAACTAGGGATAGGCAATTATCATCGATTCATCGATACATTCATTATATTTTGTAATGTCCCAACTTGTAAACCCCTATGTTGTTTCGAAAAGAAAGGATGAGGCTATAGTTTTAATATTTTATTTGCATTTTATATTTAAATACAGGAATTCTCTTTATTCTATAATATTATTTTTAACTATTCATTTTCATTTCAGAATATTTAAGCCCTTAAGGCAGTTTGGAAGGCAATACATTTATTTTATTTTAATTGTGCTTACTGGGGTGTGCGTTGGATGATGAAACCAAAATGGGAAGAGCTGATATTGCACTTAGTTTTCGTTCTAAGAGAAATACACATTTTCCTTAGTACGGAGCGGTTGCATTGTCCAGCCAACCAGAAAGCCAGAATTCAAACTACTCTCATGTGATAGGTCGAGATTGTTAGTCCACTCTGGTGCAATCGTCGATGTCATCGGAATTTGAAAAAGACGCTAGGCAGAAACAAACTCTGACTGTTACACCAGTAGGAGACGCATATTTATTATAAAAGTGGGAATTGCCTTATATGATAATCGCGTCGATAAGAGTAGCTGAACTAGCCAGGGAAAGATGTTAAGATTATAAGTAATCTTTTCATAGGAAATTATAATTGGCGAAAATTTTATACTTGTCCTCCCAACGAGGGGCCTCACTCGTGTTTTATAAAACGGAGCCCAAGAGTGGGGCTTTCAGCATTTAGAGTATTATAATTTGTTCGGAACTAATCGATTGTCTCTACCGATTCAGAGGATCACAATGCATCGAGGGAATCGATACATCTTTCTCTCGATTATTAAATAATCTAATCGAATAATCTGCTTGAAAAATAATATTTTAATTTTTCCAAAAAATATCCCTCATTTAATAACTTTAAACATATTGAGGAATTGCATAAATTAATAAGGATGATAAATCTAAAACAAATCAAATTCTGGCTAAAGGTTTTGGCTGTTGTATTACTGCATTCAGAGTATCAAAATTTAGATGCAACAAAATGATAACATAAAAATGACGCCCAGGATTATTATAAGCAAACGTAGCTATAACATATTAATTAGAGAAGTAAACACATTATTTGGTTCTAATTTTTGACGTATTTGATGATAGGGAAAGGTCGAATCACTAAGAATAACCATTGTTTATCATTTCTATGGGGTAGAGAGCTCAAGTGCAAACTGGGAAGAAAAATTGTGACCACTAGTGAATTTTAAAGATTTGTCGTATTACTGAAAAATTATTGCTTGATAAAAAGCTACTATTTCCCTTTTCTGGTGCTTAAATATTTATATTAAATATATTAGAATTGGTTGAAAATAGAATCGTGTCATGCTAAGAAGATACTTTTCTTTCTTGTAATCCGCGTCCCCTACTGGTTTGTGTCACTCGCATATTTACACTTCTTGTCTAGGAATGAGTAAGATATAATTTAGAGGAAATGTACCCGCATTTGTATGGAGGTAGAGTGGGAAACCATAGGAAAACACCCTAACTAAACCTTACCAAGATTTTGATCTCAAAAAGGTTTACTGAAGGTGCGGTTTTCTAAATGTTTTCTCTCTCTCTTTCTTTCTCTCTCTCCACGCAAATTATTATACATTCATTTTTAATCCCTTTCTCCTCATTCCTGGCCCAGTAGTGTAAATATGCGAACTGGTAGCCTTGGATCATAAAAACTATTTTTCATTATACCAGTCAAGATAGCTTTAATTTATCTCACCGTTACGCACCGTCATTTTACAGCTAAATATCACTTTTAGCACATTTTATAATAATTTTATATTTACTTTATACTTCAATATTGGAATATTTTTCTAAACATCGAATGCGTTGTAAGGAAATTATTTATTTGAAGGGTACGTGTGGTATTTCTCATACTACCTTACACTGTAATTTTTATTTTGAATTAATAAAAGTGGTTTATTATTGAGTGATAGTTTCCAAAATTAGTCCACCTATTAAATATTTTTAGCCAAGTTTTTACATTCATCAAGTCATTTGAATGGCTTTAATCAAGTTTTTACTTTTAATCATTAACTCATTTGTATGTATCTGCGTGTAGACTTAAATATTTCCCGCAATATAGACTAACATGTAATAAATAATACACTTTAAGAGTACGACGTTTTTCAAGCGATTAAGGTGTAGATTATATTCATTTGATGATAATTATTATATGCTTTATTTAAAGCCGGGGTCGTTTTAAGACGTTCGTAGGCCCTAGGCACTTTTATTGATAGAAACCTGTGTGTCCAATATTTTTACTCATTTTTATACTAATTTCATCGTTTGCATGCACAGAAAACTATTAATGAATCTTGAAAATACTCGCAAATTTTAATGCACCGTGAACGCTTCTGAACCTCTATTTACACAATATCCTGGGTCCGCCGATGACATACAATGCAATCATGCATAGCAACATAGCTCTGAAAATAATTTGAAATATTATTTTCTAAAATCGTTCTCCTGTGAAATAAAATAATAACCGTGTCGCAGTGTCATACATACTGTAATATTTGTTGGACAAGACATTGCTGTACGCGGCCGGGAGTAAGGTAAACAAGATGCAGACCATTGAAGATCTCTCACTCTAGTACGGGACTACAGTGTATTTACATTAAACTGAAAGTATCTACTCGACCAGACGTGGGCAAACTGCGGCCCACAACGTCAATTTGTGCAGCCCTCACATCAATTTAAAACTTTCTTGATTTTATTAATAAAAATGACAAATTAAATACATAATCAGTGCGTGTTTTTGAACATGTGAACAAATGATTTATAATGTTACATGTGTGCAGGCATAAGCTTGTGTATACGGTAATTAATGTTGTTATATGACTAATAAATATATTTGTGTGTAAAAATAAAGTTAATTATCTAGTAAATTTAGATTTTTGCCACATGCGGCCCTCGGGGAGAAAGGTTTGCCCGCATCTGTACTGGACATACACTAATGTGTCTATGATTGTATCATTGAGGCTGTTAAGAAAACCGACGACTTAAATTATTGATTTTGTCATTCAAATATCAAAATAAATATTTTAAATTAAAATTGGCTGTTTTACTTTCTTATTTTTTTTTTTTGTTTATGCTTTTTTTCAAGTGTACAATTGTAGGCCTTAAAAGGTTCGTAGAAACCTAAAAAGTTCGTAGGCCTAATAGATAAAGCGGCCCTGTTTAAAGCACAAAATACATAATGGAAAAACAATTAATTTACAAAAATCCCGATTTTTGTTTTTGATAAATCATTTTACCACACAATATTTGTTGTCATAAGTTCACAAATAAGCGCCGTATAGAATAATTTGAAAAGCTTTAAAATCAATCAAACGGTATGTTCAGATCATAAATATAAAACTTATTTTCTGCCGTAAATATTGACAAACTGTAACTGTCGTAAATTTAGTTTTTTATATCATTATTAATACACTATATCAAAATGGACTGACTTAAAATTTGACACGTGAAAATAATAATTTTAATAACTCATTTAACAAACATTGAAACCCTATTGCATCGCATGATAAATAAATGGATGTATGTTGTTTACATGTTTAGGAATAAGGATTACACATTTACATTAAATGTATTCATTATTAAGTTAATAATCAATCTCCAGTCTTCAAAAAGCCTGATTCAAATGAATCGATTATTTGTTGAATGACAATACTTGATTATTAATTGTCATACTAACACTAGTATATACATTTTAATATTTTCGATTTTTGCGAAATAAAGAAAAGCTTTGTGTGCATCGTTGCTCTAAATTAATATTGACAGATCTCAAACAATGAGACTTTTACTGCTATCTTGTGGCAACATTAGGAACTGTTAGTGGAAAGTAGTTACAACTCATGAATGTGGCAGTAGGAGCTCTAGTGGACGAGTTTAAAACATACTATCATGTTTTCTCATGATTATTGGTGCTTCTATCTACCAGATTTTCTTGGTACTATTTAAAGTTCTTGTTGATTTATCTGCACCTAACGGAGGAGATGTAAACTAATAGTAATAATCGGGAAGCGACTTTGTTCACTGCAAAAAAAACAACAACTTGCTTTTATCATACCTTAGCTAGGCTTATACTAAAATATTCCTGAGCGAACGTAAAGTGTTACTGAGTGCGAGTCATTAGTCTCACGCTAAGGTTGACTTCATGTATATACTATAACTAAAAGCAAATATCACATAGCATACGGTGCACAATTCATAATAAAAATACAAGCGTTTATGATGAAACGTAGTGATCAAAATCTTATTAAAATTTATTATTTTTTGGTTTCCAGGAGTTGGTCTAACCTTTTCCTGCCTTTACTCGTCTTTAAACATAATTCTTCTAAAGGCTTACTGGCAAAACATAGTTAATTAAACTGTAGGCCTATATCTTGAAACATAAAATTAAATTAACATCGTGTCTGTATTATTAAATACATTCTCTCCTTCTTTTATTAATTTGTGATGAATATTAGGACAGAACTTCTTCACAATAACATGGTCTAAAATTGAATACTTCCCATTTATTGGCAATCATGTTTACAATCGTTGATATTAACGCTAAAACTTAATTAAGAGAATTCGTTAATAACAAACCAGGCAGGCATTTCAAGCATGAACATAACATATTTTACCTTTGTTGTGTTGAGGATGAAGAAGGAGATTCTGCCAAAGAAAATGATGGTAATTAACGCAAGGGAGGCCAAAAAAGAAATGCGAGGAGCAGATAACAAAAAGTGTGCAAGTGAGAGGAGAAGAATGGACGCAATTAAAGGAGGAAGAGTGGTGGAAGGATAGAGGAAGATGTAGGCATTTTCCTAGAATGACCCGGCTACAGGCTGGAAACAGTAATACTGGCGTTTAGTAGGATAGAAACGTGATAAGTCCAGCCAATAAAAATATCAGTATTAGAGTCCTATAGCGGGGAGCATCGAGCTAATAACATATTCTAATATTTTTTTTCATCGCATCTCACTTACCATCAGTAGTACACTCAATTTAACTATAATAATGGGATGGGGATATGGAGGAGGAAGGTAGAGTTGGTAGGGAATGCACCCATATTTGCACGATGATAAAGGAAGAAACCATTTAAAAATACCTCTACGTCAGTGGCAAACCATACTAAATAAAATAAACCTGATATTTAGTCTTCGTGCCCAACAAAGCAGGTAATATATTTATTTAACATGGTATACATTTATATTATATTATGTAGATTGATACAAATACAATATTATAAAGTAGTTCAGAAACCAACCGGGTTCACTAATTATTTATATAAAGTATTATGTATGGGGGTGAAGCTCACTCCCCAACGCCAAGCATGAAGTTTGTAATATATATTTGGGTGTTAATAATCCTAGAACCAAACAGTTATACTGGAATAGTGGAACTCTTGGTTTTTAAAGTAAGACTCATTTATTAATAAAATAAATTCAGGGAGTAATTTTCTAACTTTAAGAAATTACAAAGTAAATGTGTTAGTTGTTTTTTTATTTCTTCATGTCGTAAAAACATTGTTTTTGTCATCAATAATAATTTTTTAGCGCTGCAGCTTACTATCTGTTCAGGTTATACAACCATAGACTAATTACGCTAATGGTTTTAAAGATTAGTAAGGTTATATTTAGAGGAAGTGTACTTGCATTTGCGTGAAGTGAGAGTTGAAAACCATTTAGGATAAACCAGCCTCGGTACACCCGACCGAGATTCGAACCTTGATCTCCTCGTCATCAGCGGTCTAATATACTACGAGATTAGCGCTTTACACCGAAACGGTAGTAACTATTAGTTATAAAACAGAATGTACAAAGGTCCGAGAGTTATATTTACTTTAGCAGAATTTGAATTATAACCTGAATGTTTTGCGAATCACTAACGGTGCTCAAAACGAATGTTTGTCAGTTCGTTACTTTAGTGAAAAAAAAATACTTAGTGTTTTCTGTGTCAACATTTCTTTGATTGGTAATAAATTATTTAGTAGCTATTTTATTTAGTATTAAAGTTAAAAAAGAAAATTTTAGGACACTCTGTACTTGTTTTTATATATCTTTACTCCTAACCCAAAATGGCTGTGACCCTTTTGCCATCTGCTAGTCACGAGTCAAGTTCTTAACATTGAAAGGATTTTCCATTCGAAATAATTCTAGCGTTACATATTCCTACCGTAGTAGGGCCACTCGAGAAAAACGAAATTGGGCACGCATATGGCCAACAGGCGGGTCGATAGATTTGAGTCCGACACACCAGCTCGGTCTGTAGCTTTTCTGTCTTTTGAGCTAAGGCCCCCCCAGGTTCGAAAAATGTTATCATTGGTGAAATGTGTGTTTTACCCTTTCATAGTGATGAATTAACGGCAGGAGGCTGGCTGCTGTGTCTGTTTAGCACCGCGTCTTACTACGCTAATGGGTTAGGGATGAGTAATGTTGACTTAGAGGAAGTGTACCCACATTTGAGTGGAGTGAGAGGAGGAACCACTGAGGGAAAAACTACCATCAGTATAACCAACCGGGATAGAACCACGATCTCCCCGTCATCGGCAGTCTAGTCTATTGGCAGAGTTCCATCTTAGACCATGCAAACCATCGAAGCAGGTTCATGTAAAAGTTGATCAGACATTAAAGATTTTTATTTGAATAGTTTGCCGCAATATAAGTTAGCGCTGTAATAATTATTGCTTAATTGCTTCACACTGTTGTTATGAACATGAGACTATAAACATCAGCTGTTTATGATTGGTTTAGACAAAAACTATAAGAAATCCTTCAGGTAGCTGAGATAAATAAATATATTATTATTATTTTCATTTAAAATATAGTATTATAATATTATGTGATGAATCATTGAAATAAATAAGCATATACAACGTAAATGTTAATTTGAGTTTGAATTGAGCATTGCTTTTACTTGGGTTATGGATCTTATTATGTTTCAAGTTTACAAAAATGCTAATTTTACACAGTTTTTAGTTTTTCTCAGTTGTAAGCCTAGTTAAAAATACCTTTTCTTCTTCACTTTTAAATTTAATTTTATCTTTGACTTTTATTCAGACAAATCATTTAAAGTGTCACCCAATATGATTCAAACACGAATTCTCTTTGACGTTGTAAGCTGGCTGATAAGACCCTCAGCCTTAAATGCATTTTATTTACGATAGTAGTTTAACCATGTAAATACTACACCATGAGAATAAAGTCACCCCCTGGTGTACCAAGATAAATTTGATAAAGAGAATATATTGATTGCGTAAGCAAGTAAATTTAAATGCTTATTCATGAGCAAACAATTTTATTATTTTACTAATAATCTCACTTTTTGGTCATCTCAATTTTTTACTTTCTCCCAACACCTCGGAGAGAAAGTAGCCTATTGTGATCGGCAAAAAAGTCGATCTCAAGATTTTGATAAATGTTGACCTTTCATTACCCCCTGAAAAAAAAAGAAGAGATTTTTGCATTGCCGTTTGTCTGTACGTCTGTACCTCGTGCTAGAGCCAAAACTATTTTACCAATTGGGCTAAAACTTGGTATCTGTTTTTTTTATAAGGTCCCACCAAGGCGTGTTGGGATTTAGAGATTCAATCCTAAATTAAAAGGTAGTTTACTGAAGTGGCAAAAAGTGAAAAAATAGATTCACTCTAAATTTGCTCTAACATTTTGGTTAAATTTTATATATTACCACGTTTTATCATTATAAATAAAATTGATTTTTTTTATCTTATCTAAACATCTTTAAGGGTACTTTACATATAGAGGGAAATTTTCCAATTTTGATAAGCTCTCCACTACTAGTTGAGATACAAAATAACTTATCATTGTATTAAAAATAAAAATACTTTATTTGAAATATATTTTTATAAAACCAATAGCTTCTGAGCTATAAGAAAATACACTCACTTTTTTAATTCAGGTCTTTGAAAATGAATTTGATTCTTATGTTCTTTGGTGGACAAAGATGTTTCTCTTTTCTCAAATTTTCTCTTAGTGTGTTTCTAATTCCTAATGCCATGGATTAAGTACAGTATATTATTTCATTTAGGATCTTGGGTGTAGTGTTTCTACAACAATGTATAGATCTATTATTTCATTTCACAAATCTTATGAGTTTTTAATAAATGTACATTCTAAAATAAAAGAGGGAGAAAGTCTGTGTGGCGCACCGTAACATTTATTTTATCTAGTCACCATGTTACCTAAAACCATAAAATGAAAACTTATTAGCTCAGACTTCTCTACAATATTTGAATTTAGCACGTGCTAATACTAGGGCTTTTTGGATTCAATGTCTGATCACCGAAACCAAATAATAATAATACTTAGCACCGCGTCTTACTACCCGTTCGGGTTATACGCTTAAGTACTAATTACGCTAATGGGTTAGGAATTGAGAGGGTTGAGTATAGAAGAAGTGAACCCAAATTTGCGTGGAGATGGAGTGGAAAACCATTCAGAAAAAAAGCACACCCAGCTCACCCGACCGAGAGTAGAACTTTGATCTCCCCATCCTCGGTAGCTTAGCTCAACACGAAACTAGCGCACTGAAACTAAAGAGTAGCTAGACCCGTACATCTCAGACCTTGATTCACACTAACAGTAGTATGTGCACATGTGAGCCCAGGGATAGGATTTATAGCTGTGAGGGCCCTGGGACTTTAGCTCCTGTCGTCCTCCCTTAAATATGGGCCCTTGTGAGCCACTTGCCACCCATATGTGCCACAAGTTGGACACTTGCTGTACTATCTGTACTATCTGTGGGCTCTGAAAGTGCTTCCAGCTGTTGCTAAGTTGTAAAGACAGACCATAGGATAATATTGTACTATCTGTATTATCTGTGGGCTCCGGCAGTGATTCCAACTGTTGCTAAGTTGTAAAGACAGACCATAGGATAATATTGTACTATCTGTATTATCTGTGGTGATCTGGAAATGATTCCAGCTGTTGCTAAGTTGTAAAGACAGACCATAGGATAATATTGTACTATCTGTATTATCTGTGGGTTCTGGCAGTGCTTCCAGCTGTTGCTAAGTTGTAAAGACAAACCAGAGGATAATATTGTACTATTTGTATTATCTGTGGTGGTCTGGCAGTGATTCCAGCTGTTACTAAGTTGTAAAGATAGACCATAGGATAATATTGTACTATCTATATTATCTGTGGGTTCTGGCAGTGCTTCCAGCTGTTGCTAAGTTGTAAAGACAAATCAGAGGATAATATTGTTCTCTCTGTATTATCTGTGGTGGTCTGGCAGAATGATAAAACAATCTTCTGACAATATTATCTTGTCTATCTCGAGATGTTTATGAAATATTCTGTAATGTTTAGTCAAAGGCACTCCTGTTTCTCAATTTAGGCAACTAAGATTATTCAGGGCTAGACCCAGAACAATGCCCCCTTCAGCACACACGAGTGAATATCAGGTGACAGTTTATTGTTAGATTACTAACTGATTGGAATAACCTTGGAACTCATAAATATATTATTTGCTTCGTTTTAGATTTGGTTCCAGCCTCCAGACAATTCTTATAAGCTTAGAGTAAGAATAACTTTCTTATATTTAAAAAAAAATGCCTCAGTTTTTGGCAGTTGAAGTTCAGTTTGAATAGTGATTAATCATCACTAGGGATAGGATTCTTAGGCACCAAAAATGTTTAAAATAGCAAATAGGCATTAAAAATACTTGATTTAGGCACCAGGATAGACACATAAGGGGAAAAACACACACGATAGGCATTGTAAAATTGATTTTACTACATACTATTCTATTACCTACAGCCAATTCACACTGTGATTTTTTTTAGCACAACTTATCACTACTAGTTCTGGTTATACGCAAATGTTGTACTAATTATACTAATTAATATATTAGAGGTTAGGAAGATGGAATTGAGAAGAAGTGTATCTTCACTTGTGTAGAGAGAAAGAGAGAGAGTGTGAAAAACCATTTCATAAAAAAACACCCACCTCGGTGGCGTAGTTAGCTAACGCGCTAGTTGTGTTGAGCTCTACTGCCGAGGACGGGGAGATAGAAGTTCGAATCTTGGTCGGGTGAACTGGGAGTAGTTTTTCCTAAATGGTTTTCCCCACTCTACCTCCACGCAAATGCGGGTTCACTTCATCTATATTCAACCTTCCCAATTCCTAACAGATTAGCGTAAATAATACTTAAGCGTATAAGCCCGAACGGGTAGTAAGACGCGGTGCTAAGTAAATAAATAAATAAATAAATAAACACCTGAAGTACACCGAACAAAGATTCGAATCTCGATATCCCTTCATCGGCTATCCAGTCTATTGCGAGAGTGACGCCTTAGCTCACTCGACCACTGATGCGAGTCACATGCTGTTTTCCTTAGTGAAATAGGTTACATTTTTAGATAGACTTTTTTTTTTATAATTTAATAAAGCCAAGTTCTTCTTCACACGATGTCAAGGAACAAAATGTCAAATTTTCCGTTTCGAAAAAAGTTGAACTTGAATCCGGAAACAGCATTATATTTCCATCCAAGATGTCTGCCCACTGCTCCCAATGTCCACCCAATTTATACTCATTGGAAGATATTTAACAAAATGTCGATTTTCATACCTACTCCAAACAAGTATGCCACAACTTACAATTTATAAGAAACTGGACCTTTTTTTTTTCAGCAAGAAAATCCATTACATACGAAAAAGAGAGAGGCCAAAGCCGAAATAGGCGCGTTAAGGTACTTATTAAAAAAATAGGCAAAACCAACAGAATAGGCAATTATAGGCACTATAAAAATTAATATATTGTATTCGTAATAACATGAAATGCATATAAATAACTCAACTGTCTATGTTTTACAATCAAGGAAAAGAAAAGGAAAATAGGCAGAATCGTGTCCCTAGTCCTCATTCACGTAAGGAGCAAGATATTTTTGCGCCAATGCTGGTTAATCTAAAACACACCAACCACATAAAGGCTATACTAAAGGTAAGGATGAACAATGATTTAACCCTCATTGGTTGTAGCATGGTCTAGCACAGGGCTGTCCATCTTGAGGTTCATTTTATATTTATAGAGAGTGTGTGGGCCGTACACGTGGAAATTAGGCCTATACAGTATCAACAATTTTTTTTTAGTTGATACTCTTAAACAGAAAATCCATTGCTTTATTACTAAGTCTAATTTAAGTAAGTTGTGTACTGTATGGTATTTGCAATTTTCAGATAAATTAAACAGATGAATGTTACATAAAAGGCCTATAAAAATAATATCTAATTTATTACTTTAAAAGTACTATAATAATAATTGATGTACAGTACAATACAGTACAGTCAATTATAAATATAATAAACTCCATATAATTTAAGTCTGATCAAGTTCAAGGAACTCCTGGTTGACGTTATATATATGTTTATAAACTTTTTTTTTTTTTGCGTCGTGGGCCGCAAGATATGCTTCCAAGAGCCGCATGCGGCTCGCAGTCCACCATTTGGTCATGCTTAGTCTAGCGCATCACTTTCGTGTTAGACTGGATTCCTGGTGAGATGATGCGGATCGGGGCTCGAATTCCGGCTGGGGGTGCTGAGTTCCCCCCATAAACAGTTCCTCACTCTACTGACACACAAATGCGGGTAAATTTTATCTGAAATATACTTTCCTAATTCATATTTCATTTGGGTATGCGTATAACCACAGCAAGTACTAAAACGCCGTGGAAAAAAACCCAACTAAAACGTGTGGTAGTAATTTATTTTATTTATGTTTCTCCCACTTTGTTATGTATTCTTTACGTACCTTGTTTTTCAGATATCGATACCTCAATCCAACAGGGTCAACTTTAAAATGTAATTTTTGAGTTATTAGCATCAATAAACTCAGACTATTAATATATATTACAAGGTTAGAATTAAAATATATATTTGAGAGTTTTATTCAGTTAATTCAAATAGTTGGGTTAACGCATACAGTTATCTTCTGTTCCAAATTGTTTTGCTTGCATTCTTTCAAGTCCGGGATTTTGGAAATTAGTACTCTTGCACTTTCATGTTGCCTAGGTCAGTCATTATGATTTTAAAAATATCATAAAATGTATGTCTCGGACCTAAATACTGACGTATTTATAACGGTTATGATGTTTAAAGGTATTTTTATTTTTAAAATAAGTGAGTATTTAGAGATAATATCCATATTTTAAAATGAATTGATGAGAAAAAACTCAACAATACGTTATTTTTAGAGGGAATAATTCATATTTTGATTATTAATAATTATATATACAATTTTTTAACATATTTTTTTAAAAGTTTTATGTTGGGTATCCAGTAATTATTATATTTATAACATTTTTTTAAATAAAAGTTCAACTTTAATATAAATATATTTTATTTTTTATCAAATTTAATAAGAGATTTAAAAAATATACAAATGAATAAAATCTCTTATTTTAATACTGTGTAATAACTCAGCATATACATTGATATAATTCTTATGTCCATCTAAATGCGCTTTAAATCAACCATTTAGAGGCAGTAAATGCAGACGATATCAAGTTCCTCATAAAACGCTAAAATACAAAAGTATATTAAATTTAAAGTACAAAATGAGTAAAAATATTTAAGTCTTACAAAATAGGTAGCGTTTAAATTTTCATTCAAGTTTTTTTTCCGAGAGACGAATGAAAATAACTTGATGTATTTTAAAGTCTTTTGTTTAAAGCACATTCTGCGATGTATTGTGTGTGTGGAACCAATGGCTCCTTTTCCCGTGTCATCTCAACAGAGGCGTGGTAGTGTGGAACGCCCTCGTAGTCTCCAACTGAGAAAACTGAAAACACATAAAACAACAAAAATAAGAATTTTGTGGTAATCATTTCATTTAAACATTTTACTGGGATTAAACTTTTGTAAATGTATTGTTTTGTATGTTATTCTATCATGGATTAGATGATTTTTCTATTTGAATTACATTTAATACTATACATTTTAATAATTGTGACCTTTTTGTATATATTTTTAACCAAACAAAATTCATTCTTTCATTTTAATATAATTTTAGAGTTAAAAAACAAATACAATCATATTTTGAAGGTTTTGTAATAATTTGTAGACATTAGATTAATATAATTTTTGAGTTAAAAAACAAATACAATCATATTTTGAAGGTTTTGTAATAATTTGTAGACATTAGATCAAAGGGAATAGGCTTACATTTGGGGGGGGAGGGGGGGGTGAAGAGATATACAAATTAAATTAAATTAAATGCATAAAAAAATTATATATATATTTTATCACCACATCTTTCTACCCATTTGAATTATACGCTTATGAACTAATTACGCTAATGGGGTTAGGGATGAGAAAGATTAAACTTAGAGGGAGTGTAACCGCATTTATGAAGTTATAGAGTGGAAAATCATTTAGGGAAAACCACCCTCAGTACACCCAACCGGGATCAAACCCCAATCTCCCCATCATTGGCAGTTTTGTCTATTGTGAAAGTAGCGCCTTAGACCATGCGGCCACCGAAGTTGGTGAGACACATAAAAGAACCACTGATAAAATGGTAAAATATGATCATCGGTAGCAATTTATCAAACGTTTATGTTTGTATGGGTTTTAGTAGGACCTAAATTGTGATGAGTCTTTTAAAACAATAACATTCCCTCAACTAGCCTTCAACGTCACTCACAGCAAGAGGTGTAATATTAGGTTGTTTCCCCTGACATAAATTTGTGGTTACGCCCCTGTAAACTATGTACGAACTTGCTAACCAATTTATTTAGTAATTTTTTTTTACTATCAAATATGTTCTTGTATATACATTCGTATTAGAATAGTACAGAATTTTTTTTTTCTAATTATATTACCGAATATAAGTTTGTAGTTGTTAAAAAATGCGAAAAAGCAAAATACTTCAAAATGTTATTGTTTGTGCTTTGAAAGTCACTCAAAAACTGACAAAAACATTTTAGAAAACGTTCCGTTGACTAAGATATATCATAGTCAATGCACGTTCCCAAATAATTTCGCTCATGGGTTTAGTAA
Source organism: Timema bartmani (assembly GCA_902151455.1). Taxonomy (NCBI): domain Eukaryota; kingdom Metazoa; phylum Arthropoda; class Insecta; order Phasmatodea; family Timematidae; genus Timema; species Timema bartmani. The sequence continues at coordinate 70,358 of CABFWB010000273.1, forward strand.
CAAAGGCACTACGAATTAAAAAGTGAACCATTAAGAGCATATTTTTTAAAGTCCAGACATTTTATTTTGTCGAAAAAAGTAAAAGGAGTTTTTAATTTATACCTAATTGACAGTAATACACTCTTTGTTTAGAAAACAAACACTTTTTTTTTTAGCTAAGTTAGGCTGGCAAACCCATTACTGATGAACTATTCCATAAAAGAGTTGTAGTTATGGAACTCACGTTTTGTTCAGGTGACTTGAGCAGTCCACGGCGCAGCTTGGCACTAGTACCGCCAGGGGCGGTAGCAGCGGCGGCGGCGGCGGCGTTCAGATCTCTTTCCGGCCGTCCCACGAACGAGAGAGTGCGGCCGTACTTGACGAGCTTGGTCGTCTCGACGGCGGTGTTTTTCGGCGCCGACGCTACCCAATACACCGTCTGCACGGCGCTGCGGCCGGCAAGGTAGCGTGTTGCACTCCCTACAAGCATTTTTGGTTCTTAGTAAAATGTGTTTGTTGTAAGAAAATCGCTGAAGCGAGCGACTTTTTTTGATTTTGCCGGAGAGTGATTGCTTCTTATCGCCATGGCTAGACCTTATATACTTCGAGAACTCTGTGACGTCACACTTCTGACAATCTTTAGTCCCACTCGAGACAATGATTGACGCAATGCAGTCCTCTCCTCACTTTCCTATTGGTCAGTGAGATAATAATTCACGTTTATTAACATGCTTTTTTTTAACATCCACTTGTAGAACCAAGGCTATAGCACCGTGCGACTTATTAAGTAAAAGTGAACTTAGGACGGTTCTAAATATCCTTCCTATCTGAGTTTCTTTAGTTGGAATCCCAGCTAAGCATGTCTTTGCAAGGGAGAAGGACGTTGACGAATCACAATAATGAAGAAGCGTGGCTTGCACTCTTTACTCTGGGACACTTTCTGACCCTTGACATAGTTTATTTTGTCCATGCGTTTTTTTATCCTCTCTCGAAGCAAATGTCAATGTAAATTGTTAAAATGCTACTGTTTTTATCTTTTACCTCTTGGTTGGATGGACACTGATAATTAATCAGTACCGACATTAAATGGCTGGGGTGCTAATATCCAATAGTTCCAAGAACTGAAGGTAATCGGTTGGATGTAACCACAAATTGTTTAAGGGGAGGGAGGTAGACGATGTTTGATGTTCCATTATAGGAGTTCCAACTTCGAGCCCTAGTTATCTTGATAGCATATACTTTCGTGTCTAGAGCTATAGGTCCCAGGAGCATAGGATCCACTTAAGATTGGGCTCTGAGGGATTGTAAACTGGGTTTATAGAGTGGGTACACGTCAAAGGTGGGGCTGGCTGCAAGACTTTAATATCAGGGTTGAGGGATGGCTGAATGGGTAGCGTGCCTGACTTTAATATCAGGGTGCAGTAATGGTTGCATTGTTAGTGTGCCTGACTTTGACATTATGGTGCAGGAATGGCTGCAAGGGTAGCGTGCCTGACTTTAATATCAGGGTGCAGTGATGGTTGCATTGTTAGTGTGCCTGCCTTTGACATCAGGTTGCAGGGATAGCTCCAAGGGTAATGCACCTGACTTGGACAACATGGTGTAGGGATGGCTGCATTGTTAGTGTGTCTGACTTTGATATCAAGGTGCGGGTATGAATGCAAGGATATTGTGCCTGACTTAATCGGTATCACTTGTAGGCACCCTGATTTCACAGCATATTAACACTGAATGTTTATTCCAACATACTTCGAATCAAGGACTTTCAGAGTTGAGGGGGGAAGGGAAAGTGATGCGCAATTGTTTGAGTGTGTTAAGTAAACGAGTGAATACTATGCACTAGCACAGTTCATCCAATACACAAGCCCCTTAGAAAGAGTGTATGGTTATCAGATAGCAACTCTCAGTGGTCCTGCTATCTTGTTATCAATGATAGAGCACGTGGACAGGGAATTTATCCACATGAGAACATGTCAGACCAGCCACGCTTCTCTATCTTACACTATAGACCAGGAATGTCAAACTTGTGGCCCTCTGGCCTAATATGGCCCGAGCCCTGATTATATGCTATTTGCGGACATTTTTATAAACCGACATAAAATGAAGTCCGACTATTCTTATTATAAACTTTATAGAAATACACTATTTAAAAATTATTTATTGGTTATTTGGGGAAATCTAACAAGTGAGATTGGTGTACCAACTTTTTACTCTTTACCTACCAATGATCGATTCCAAAAATTATCCAATTTTTTAATGTGTGATATCGGGTACCATCTAAGTATGTGAACTGTGGTTTTCTTTCATGAAATGGAACAAATACTCAAGTGATAGATCATGGGTTACGGTGACACATATCTCCAGTCAAAATGCAAACAGGCGTGATTTTCCTCAACATTTATGGAGAACTCAAACAAAAGTCATGTATTTTCCCATGCCTTGCTCTAACGGTATTTTTTTATAACACTAATGCTTTCAAACTAGGTAGGCAAATGTTTACACATTCAAAATTTAAAGTTATAGTGATTTTGTTAGAGAAATTAGTATTTTGTAGACTAGATGCTTAGTTAAATCACTTATGTCAAGGGTAAAATTTTTCATATCTTCAATTTGGTTAAGAAATCGGTTACGCCAGCTTGTGACAAGGAAGAGCCAGTTCTGAAGTGCTTATAGCCGAAATATCTTTAAATCAAAATTTTGTCACTTAGGCCTGGACGCGTTTTAACCAGCGATATGTCATCAATTAAGAAAATGACTTCAACACAACATTTAAAGCCTAACACAAACACACACACACACACACACGCACACATACTTACACCTTTTCTGCAAAAAAGTTTAAAATTTCTGTGGAAAAAAATAGAAATTAAGTCTTAACATTTTTTTATGATCTTAATTTTTTTTTCTATAATAATAAGGATTTTAAAATCGAGTTTTTTTTAAACTTGAGAGATGGTGATAATATTGAATTATTTTAAATGTGTACCCTCAGTATTTTAATTCTCGTTGTAGCCCTTTTGATGAAACGAGTTTGACAGACACGCCTGTTCAATAGACTGTTATCTCGAGGATAATAAACGTGGGAATATCTCCCACTCAATCACCTACTGGACCTAACTACATTAACTGTTCCACTTGTATTATTTTAGTCCCACCGCCACATAGATAAATCAATCGTATGGCTCAAATTAAGAGAAACAGGGGTGACCAAATTGTTAAGAGTTAATTATGTAGATAACTATTTATCATGTTTGACAGCAAAGCAGGCTCTACAAGTACCAACATTGCGACACTACATTTGCAGGAGGGGCAACATAAAAATAACTCTACCTCGAAGAACATAATATTAATGTTATGTATAGAATAGAGCTTGGAATCGGACAGTACATTGATACTATACTAACTTCGACATCTTGGTTTAATTATCAATGCTTTTTATACTTGATATTTTTGTTTCGATACTTTTGCTCAAATGAGTGTTTCCATGCCAGTATCGAAATAAATAATAATTTAAAATCCACACTTTGATAGCCTTATTAAAAGTTCGTGCTACTTCGTTCGGAAACAAGCTAAACACATAGATGGGTCCTTTGTTGCAATTTTTTGATTAGGTCCCTACAATATTTTTAGTAATACAATAAACGGAATATTATTTTTTGCTATAGTTCAAAGTTGTATTAATGTTTACTAGATAAGTGTAAACATTCTAAAAATATATATAGAAAAAATCATCAACATTGGTGTGGGCCTACGTAAAATCGTTATAATCGGATATAATTTCTTGCTTATTATTTAATACCTACTGCTATCGATAATTTTCTTTCATAATTAATACAACATAGATCCTTTTATTCCAATACTAGAAATGAGTACAGTATTAATAGACTACTATTCTTCCGATTCTACATCCCAAGATTAAGCATTTGAGAATGTTTCATATAATTATATTTTCAACCTCCAGAAAAGTCTAAAGATAGCAAATGGATTACAAGGGCTGTGGGCTTCAAATAGAAATGGTGGGGTGCGTGGGGTATAATCCCAAAGACCCAAAGCAGGGCTCAAACCAAGACAGATTTTTGGAACTCAAACCTCAAAATTTGGGGTAAAGCCCGATATTCGAACCTGGGATTATCGATAGTATGTTATCACGTATATTAAAAGGGATGTTTTATTAAGGTGTATAGCCAAATTTAAAGAGGGGAAGGTAAGACTTTAAGGCAATTTCCTTCCACGAATAATTTCTAAAATAACATATTTTGAACCCGGTATAAGAGGAGGGATATGGAGGGTGGTGAGGGGACAGGACGGAAAAAGTAAATTTCTGATCAAATCAAGTACCCGAATTAACGTATTATATATATTTTCAACACAACAAATTGGAATTAATTATTTTAAACCTCACTAAGTGTAAGAATGTTGTATCAAAAAATATATCTATTCAAATGTAAATCAAAAACTTTAGCTTATAATAGCTGTGGAGTTAAAACTACAATGTATAGGTCGAGCTTTATGGATCATGGATTTACAAAGAGTAATTTGGTAGGATTACTATTTGCCCAAGGGGTTTTCAGGGATTACAAAATGTAAATTTGAATTCATACCTAAAGCTATCACAAAAAATTACAGCTTTGAATTGGGGACAAAACTATGAAAGCTTAAAGCTATCCACCCCGAATATAAACGTTTTAAAAGACATCTCAACCAAGCGTTATAATTGAGAGGTTCTATATTTATAGGGCGGTTAATTATACACTAAATACCAATTTTTATGATAAAAGCCTTATGGTGTCTGTACAGAGTTTTTATTAAACTTCTCGATAAGGTACAAATCTGAAACTTAATATACTGATTAATTAACTGTTGTAGATACCTTAAAAATATTAAATTAAAATTAATGGCAGGGGGTAGTCCTAAGGGGGCCTCAGTACCCCACGAACACGTGGTTAAAGTGATGAGCCAAAAATTTTATGAAGTTTTGATGTGGCTTTCCCAGGCTCAGAGCCGGTTTAACGGCTTTCTTTAACATCACGTCTTACAATTTGTTCAGGATAAACACACATGCACTAACTATGCTAATGAGCTAGGGATGAGGAAGGTTTAATTTAGAGGAAGTATACCTGCATTTGCATGGAGGGAGAGTAGACAACAGTTTTGGAAAATACACTCTCAGTACACATGACTGGAATTCTAACCCTAGTCTCTCCCTATCATCGGCAGTATAGTCTATTGCAATAGTGACTTCTTAGACTATGCAGCCACAAAACAGGTAACTGCTTATTAAATTATAGGCACGTAAACTAGAGGCCCTAAGCTTGAATAGCACCCGAAAGGATTAACAAAGTCCATTTAACAAGTATGAGCGTATATTAGACAGGTTACTATTATTTCTAAATGATTAATTTACATTTTCATAAATGTTTGAACGTGTTAATATTTCTCGCAAGTCTTAGCTTGTTTAAGAAAGTTGGTAACACACTTAAAAAAAATTCTGTGGCTCTCAAAATAAATTGGGCATGATGAGTAAGTCACAAACTATTTCCATCCAATTTGTACATTTCCAATTTGTCATTCTGTGGTATCTGATCTCCTTCCGAGCTAAAATCTAATGCGAATATGTTATTAAGGTGTATGGTTAACTTTGAAAATGTTAGTGTAAGATTTTCCACAAATTCCCTTCAAAAGTGAATCCTTAAAATAACGTAATGCTAACCCGAGAGGAATTTAACACTCAGTAAATTGTAGAACAAAATTAGAGGTTTAATCTAATGAGATTTCTATATTAGTAAATATTCTACTGTCGTAATCTTAATTAAATGTTCCAATTTAGGTCACGGACGTTTTCATATCGTGATATATTTTCAAAGGCGCAATGTTTTGTAAATCTAAGGTTTTTTTGCCGTAGTTAATCAGTTGTTTAATATTGATCCCACGTCAGGAAGTAGGTCGCATCCTTTAATTGTATTGTATAGTGAAGTGGCGAAATAATGGACATTGAAGTGGGCTGCTGACTCACATGCAATGGCGTACTTAGGAGAAAATTGAATCCAATATAATTAACTGTTGTTTGACAGGACAAGGGGTTGATTATCATTTATCAATTAGCAGGGTTTTCTCGAGGACTGAATAGAAGGGGATATGAAGGATCTGCATCCTGACTGGATAGTCCATGATTTGAAAGATCTAAATCATTACTGGATAGTCTATTATATGAAGGATGTGAATCCTAACTGGATAGTCCATTATATGAAGAATGTGAATTCTGATTGGATAGTCCATCATATGAAGGATGTGAATTCTGACTGGATAGTCCATCATATGAAGGATGTGAATTCTGACTGGATAGTCCATCATATGAAGGATGTGAATTCTGATTGGATAGTCCATCATATGAAGGATGTGAATTCTGACTGGATAGTCCATCATATGAAGGATGTGAGCTCTGATTGGATAGTCCATCATATGAAGAGTGGGAATTGTGACTGGATAATCCATTATATGAAGGATGTGAATCATAAATGGATAGTCCATCATATGAAGGATGTGAATTCTGACTGGATAGTCCATCACATGAAGGATGTGAATTCTGATTGTATGGAAGGAGTTAGTTTAGTCTACAAACATTATTCCAAACCCAAGATTGCTGTTAATAGCTCTATTATTTTTATTCTAAGAAAGTTAATTAAAATAATTGGCACTGTAATGGGTTGAAACGTCTATCCTAAACGAGTAGTTGACGTCATTCCCTTGAAAACGTTGTTTTCTTTATATAAAAATTACTAATATTCATGACAATTTCATCACTCGAATATACTATACACGACATTCAATAAAGAGGCGTAGATAGATATATGAATAGATAGCAATTCGTTTTTATGATGAAGCAACACAAAGATTAATAATAGAAGTGGCCCAGAGAAGTTGTTATTGTTTTGAAACAACAGTTCCAGGTATAATGGACTTATCATCCGATCGGCTATCAGAATATTTACACTGATAGGATAGGGACAAGAAAGGTGGTATTTGGAGATGTCCTGTTCTCGTCTTTAATTGACTAAAATAACAATCCTCCTTCCCAGAAGTTATTTCAGTTAATTTCTTCTCTCTCCTTCTGTTCCTGTCTTTAATTGACTAAAATAACAATCCTCCTTCCCATAAATCAAATCAGCAAGTTTCCCCCTATCCGGTTCCTGTGTTCCTTTAATGGAGAAAAAAGACCGGTTCTGCTCTATCTTCCCCGTTGATAGGTCAAGTTCAAATGTTGGAATATTTTGTATTCTATAAATAAGTTACTATAGTGGCTATAATTAACTCACATGTATACATTTTACAAAGTCAGTTATATCTTCACTTACTAGAGCTGACTTCATACAAGGACAACAAGGCTCAATTATTACACAGCAAAATATGTGCATAGAAGGGAATTGTAATGTCTCTACAGTCCAGTTTGCATAGGAAGAACCTTTTGAAAAATACAAATACAACTTTTGCGACAAAATTCATAACATTTTGCTATTAGTTTTATTGTATAGATATTGATACTACCTATTATAAGGGACAGCTGAATAACACGTGACCTGACGTCAGTGGGAAAGAAGATCTAGTAACTTTTCTGTCAGATAAGGCCCTTCCTGTTAAAATTGTAATGTATATATTATAACAATTTCAACTCTAGTGCCATCAAATATTGACCTTAGTATCGTGGATATTTATTTAACAACAGTTTACAAGTTAAATAAATTCAATAAATTATGTGTTTATTAATTAATGATAATGAAAGGGGACTAGAAACACAAACCCTGCAAATAAAGTAACAACCAGTGGAAAGGAACTCGAAAAGGTGGAAGATTTCTGCTATCTAGGAAGTAAGATTACTGCAAACGGTAAGATCTAGGAGGAAATAGGATAAAGGATATAGAGGAGTTGACAATTCTACCACGGGGTTAAGGATATAATCTGGCGATGGAATATAGGAAAAGAGGCCAAAACTTTGTTATATAAAGCATATTATCATCCAATATTGACATATGGCTCTGAAATATGGAGGAAGAGAGGTTTAAGTAGATTGCAGGCAGCAGAGAGGAGGTGCCTGAGAGGCGTTGATAATCTAACAAGAAGAAACAGGATAAGGAACGAAATAGTTAGGGATGGTTTAAACGTTATACCAATAGAAGGGACACTGAAGAGAAAAAAGGTTGCTGTGGTTAGGTCATGTGCTGAGAATGGAGGATAGAATGCCTTAGAAAGCCTTACAGAACAAAGAGAAGGGTAGAAGACCCATTGGAAGATCACGGACACGATGGATGGACCAAGCGGAGAAGGACATGGAAGCTAAAGGAACGGACTGGAGACGCGTGGCTGAGGGAGAAGATTGGAGAGATCGACAGGAATAGAAGAGGATGTGCCAGAGGACCCGCAAAGGCGGGAACGTCAAAAGATGATGATGATGATGATCAATTAAAGTAAAATCAAAAGGAATGATTTAAAAAAATATGTATCTAGACATTTTATTGTACTGTACATCCTACTTACTCCTGTTTGCTGAAAGTAGTAGTGGCTTGTTCGGACATTTTAGCTCAGTTGATAGTGTGTCTGCCAATTAAGCCATGGTTCCCAAGTTTGATTCCCGGTATGGATAGAAAATTATACAAATGATTAAATTGAGGCGTTCAATCTTATATTTATGAATTGATTTCAGGGAGAACATATGTGGTGTATATTCTATAATTACGTTAGTTTGTTGGCTATGTGCCAATATTACGTCAGCTCAGAAAGTGCATGTTAAATAATCCAAATAAAAAAATAGGCTTACATTATTATATTAAATTTATTTCATTTTAAAATTGTATTACAGAACTAATGTATATTTCAAATTAGAAACTTGTTTAATTTTTTAATGGTTTTATTCCACACACATCCAAACACACCAAATCTAGAACATTTATGATATTCGAAAGGATGTATAGTAATATTATTGGGGGGAGTAAAGCAAAAAAAAAGTATGTCTTAAAAATATTTGCGCCGATAGTTTAACTATAGTAAACACATGCATGTGAGTTGTAAGTTTTCAAATCTTAGGACTAAGTACAAGGACATGCGGTGAGGTCAAAGGCCGAGTTGCTGACGTCTTCAGTTGAAAATGGAGTTAGGAAATACGATTCAAATATAAGAGAATAAATCTATAGTTTGAGGATTGAGTGCGTAGCTTATGGATACTGGTCTGAACCAACTTTTCCTAGAATATCAAAACTAAATACACAACACTTGAAACATGAATTTTTAATGTATGGATAATATGCTAAATACATAAATGGGGATGCTAACTGAATCCAGGACAGAAATATGAACTCTACAGTCAGCCTCCCTGACCACTCAGATACTACATGACGCTATCTGTCATAATATATTGGTCGATGAGTGAGGTTGACCACGATTATCAGTCATCGTTGACCTTGTTGACGGGTTACTTTTATCTCTAACGCAAAATCATGTTGTGTGTTCCGCGTCACGCTCCTGGGCAGACAGCATGTTAGCTAACCCGACCACAATAACATTACCACAATAGCCCCATGGGGTGAAGAGGGATAGTAGTAGGAAATATTGGGTAACATCAGGATTACACAGTATTACCTAACAAATGTTACACTCTGGCACTGACGATATTTCTTTACATGAACTAACAGAGACTAAACTAGAGCAAGTTGTGGTCTGGGCTAGTAATAATAATGGCATGTCTGGGCTATATAAATTTGTAGCTCAGTTTGTGGAAATATTAGCCAGTACTGATTTACCGCTGCCCTGGGAAAACCCGAATGGACTAATAGGATTCTTTTCGTGGAAGTTATTTCCATCTACCGATGAGCTGAAAGGATGATGATAGTGAATATGACGAGGTTGATCCAATGACGATCTTAAGCCTAAGCTTAACTAAACAAACCCCGGTGACCATGGGAATTATACCCCCTTAGAAAAATTCTCCGTTACCAGTTGGGAATCAAACCTGGGACCTCTAGGTTAGCAGCCAGGATTTCTAACCACTATACCATGAGGCCGGCAGTGGTCTGGGCTGATCATTCCACAGCTCAGAGAATTTAGACCAGAGTTTGTTACTTACATACATTTGGCATATTCTAACGGGGTGAAAGTACAGACTATGTTGTTTGGGATGATTGTTCCGCAACTCAGAAAATTTAGACCAGAGTTTGTTACTTACATACATTTGGCATATTCTAACGGGGTGAAAGTACAGACTTGTTGTATGGGATGATTGTTCCGCAACTCAGAGAATTTAGACCAGAGTTTGTTACATACATTTGGCATATTCTAACGGGGTGAAAGTACAGACTTGTTTTCTGGACTGATTGTTCCACAACTCAGAGAACTTAGGCCAGAGTTTGTTACTTACATACATTTGGCATATTCTAACGGGGTGAAAGTACAGACTTGTTGTCTGGGCTGATTGTTCCGCAAGACCGTGAATTAAACCAAATGATTCATAAACTAGAATTGTGACATTTGAAACCTTCCTAACGACAACTTGAAATAATTATTCCAGAGATAACAGGCTTATATAGGAGTGGTACATTCCACCACAAACTAGTCACGTGCCTATTTCAGCGCTGTAAATTTCCATCCAGAGGTTGTAATGACGCAGAGATAAAGCGAAATGGAACAGTGGCTTTGGCAAAGGACCCAGGAAGGTCAGCGCGTACATCAATTTGAATCATGCTTCTTGTCTACACAAGGAATGCCAATCTGTCAATTTCAAGGCAAACGGAGTTCATGAAACTGAGTAGCCTTGTTTTGTTCTAATTAATAATATATTTTTGTTTGTTTTGTGTCTTATCTCTCGTCCGAGCTATCCGCATATTTTTAATAAGTGAGGTAGGGCTGAAAAATATGTTAAATTTAGAGAATATACACACGTAAAGGCGTGGAGGTCAAATGGGTAAACATTTAGGGAACAAATACCCTCAGTAGACCCACCCGAGATTCCAACCCCTACCACCCCCGTTCTTGTCCCCGGCAAACAAGATTAGAAGAGGTCGACATTTGGTCACTTGCCCACCTTGTGTAACTTGTTTTTGTTTTAATACACATAGAAATATAATTTCTAAGACCCCCAAGGATTTAATTTGACAGTTGTATTTTGTATAACCGGTCAATAAAAGAAACGAGTTAAATGGTTTCTCAACTTGGGATCCCTTTTTTTTAAATGAATGAGTTCAACAAAATATTTAGTAATAGCCTAAAATAAGGGCCAAGGAAGAAGAAGGTAATTTTTTAAGGAAATTAACCCCCACTAACGTCAATCTCCCCCTCAACAGGACTGACGCCTCAGACTGTGTGTCCTCAAGAGCAGCCTCTCTGTTTCCTTGTTATAAACCTAGTCACATCCTAGTGGAATCTACCGGACGATAGAGAGCTAAACTCAACTAATGTACATAGAAACTAACTATACATTAAACTGAAAAGTTGTTAGAAAAAACACAAAAATAACATCCAGTGATGAGGAAAGTTTTGAACTTTAACGAGATTTCTCGCAGAATTCAGTCAGTGATAGGGACCTACTGATCCTGGAAGGCTTATACTCAGTGCTTTACACCATTTTTTGAAATTCACCGAACAGTTAGTGAGCGTGAGATATCAAATAGTGTTTAAGACTCCATATTCGTTACTTTCGACACTGACAGAGCCTATATAAGATTTAACATGTGATGTTTAACAATCCAAGAGCTAAGGCAATAAACGCCTTTGACCGCAGTTTAGTTTTCTAAAGAGGAGGGGGAAGACAACATCTCAAACACCTCGACCAAGGTTGGAATAGTTTCACATGATTGTTTGAAGTAATTGAACTTGACATAGGCCTCTCTTCTTCTACGGGGTTCCAAGTGCTGTTCACCCCCAAGGACTTTGTCTCTTACAACAAGACCCAGTCTGGCATCTCTCTCTCTCTCTCTCTCTCTCTCTCTCTCTCTCATTCACCGTCTGGCCGGGTGTTGCTCATGTGGAACAACACATTCACACATGGGACCAGGAGCCACAACCACACACATGACATCTCTCGATCAACAAACACTGGACACACATATGCAACTCGCAAAGAAACACCAACTGACGTGAACAGATTACTCCCGGGGTGCAAGTCAAATAAACTGTTCCAGGCATCATATTATAGGTCCAGGTGTTGAGCTCTTCTGTGTCTGCTGAGCTAGCTCCCGTTGCAAGATCCTCAGCAAGGATCCATCACCAGACCAAGATGTTGATCGGTTCAGCGAGCAGGTACATCGCGGGACGCAGTGCGGTTCAGCGGGTTTATTGGAGGACCACAGGGGACAACCAGAGCTCCAAGATGGTCAAATACGGGCGGATGTTCGCCCCAGAGAAGGCTGCTGGAGGTAGAACCCCTACACAGACTCCTCAGATGCCCGAGAGATTTACCAGGGACGTGCTAAGTGATCCCCAATAAAAGACGATGAAGTTATAGCGTGTGAGTAGCATCTTTAACATTTCACAGAATAGAGACAGATTGTACTTAGTGACGCCAAATCAAGTGTTATTAGGTTGTAGCCTGTGAGTAGACTCTTCTTTATTTCACAGACAACTACAGCTTACACCGAGTGACTCCAACTCAATAATTATTAGGTTGTAGCATGTGAGTAGCCTCTTCCATATTTCACAGATAGATAATATTGTACTGAGTGACTACAGCTCAAATATTAGAAGGTTGTAACGTGTGAGTAGCCTTTCCAATATTTCACAGACAGCTACATATTGCAATGAGTGATTCCAACTAAAGTATTATGAGGTTGTCGCCTGTGAGTAGACCTCCAATATTTAACAGACAGTTACAGACTGTATTGAGTGACTCCAACTCAATCATTATGAGGTTAACCAGCCCTGTGGTGTAGAGGTCAGTACACCTGGTTACGTGTATAGGGGTCCGGGGTTTGATTCCCGGCTGGTATCTCGATGGCCACCATGGTTTGGTTAATTAGACTTAAGTTAGGTTAGGACTCACCCCTGCTCCAAAACATAATAATAACTATCATCACATAATCTAATTGCGGGTACGACGTGTGGACAACCTCCTATGGTGTACCCTAGGCAACGTTCTGTGCCAACAGAGCCGCTAATTATCTACACATAAGGCGACCAAACCTGGACGTCAAAGTCACTCCTGGTCAAATGTGCCATACGATAAAAAAAAAAGAGTTTGTAACGTGTGAGTAGTCTCTACGACATTTCACAGATAATGACAGATTGTGGTGAGCTACCCCAACTATAGCATGTTGTGACTATAACTGGTGGGTAGGAATATTCCAGTCCAGCTGTATGAAAATGATGTTCACAGGCTAGTTGTGTATCATAGAAACATTCCCAAGCCCATTTTATATCACAGGAACATTCCCAGGCTACTTGAGTACTATCGGGATACTCGCAGAGCAGTTATATATTGTAGAAACATTCCCTGTTCAGCTGCGTGCTATAGGGATATTCCCAGGACAGTTATGTATGTTAGAAGCACTCCGCGGTTAGATCGGTATCGAGAGAGCATTCTTAGACCAGCTCTCAGGCCAGCTTTTTAATATAGCATTATTTCCAGGCCAGACAAATTAGAATTAACCATATTGTATTTGACATTTAATCCAGGCCGAACTATTTATAGTTATAGATCTAGGTGTTTATTGTTTGGCTTTCCTCGGTTAATTTAGTCGTTAGTGGATACAGCTATGGGCTTAGATAGTTTTTTTTAATTCTCGTAAAATAACTAAAGAGTGATAAATGTAATATTACATAATATTCTACCTGTCCATTCCCAAATACCGAATATCACATTAATTCATGAACTATATATATCACCACATCTTACTACCTGCTCAGGCCAACCTCTTGGTCTAGGGGTCAGCATTTCTAGCTACTAATCTAGAGGTCCCAGTTTCGATACCCGGCTGTGTTAGAGGTATTTTTTCTGAAGGGGAATCGCGCCTATAGTCGCCACGATCTGGTTAATTAGGCTTTATATAGGGTTAAGACTTCTACTGGCACCACATAATCAGCTTCATCATCATCATATCATCTCGGGGGGCTGAATTAACCTCACTTACATGGTGGCCCAACCTCAGAGGATGGTTATAAGTCCGCCACCGCCATAAGAAGACCAGGAATGTCTAACAGACAAATTCTGGTGGCATACGCTAAAAAGAAACTTAGAGAAATCCTATTAAGTCTATACGCAAATGTTATAATTACTTTAATGGGGTAGGGATGATGAAGGAAGCGTTTTTTAGAGATAGTCTACCCAGATATGCGTGGAAGGAGAGTGGGAAACCATTTAGAAATAACACCCTAAATAGACTCGACCGAGATTTGAACCCTTATCTCCCCGTCATCAGTAGGACAGTCTAATACGAGAGTGACGTTTTACACCACTTGGCCACTGAAGCGGATAGTTCATGTACTCCTCAATGACAAACTGATCACATGAGATTGTATGCATCTTTTGTCCTTCCTTCTCTTGTGCCTTGATGTTATTCCGGGCCTCTTTTCTGATACCTTTTCTGATACCTTACATCAGTTTAAGATTTGCATTTGAACGATTTCTTCCCTGGTATCACGATATTGTATATACATGATTACTTAAGCGATGTGAGTTTTTGTACACTAACCTAGGATAGATTTGATATTTGAGCAAAATTAATTTTTACTTAACTGAGAGATGAAAATTCCTACCATATTGACTATTCTACATTAATTTATTTTTGATAATAAAGTCATTTAAATCTTAGTATAATCTCATTTGTTGTGCTCAGATTGTTTACAAATATTACCCTTGTTCATGTCAGTCTCTGTTTAAATAGGTCCTGAACATCTCCAGCAGCATCCCACAGAATTACCTGTCAACCTGGAAAAATCTACCACCATCACTTGACAACATCCTCCAATTCACTTGGAAACATCGTCCAACATCACCTAGTAACATCCACCAACATCACCTAGTGATATCCTTCATAATCACCTGGTAACATCCTTCAATATACCCTGACAACATCACCCAACAACACCTGATACCATCTACCAACATCACCTGACAGCATCCACCAACATCACCTAGCGATATCCTTCACCATCACCTGACAGCATCCACCAACATCACCTGGTAACATCCTCCAATATACCCTGACAATATCACCCAACAACACCTGATACCATCTACCAACATCACCTGACAGCATCCACCAACATCCCCTAGCGATATCCTTCACCATCACCTGGACTTTTCTGATACCTTACATCAGTTTAAGATTTGCATTTGAACGATTTCTTCCCTGGTATCACGATATTGTATATACATGATTACTTAAGCGATGTGAGTTTTTGTACACTAACCTAGGATAGATTTGATATTTGAGCAAAATTAATTTTTACTTAACTGAGAGATGAAAATTCCTACCATATTGACTATTCTACATTAATTTATTTTTGATAATAAAGTCATTTAAATCTTAGTATAATCTCATTTGTTGTGCTCAGATTGTTTACAAATATTACCCTTGTTCATGTCAGTCTCTGTTTAAATAGGTCCTGAACATCTCCAGCAGCATCCCACAGAATTACCTGTCAACCTGGAAAAATCTACCACCATCACTTGACAACATCCTCCAATTCACTTGGAAACATCGTCCAACATCACCTAGTAACATCCACCAACATCACCTAGTGATATCCTTCATAATCACCTGGTAACATCCTTCAATATACCCTGACAACATCACCCAACAACACCTGATACCATCTACCAACATCACCTGACAGCATCCACCAACATCACCTAGCGATATCCTTCACCATCACCTGACAGCATCCACCAACATCACCTGGTAACATCCTCCAATATACCCTGACAATATCACCCAACAACACCTGATACCATCTACCAACATCACCTGACAGCATCCACCAACATCCCCTAGCGATATCCTTCACCATCACCTGGAAACATCCTCCAATATACCCTGGAAACATCACCCAACAACACCTGATATCATCCACCAACATCACCTGACAGCACCCAACAATATCATCTGGCAACATCCATAAATATCAACGGACCACATCCACCGAAATAACAATCAAGTCAGGAATATATTCTCCATTCTGTCAGGAATTTTATTCAGTTTCCTGACAATGTTGAACAGGATTTGATCCATATAGACGTCCTGAAGATAGTGGCTTCAGCCCCTGAGAGAAACACAAGTGCTCACCATGGATTTCAAGCTGGAAGATATTCTATTTATGTTTGTTTATGAGTTTGAGAGGGGGTAGACAAGGGCGTCGTGTTAAGTGAGATCTCCTTTTAGATTAGTTTAGTTTATATCCCAATAATATTCCTTCATAATATGAACTCTCTTATAAATTTGAGTGTGTATTTTATTGTTGGTAATATCATCGCCATTAAACGTAGAAACTTTAAAATAATAAGCTATAAATAAGGTAATATTTTGAACACGTTTCATTGTATGTTTATTTATGTGAAATTATGAAAAATTTGGAATTGAAAGCGCATAGAATTTTTCCAAATAGTTTTACATTTAGTGTAATAGAATTTATATTTATGATTCCATCCAGATAATTGGTCTCTAAAATAGGATGGTGGATATTTTGATAATGTTTATTGTCCTATATTTTAAATCAAATCGAGATACATAACTGTGGTCGTTAATGCCACAGTGGTCCCGTGCTCTACGTTTGGGCCATACACATATTTACACTAACAGGGTAGGGAAGAGGAAGCTAGAACTAAGAGGAAGTGTAACTGCATTTGCGTGAAGCAAGAGTGAGATATGATTGAGGAATAATCACATTAGTACTTCCAGTCGAGATATGAATCCCTACCACACCGCCACCAACAAACCAGACTAGATGAGACGGAAGTTTTTGTAGTCATGCCCACCAACTTGTATCACAATGTACAATCTTCAGATAGCTCTCCTGACATAATTATGATTTCCCTGGCTCATTGCAGCTGCTAAGTCCGGAAAATTGAGAGTAGGCCAACTACAGTAGCCCCATGGCTTCTTTGGTGCTGACTGACAGTCAACATTTAGGTATTTACCTAAATTTTGACTGTCCCAAGTGACAGCTGCTAAACACATATTTTTTGCAGATCCTATGGTTCAGCGTAGGGATACATAATTTGGTCTGGTAGCTTTTCAAAGCCATCAGCTGTCAGCTGTGAGCTGTCAGTCAGCACCAAAGAAGCCATGGGGCTACTGTAGTTTGAACTGGGTGTTATTTATGTAAGGAAACTAAGGATATCATGCTATGACGATCTATGGGTGTGAAAAATGGTCTCTTATCTTACATAACAAAAAAAAATACATTTAGGGTGTTCAAAAACAAGGCCCTTAGAAACATATTTAGTCCAAAAAGGGAGGAGGATACTGGTGAGTGGAGGAGGTTACTTAGTGATGAGTTACATATCTTGAACTTATCACAGGACATTGTTAGGATAGCCAAAGTTTGTAGAATACGGTGAGCAGGACATTCAGCATGAATGGTAGAATATAGAGCAGTGTTCGGGGTATTGACTGATAAACCCAATGGGAAGAGATCATTGGGAAGACCTAAACACAGATGGGAGGATAACTTTAGAATGGACCTGAAAGAGATGGGTTGTAATGAAGTGGACTGGATAGAACTAGCTCAAGATATGGATGGGTGGCTTACTTCTGTTAGTGTGGCAATGAACTTCTGAGTTCCTAATGCCACAGAGTAAGTAAATAAGTAACCTTAACATCAGATTCTGTAACACATATTTTATTATAAGAAAACCAATAAATAAATGACCGTGATTTTTAAATATTTAGCAACAGTGCTTCATTGCAAACTTGATACTCAATATTAAAGTAAGTCGATTTCTCAATCACACATTACTCCTAGGTATCTGTTGGTTAGTATATTCACAAAATGGTCTTTATTGGAAGTGAAATTCTTATAAGCTCTGTGTTCAGAACATATCATGTTTATTCCATGGCTTCACATATTAAAAAATATATTAAGATATGTTTTTATAGGTGATAAATTTTTAGAAATGTATGTTGAATGTGGAAAACATTAGACACACATACAATTAAAAATTATGCTTGATTTTATGAATCACATAAACTCCAATAAGTGTATATTTTACAAGTATTTATGAATATATTTGGTGAAAATTGTTGTCAAAGTTCGACAGTATAGAATTTTGGGCAGCCAAAATCCACCCATTATTAATTACTTATCATTAGTTTTTCGTAACCCAAGTGCCTTGGAAATCCAAACATAATGTTAATTTATGACTATAAAAATGATATATTGTGTTCCTAATTTGTTTTATAAGTCAGGACCGCCCTTAGCAGACGTGGGACCCTGGGAAAACTTCACTTGTGGGGCCCCCAGCTATATACTTACCCCCACTGCTCCCTCAAAATATTAAAAAACTTAAATTTTGTTTGAGTTACTTCAGTAATTTGCACCCATATACCAATTTTCAGCCGTGTGAAAATGCCCTAAAAGGTAATAATTAATGCTAAAGGCCGTGTTTATATATATATATATGTATGTATATATATATATATATGTATGTATATATATATATATATAAGGGTTGATTTCTCCTAAACCCTTCATTAGATTTCTTCCTTAATAAACTTTATCTGTATCGAGGTATAAAGAAAAACTAGCCAAGTTTGAATTAAATCAGTTAATACGTTCAAAAGTTATCGTGAGACATATCCACCACAGACAGATAAATGCAAATCAGTGGAGTTAAAACGTATAACTCTCTTCATTCGTTTAATAAATCAAACCATATGATTGTGTTTTCATATTTTGTTTTTACAGTAAGACAATATTCTCTAGATCACACCCGCCTCGGTGGCGTAGTTAGCTAACGCGCTAGTTTTGTGTTGAGCTAGACTGCTGAGGATGGAGAGATCGAGGTTCGAATCTCACTTGGGTGAACTGGGGGTAGTTTTTACTAAATTGTTTTCACTCTACCTCCAGGCAAATACTGGTTAACTTCCTCTGTATTCAAACTTCCCAATTCCTAACCCATTAGCTTAATTAGTATTTAATCGTATAACCTGAACGGGTGCTAAGTATTCTAGACCACCCACACAGGGAGACTACTATATCAATGAAGCAAGTAAGCAAGAAAATCGTATATCCCACCCCAACTTTTTGTTCACCTAAAGCATGCGCGGGGCCTCCAAAATCATGGGGCCCTGTACAGCCACACAGTTTGCACATCCATAAGGGTCCTCTTATACTATATTAGTCATATGCGTTTGTAAATTTATCCCACCTGGGTAAAAATGCAATATGATCCCACCAGCCGCCATGTCTTTCATATATACTGTTTTAACGACACCAAAGAACCTTAAGGGTATTGGGGAAGGAGTATTATTGGCTCAAACATTGAAGCACAACTAGTGCTCTTCTTAATTCCATCTTTATAACAGCCACGTTTCCTTACAGAATCAACACCCTTGTTTTAAAACTATGTCGCTGATCACATTTTGGACATTTAAGAATGAGTGCTGCCATTTGTTTGTAGAAAACTAAATGATTTCGTTTTAGGACGGTTTTCAACAACGTATCGATAGTAGAAATCTAGTCCATAGCCAGATTTAAAAAAAATAGGTTAGTCTACCTGCAGTGTATCTTAGGAAAAGCCTCTAGTAGGGGCTGAACAGTTTTTTTAAACAATATTTTTCTTGAATCAATTTAAAATATGCTTTTTAAAACATTGAAGATTTGGCTTATATGGTTAGATTTTTATAAAAATAGATCTCAAAATAGTAAAATTAGGGATTGAAATTAGAGAACAAAAATGCATTATAAAAGAGGTAGATCTTACGATAGTATCATTTGTGATGGAAGTAGCCAGTAAGAGTGGGTTTTGGGGGTTGGGGTGGTGAAATGAAGTTTTAATGCATGAAATTCACGGAATGGAAAAGTTTGGAAGCTACTGCCCCTGGAAAATATAAAATAGATGGACACTTTATACAGAAATGTTTCCCGCTAGTGACTAGTTAAAGATTTTTTTTGGAACCACGTCTTACTTCCCGTTTGGGTTAAACGTCTATGTACTAATTACGCTAATAGTTTTAGAGTTAAGAGATGTTTAAGGTTATATTTATAGGAAGTGTATCCGAATTTGCCTGGAGGGCGAGTAGAAAACTATTTTGGAAAAAAACTACCCTCAGTACACCCGACTGAGAGTCTAACCTCAATCTCCCCGTCATCGACAGTCTAGTCTAATGTAAGAGTGACGCCTTAGACCATGTCACCACAGAATCGGGTAATCTAAGAGGAGTAATTAAGGCCTACTCAGTGCAAGTAACATGCTGTGAAATTTGTCCCAGCTAATTGTTTATGTACACTCTGTTTATCTTGAAAGGTAGCAGTCTTACCTTAGCGGATGATACTATGACCCTATTTTATAAACTACATCATAGTAGAAACGAGCAAGTTTATCATGGTAAATGGGGTGTACATTAACAATTATTGGTTGGGACAAACTTTAGAGCATGAATTTATAAGAAGGTGCAATATAATAATTCATAGTTTCACTATAACAATCTGTTTTACAGCAAATCATAATCTTGTTTAGTAAAATTGAAACAGAGCTTTCCACCGGTTGGATGAGCTTGGTGCCAGCGAGCTTGATGGGACGGTTTTCACAATTGTATACCATCACCTCTCCAGGCAAACGATGTTACATTTATGAGCACTCGCCTTTCCCATATTTTGTAAATTTTAGCGAAAATAAAAGGTTTTGGGTCCTTAAGATCTACAATAGAAAATAAAAGTAGTTTCTTGGCTCATTAAACTAATTACCCCTCATCTTGAGACAAAGAGAGAGGGGGAGGAGTAGTGGAATATATTCAGTATAAGTTTAAGTTTATCCATTACTTCCTGGCTCTTGGATGTAGAAATTAATGCAGGATAAAAAAATCCAGATATATTTATTTACCTCTAATTTTCTTCGTAAAATGTTCCACCTATTTAAATGGAACGAAACACTCTTTTATATTCCAAGTTTTAAAAGTTACACTTCAGTTTAATTTCTCTAAAATACGTTAGCACCAGAAACAATCTCAAATAAGTTCCAACAAAGCGATACAACAAGTTCAACTTCTTTTTTCAAACTTCTGTATCAACTCTAGCGCCTGCTGGTTGAATGTATCTCTAACGTCTAGTGTGATGTAGACTAATTTTTTTAATAATTATAACCAATGTCTTTATGAATATATCCTCTTACCCAAGGACTCAATTATCTGACATTTTTACCTGAAAACAGTCTGGAAAATATTCTGGAAACCTCTGCTTGTATGTAGATTATAAAACTTACCCTCCTTTATTGACCCTGTCATAGCTTCTGATATTTGATTTTTGATGCAGAGTTAACTTTAAGTGCCGTCACAGTTGCTATATTTTTTACAAATCTGGAAATCGACCTATAACAAGGTCAGTAATTTCGCGTATATTGAATTTCCACTGAAGAGGGGAAAACAGTGATGTCCACCATATTTTTGCCGGGATACATCTCTTTTGATTGTTTTATATTGGGCTATTTTCACACATATATATATATATTCATTCATTTAAATACATGCCTTACAAACTAACTTAACCTAGAACAGTTCTTTTAACACTACCCACCTAGTTCTAGATACTTACCAATTGGATAGTGGGACAAACTTATATAATAATACTAAACCTTTCTGTTGGATCCCCCTAGACTAAAACCAAGTTCTATTGGGCTTGTGTTCAGCCACACTAACCACTTAGCCACATTCACACTCAAGGATGAAACAGGAACTGTAAATGTATTTATTTGTTTACATTTCTCTGTCAATGTGAGATATATAGCCCTACCAAATTGATAAGTTGGGAAAATAAATACGCCCCACACGTACTCGCTTGGCTGGAGAGGTGGGGAACACGTCACATGACTTCACCCAGCTTATCCATGTCACAAGATCTGTAGCAATCTTGCTTGGACTCAATACAAAACAACAATTTATGCGTGCATCTACTATGAGTCTTCACCTTATGACAAAAACAAGTTGTTTGACACCTTAGCACGTCTTTCAACTGAACTTTCCTGGGTTAAATTCACAGTATAGCTGAAAAATGTAGCCCTTGCTAAATAGGTGCTACTCTATTTGCAGTGATTAATTAACTGGGAGACGATATGTTATGTTTGTTCTAGAATTAAGTTAGGTTGTAAGTCGTGTGTTAATATAATCAATCAGAAAGTGTACGTTAGCTATACTAAATAAATACATAATAATATATGTGTCTCTATAAGAGTACATAACTGATGGTTGTACTGTAGATAAACATAGAATTAAACGTAGTGTAAAATTGTACATGAACATAAAATGGAACTATCGGACTAGAATGGATTCATGGCTCATTGGGCCAGGGCTCCATTTCAAAGATCATAAGTCAAAGGAAAAATACTAACAACTTTTGGGTTTATGAGTGTCTGTGAGTGAGTGTAACACTCGAATAACCCACTTCAATGATCGAATGGTCGGTAACTGGTCGATTGTGCTCGGCCGGTAGTCACTAGGTCCTGCTTGGGCCAATTTTCAGTCTATCGTGTGAGAAAATTACATCGTAGTTAAAAAGTCGATCTATGAGTATTTTAAACTTAGAAATACAAAATTCATCAAGTACTTTAAAAAAAAGTTTGAGTGTGATCAAAATTATCTTGACCGGTCATAATTGGTAATTTTATAAGAAAATTTAATAATATTATATCAAAACGCAAATTTAATTTATTCTAATTTTTTTCTATGAAAGTGGGGACGTGAATATTTGAGGAAATATTGAGTTTAATGAATAAAGATGTATAGATTGAAAATAAAAATTAGTATGTGGAAATGATGGGTGATCGTGGGACCTTAGATAAGTTTATAAGTAAATCAAGCCCAAAAAAAAGTTACTGACCCCTTGTCTAAGGCAGTGTTTTTCAAACCTCCCCCAATAGTAGACCACCCACTTACTATCTACCTACCTAGGCCTACCTACATACCTACCTACAGACCTGTTCGCATCCCAAAGCCGGAAAATCTATCATTGTACTGTGCGTGTTTATCAAGCCGTAAGAGACAGAATTTAAAATTTATTTTGTTTCTTATGCACATTTTGCATGTAATAATACTTGTGGTACAAAGTATTGTTGACTCTGCAGACTTGGATTGTAAATCATATACTCTTTGCTCGTTCACACATGCCTCAATGACCCCACCTGCAGACCACTTGGCACCTCGCAATTTGAGGATCACAGGACTAAGGGGATTTCGGGGTTCAACTTCCGGTTAGGTGTAGTGATTTTTTTTTTTTACAAAAAGGGTTGACATGGAGATTGAAATTCGAATTACGACCGGTTGTATTAACGTTTTTTTTTATTGAATGGTATCTCATTCTACCTTCATAGAAATTCTGGTACACTACCTCTAAATTCAACCTTTCCCATCCCTAACACATTAGCGTGATTATTACATATGCTTACAAACCAAACGAACATCATGTATAAATTATAGCAAATAATTAAACTTGAAATCCAAAGATAAATGTAAAGTTTGTATTAACAGTAAGAACATGGAAGGAACGAGATCTACTGTTAGAAGAACTACTAGTAGGCCTATAGATACATTTAAATATATTGTTTGTTCTCTATTGAACTACTTGTAAATTAAAAATCAATATTCTTTCATAATATTATAGTTATTTCACTTCTTACATCTCATGTGCAAATATTGATAGACTAAATTTGAATACCATTCATTGATCTATTTTCCTTAACATTAAACAGAATAAATGATAAGGCCACCACGCATACTTTCTCTCACTTTTATCTTAAAATATACATTTACTAAAGACTCATAAGATTAAGTGAAACGAAATAATAGGTCTCTTCATTATTGTAGAAACACTGCACCAAAGATCATAAATGAAATAATATACAATGTTACTTAGCCTACTTTCTTTATGGTATTAGGAACCATAAACACTGTTACAGAAAAAGTGAGAAAAGAGAAATATAAATTTTTCCACCAAAGAGAATAAGAATCAAATTCATTTTCAAAGATCTGAATTAAATAGTTTATTGTATATAATTACTTATATCTCAGAAATGGTTGTTTTTATAAAAATATATTGCAAATAAAAGATTTTTATCTTTAATAGTACTACAACTTTACAACGATAAGTTATTTCCTATCAAAAATAGTTGCGAAGAAATGATGAAAATTGGAAACATTTTCTCATGTAAGTTACCTTCAAAGTCATTTTCATGATAGATTGAGAATTTCCATCTTGTTTATAATTATAAACAGTGTTTATCTATACAATTTAATCATAATCGTTAGAGATGATTTCGAGAAAATCGACATTTTCTGTTTTTGCCATTCAGTAAACTATCCTTAAATTTAGAGCTACATATCTAATTCCAAAAACCCCTCGTGGGACCTTATGAAAACCCCAGATACCAAGTTTTAGCCCAATCAGTAAATTAGTTTCGGCTCTAGCCCAAAGTACAAACAGAGAGACGGCATCGCGAAAACTACTTTTTGGTTTCAGGGGGTCATGAAAGGTTGACGTTTATCAAAATGTGTCGAAAGAAAGTATACACTACACAAGTGTAAATTCGGCTCGTTACGGCTCGTAAACTCTAATGATTTGAAATACATCAGTCAGCAAAGATTATAGCTTTTAATTGCACACTTGTTTATAGAGTGGAATTTTATTGTTTTTATGTCCTGTCCTGGCCAAATATTTAAATTTCTTATAAGATTTGAGTGTTAGATGTTTAAAGATAAGTGCCGCTATCCAGAAAGAAGACTACGGTTCATACTAGATTCTAATGTTGGGTGTTTAAAGATAAGTTCAGCCATCCAGAAAGTAGACTACAACTCATACGAGACTCTAGTGTTGGGTGTTTAGTGGTAGATGCTATGCCTTTTCTTGCTCTGTGTACAGTTTGTTATTTTTGTACGTATGTTCCTTTTCAGCTCAAACTGGTTTCCAGTCCTTCCAAGTATGATTGATGAGTCCTTGAATGTTGTAGGAACCTACTACATATGTATTCCCCTATTCACGTGCATTTTCAATGCTGCCAACACACATCGTTCATGAATATCATTCACCTATCACCAATACCGGAATTAACACATATTTTTTTATCTCAAGACATTTAGAGTAGAATATTGCCAGGAGAGTTAGGTCACTTTTTCTCAGACGGATATATGTTTTACTGTGCTATCTATGAGTCCAGGGTTCATATACCACGCAGGGGGTGATGGGAACCTCATGTCCGTCAACACTCATTGACCTCTGGACCATTATCTTGATCTGGGACATTTTCTGGGTCAGACAATTCCGCCGTATACTTCTTCCTCGCTATTTATTTCATGCGGGGCCGGTATCAAAGTCTAAGGCGTTAGTCTCACAATATACTGAAATACTGATGACGAGAAAGGTCGAGGGCTCGAGTATTGGATATAGCTCAGATGCACTGTTGGTGATTTTACCAAATTTGAATATTTATTGTGGTCTTCTTATCTCCTTTCCGCTATTAACTGTGTTTTTCTGATCTCATTTCCGCATGACACAAAGGCACACGTCTCTTAAACAACCCTTCCTATCCACACCCCTTAAACCAATACACTAGTTGCCTTTATGTTGAACGTTGCTACCTCAGCAGTCAGTTGATTTTAGGTGGACCACTGGACATTTGGTAGTTACATTTGAAGATAGAAGTAAAGCCTCAAGAGAGAGTGTACCAACAATTAGGGGATTTGGATATTGATTGAGTGGAACCAAAATACCATGGTTTAAATTCAAGCGGGATTTGAAAGGTAACTGGCAGATTGAGTTCTGTGATCGATGAGCTGGGAACTGTAGGGAAGTGCTGTAGGGATAGGAGATTTTTTTTATGATTGAGTATTACTACCGAATCAGATGTTCTCGATGCATCGAGGGAATTGATTCTCTTTTTGTCCTTCTACCTGCCTGCCAAATTAAGATTTTATACCACAAATAAACGTTATTTTTCTGTTCCCCCAACCCCCTTTTATTCTTTATTTCTTGAAGTTCCATTTTAAAATTTAAAGTCTTTAAACTTTAGTGATTATTTAGAGGGGCCTAACTATCTACCTCATTTCAAAATATATTTCTAGCTATAGCACCCCTCCTCTCATATCCTGGAGTCCCATTTTGAAATTTCCTTGTGCTTAAATTTTTCTAGTAACACTAAGCAATCGCGCTACCTTCATACCAAATTTCGGTTTTACAGCTAAATTGTGGAGTTTATCTTTTTCGGACATACAATGTTAGCCTTTTATAGGTCTTGTGGCAGTCTGTCAACCATATAACAAAAAATTATAATTAAAATCATCATCATTATAATAACCATCACTAAATGTACTCATGCGTTCAACAAAACAGTGTCTCCAAAAAAAAAAAGAATGAATTGGGTTGTTCGGTCGCTAAACCCAAGTGATGAATGTTTATTTGTTCACTGAAGTACAGCCGACTAAAATCAAAACTTGTGCTCTTTGGCTCCCCCTCCCCTCCCATCGCCCCCAACCCAACCCATCAACATCTTGTTGTTATTATAGCTCCCTTGAAGTTCTCAAAATGCACTGCGCGAGCTCGATTCTACACGTGGTCAAGTCAAAATGATAAATGTTTATTTTAATTCTTTCCTGATCTCTGTATTAACAGTTAGAGCTTAGAAATGTAATGATAATATATCATATTTGTTAGCTATGAATATAACACATTCACTTTTAAAACTGGTATGTTTAATTCTATCTACGTTTTTTATATGATTCGTATTCGTATTCGTATTATGTATAAATTTAAATATGTTTATTGTTTATAGATTTGTATACAAAGTATTTGGGATAAAAAATAAATTTACTATTTAAATTATATTCTAATATATATATACACACACATACTGTCTGACACTTTAGCTTAGTTGGTTGCGTGTTCGATTCCCGGCATGGCCGAAAGTTATCATTGATGAAAATATATGTATAGACTTTCATATTGATACATTGACGGCTGGGGACTGGATGTTGTGCCTGTCCTGGTCTTAAGTTAGATTATAAGGCATATGAAGATATGACAGGCCTAGCCAGTTGGTATTGGAGAATATATGGCTTGAATAATAAAGTGATCCAGGCCACAGGCTGGAAACAGTAATGGATATATATATATATATCTCCATTAGAATTATATATATATATATATATATACATATATAATTCTAGCTATCAATATTGTGTGTTTTTTAATCAACCATTTTTTGTATCGATATAAATCATTTTTTTAAGGTTGATTAAAAAGTTCTAAAATAAAAACTCATGGTTTGAACTTTAACAACTACTTTCACAGCAAAACATGAAGATATTCAAACTAATTTGAACAAATAAAAATTATCCACAGTATTGTCCATAAGAATACCAAAAACATTTCTCAATTGAGCCAGTGTGACTATTTATGTTTTGTAAGTTAGTTAAAAAATAAAAGCGACCAAAATTATTTAACGGAAATAAGGTTAATTTAAATTAAACAATTTGATAATATTTTTTAATAAAAATTAAATATAAACGTGACATTGATAGACCGTCCTTAATTGTAACTTTTTTTTATATTTTTTCCTGAAAAATCGCTGGAAATAATTTTTCTCGACCGAGTTTTGGGACAACCAATTTCCTAAAGTTCGAGATCCTGCACAACCCTAATATACATAATCACCTTAATTCCACAACCCCTCGGCCTGGAAACTTGAAATTTTGCTTGGCAGAAAGGTAGTGATACTGCCCCATATAACCAAATATATCTAAGACTGGGAAATTTCTAAATGAATTTAAGATATTTATAGTTAAAAAATAACTTTACAGATGCGGTGGAAAGTTAAGATTTGACAGACAAGTGAGCGATAACTCTATGTAACAAAATTTTACTTCCCAGTGTGGTAGCAAACTGAAATTCGGCAGGCAGGTAAAAATACAACTTTATACAATTGTTAAGGGCTGAAAATGTTACATTTTTAATTGTAACTTTGGAAAACTGGGTGGGGGTGGGTTGCGGGGGTGTATAACAAGAAGAAAACACTTTGATATATGATAGTAAATTTAAATTTTGCAGGCAGGTAGAAGGACAAATCCAGATAACCATATTTGGCTTAAAGTTTGAAATTTGTAAGTAGAAGTTGTTTAAATTGGGAATGGGTGGGTAGGTGAGGTGGTTACAGTTTCAAAAACTAATATAAACAACTACTTTTTTGTGGTATACAACTGAAATTCGGCAAGAAGGTGTAAAGACCACTCCAAATAACCATAAAAGACTAAAGAGTTTAAATGGATAAAGTAGGAAACGATTTAGGGGGTAAGGTAGTAAAAAGAAAAACCTTTATAGGTGAGGCGGAACATTGAAACTGCCAGAAAAGTAGAGGGATTAGTCAAATAACAAATAAGTGTTAAATCTTAACTATTTATAAAGGTGGTTTGGTGAACTGGGAGTTTCAAAATTCCCAAAACTAAAGTAATAACTTAATTTTCAGTGTGATAGAAGATTGAAATTTGTTGGGTGGGTATAAGAAACTCTCTAAATAACCATTAAGGTTTGAGACTTACATTTCAAAACTAAGAAGCAATAAATAGGGAAGAGGGGGTCATCTTCAAGATTCCTAAAACTTAAATAAAAAAACACTTTTTAATGTGATATAAAATGGAAGTTCAAAATCTAAGTCAATAGACTTTCCCGGATAGCCAAATTACGTATTAACATATCGAATTTCAAAATTTAAACCCAGGAAATTAAAGAACTCGAAATTGCTACCACAAATATAGAACACTACTTTTTAGTGTGGTTTAAAATTTAATTTGGCAAGCATGTAAATATACCATATAAGATAATCAAATAAATCTTAAAGTTACCAAATGGGAATGTGTGAACTGTAAAAAGGGTGGGAGGCGAGATAGTTGCTTAAAATATTTCCAAAGTTATTATAAAATATTCTTTTCGTCACGGAAGAAAATTCAAACTTGCGAAGTTTGTAAAAAAAGAGCACCACACCGTAACCATAAAAGTGGGAAAACTTGTGATTTAAAATTATAGGGCGGAAAATGGTTAATAGGGAAAAAAAAATAAAAAAAACCTCGATATGGTAGACAATTTTAACTTTGTACAGGCAGACGAAATAAAATATAAAAAATAAAGGAATACAAAAATTAAAAATTATCTTGGAGGGGGATCGATTTGCGTTGTGATAACAAGGCTAAAAATCGAAGGATAGACTAGGGCCTAACTAGCAGTGACAATCATAACAATTAAAATAAACAAATTATGGTGACATAGCTTGGCAAACCGTGATACTCTTTGGAAAGACCTAAGGCTTATAGTTCAATATGCTTATGTAACTGAGTATATTATTTATGCCATTTAATTAGTTGTGAAGCTCTTTTTTCCCAATATATTTTTGTAACAGTGTATATTAGTTCATTTATCTTATTTAATGTTGGGCTTGAATATAAATCGCGTTGTTAAATGAATGGCGTTTGTTTTATGCACTAAGTTTGTGGACAAGGTAGCATTGTGTCTCAAATATTTAATTAAGTTAAATTAGTTAATTAACATGACTGGTTTGTGATTGCCAGCTAGTTCAGAATTGTACAACTAGGAACTATCAAAAAATTGGCAGCTGAATGTTGAACTTTGTAATTTAATATAATGTTAGTACTGCTTAGCCGTGCGAAGATGTCTAAAATGACCTAATGACATTCTTATATTTTATATTTATATGCGACTATATTTGTACTGTACATCTTTCTCCGATCAAGTGATGATTACCCAGCTGGAAATGTCCTGATTTCTCCAGTCTTTGTTGCACTAAAATCAGTAACCACTTCTCCCTCTTCAAGAGGAAACTTACCATCCATCGTGTCCTGATTTTACCGCCTGGTAAATTACAAGTCAAAGTTCATGTTTGTTTGTTTGTTGTGAAGGGCGTTTAGAACTTTCCGCACTCAAATTCCTGTAGTTTTTTGAGGATATTTGGGGAAACTAATACAGTGACTAATCCCCGATATTCCAGGCGATAGCTAAGTTATCTTGCTGGTTTATAAATATCTGGATAATCTTTCGCTAGTTTAGATATTTGTGAGATTTAATACGTTGATATGTAAGGGATTTATTGCTATATTTTTTGAAAAAATTCTACTCTGATATAATCTTTGGTTTGAATAGAAATCATGTTACTAACATATACAGTACAGTAGGGCCCCAGTATCCGCTGATTCAGTATCTGCGGATGTTAAATATAATAATTGACTTTAATGACGAAGATAAGCCTAAAGCATTTTCTCACACTTAACCAGAAATTACTATTAAAAAGAAGTTAAATACATAATACACATGAATCCACACAAATAATGGCATAGAAAAACTATACAGATATATTATATAACATGGAAACAAAGTAAAAATATTTGTTAGCATTTATGTTTAAAGAGCTATGAGCTTAATCTAAAGTTAGCCAATCACACGAGCGCGCGCGTGCACACACACATACATACATACACACATACATACATATATACATACATACATACATACATACATACATACATACATACATACATACATACATACATACATACATACATACATACATACATACATA